>CM073001.1:168919368-169481868 GCA_037038555.1 Rhynchonycteris naso | reverse complement strand
GCAGAGAAATAAAGACATGCACTGAGGTATCGACCAGCCAAATCTGAGAACGTATGTCCAAATAGTTACATAAAACAATGTGACAAAACTAATAAATTCTCTCACCTCCATCGCTATGTGCATCGCCAAGCCGAAAAGGAAAACGGAATAAAGCTAAACATTTCTTCCTTTCCATCAAACATTGCCTCCATGTCTGTAGTACAGCAGTTAAGTAAAAAAAAATATCGTACCTTTTAATCTTCATTATCCTCTAGTTTCTGCCTCCGTAGAAGAAACAGAAGCGATGTTTCTTTTCAGCACCGTCTTCTTCTGAGCGAAGAACATGGGATCATCAACATACTGAATTGTGATTTAGTGAAATCATTTTCAGACATTGATCATGTATGAAACCTTAATAGCTTATGGGCGTTAATCACATACTTTTGACAAGAGACTGTAAAAGACAGGGGTTTTAGAATGTGTTGTTCTCAAGATGTCCGCTAGAGGGCACCAACATGTTTTATTAAATTTCTTAGCCTCCACTCAGGCGGGGACCCCAAGGAGCACAGTGACTGAGAGCAGAACTGAGACCAGGAAAACTTCTCAGTGGGAGAGAAGGGAGGACCCTGACACAGGACGTCTCTTTCCTAACAGAACGTGAAAAGGAATGACCTCGGAAATGACACAGCTCTGTCACGTAAGCTGTCACTCTCCCTAGAGAACCAGCCTCCTTTCCCAAGAGCCCAGAATCCCAGGAACCAAGCAAACAGGCCCATTTCGGCGTTAGGCCACTCACGTGAAACATGATCTAAGTCCCCTGAATTAGAACAAAGACTCTCCAGAGCACGTAGAGATGACGGCATGAAACTGTGAAGTACAGCAAAACTGGGCTATCTGGCGGCACACACGAGCGCTCTCGTGGGGCGCATGTGCTACGTGGCCTGTGCATCTGAGTGTACAGAGTGGGGTCCCGTTGCGCGGGAACGGGGTCTGGGCAGGCGGGCAGACACGGAGGCATGAACCCGCGCCGGAGCCTTTGACTGAAGGGAAACAAGGGCATGCGCACGTGAGGGGACTGCAAAAACGCGGTCCCTGGGGGACCCCTACAACCTCCATATTCACCATGTTCACCAAAACCCACCTCCCCAAACGGACAGGCTAGCTCCTCCTTCGTAGGAGGCTCAGGGTCTCCTCCCTCAACGTGCACCTACAAGTTGTTTTACCTATGAACCCCAGGAAATGCAAATAGTGTCGCCTTAAAACTTGCCTCAGCATTGCCTGACCTGTGGTGGCGCAGTGGATAAAGCATCGACCTGGGAACACTGAAGTCGCCAGTTCAAAACCCTGCACTGGTCTGGTCATGGCACATATGGGAGTTGATGCTTCCAGCTCCTCCCCCCTTTCTCTCTTTCTCTCTCTCTCTCTCTCTCTCTCTCTCTCTCTCTCTCTCTCTCTGTATATCCTCTCTAAAATGAATAAAATAAAAAATTTTAAAAAATTGAAAAAAAAATCTTGCCTCAGCATAAAGGAAAATAAAAAATTACCGTGTACTCATACACGATGCCCTCACACAAAACAATACCTACTCGAGCAATGTTCAAAATCTGTAATCATGGCGAAAATACTCCCAAATATAAATGACAGCGGGAAAATAAAAATTCACCTACAGTATCCCTCAACCACTCGACACGCCCCTCCCTTCATGGATCGAACCGCAACTACCCCGAGTCTTCTCAGGCCTTTCCCTTCCCTGCAAACACAGAAAACTACAACTCTGAGGAAGTGACAGCCAGTAAGACATAAAGGCAGCAACGTAGAGACTTTTTATTTGATGCATATGGTCCCATCACACCGCAAGCTTCTAGACAATGACAGTGTGACAATTAAGAGGCTTGTTTCATAACCCTCCCCGCCTCCGTGCGGTATGATCCTGTCTGTTCCTTTCCTCAGACCTCCGGACCCTCCACGGTGACACAGGCGGCTGCCACCCACATGACCTGGGTCACTGTTCCCACACCGCTCTGAACAAGAAAAGCCCTTTTCTCCCACCGCGCCCCCGGGACGCCGGAGGATGAGGAAACAGAGGCGGAGGTGAGCCAGGAGCCTCCCGCGGCGCACCCTCGCGGACCCTAGACCGCCGGGGATGCCGACTCTCCAGACCCGCCTGACCACGTCCTCGTGCCCGCCCCGCCCCGTGAGAAAGTGAAGGACTGGACATTAGACTCACCTACGACCCAGCGCGCCCTGCTCTCTCGGCTTTTCCACCAACAAAAGGGAACCCCCCAAACCAAAACCTCCCAGGTCCCGTAACCCGCCCCCTCCCTTCAAAGCTTTCTTTCAGGTCGGACCCCCTAGGGCCCACGTCCCGCACAGACCACCGGGCTGTCTCTCATTCCGCGCCAATCCTCCTGTCAGCCCGACCCCTCCCGCCTCTGAGCGCACGCTCCCCAAACCTCTTCCCCAGCTCCTAGCTCAGCACGGCTCATGCACCCTCTCTTCCAGCCCCCCAGGACAGTCCCGTCTGCCTCCGACCGCGGGCACGGCGTCCTCCCTTCTCGGCCTGAGAGCCTCTCGCCACGACCTGCTCCGACCGCAGCCGCATTTGCCGCCGCCTCCTTAACGACCCTCCCCTGGCGCGGCCCAGGCCCTTCCTCCCTCTTCCCGGGGCTGCGGCTCCGCCATCCGCCTCCCGGTCACCTGTCACAGACCTGTTGCCTTCTCCTCATGTGCTCGCGCTGCAGGTTACTGTCCCCTCCCTCAGTTTCCGTCGCGAAGACCTCCGCCTCAGCGCACTGTCCGGAGTCTCGCCCTCCCAACTACAGCCCCTCATTGCGGACGTGCAGAGGCGTCTACGCTGCGCGCCCAGGCTCGCGCCGCCGAGGGGAGGGGTAACGTGAGAGGGGCGGAGGGCCAGAGGAGCGCCCCAGCGAGCCCTCAGCTGAGGAGGCTACTTGGCCCCGGCGTCCGAGTGGGTGCAGAGAGCTTCCAACAGCCAAGAGAACAGGAACTGTCCCCAAAGTTACTCTGGAACCGGCTGGAGAGGCTACTGTTTTTTTAAGGGTTTTACATTCACAGCCCTGCTGACGGACGGACGTACTTCACCTACCTAAACTTTAACAGTCACTACTGTCGGTACGGGCACAGACACAGACACCAGCTTACGGATGACCGCACAACACACACACACACACACACACACACACACACGATTTCTTGTGGCTCATGGCTTACATGACAAAGTGAGCAATAAAAAATTAAAGATGCCACTTTAGGTTCAGATAATGGCCATGAAGCAAAACAACAGAGTGGTGTCCTGAACAGTCACGAATGATCCGGGAACACCTTTCTTGGAAGCGGCCTGGAGATCGAGACCTAAAGTGCAGAAACCGAATCACGGTGGCTGGCTGCACATAGTGCTGTCCCATCAGCCCCACACGATGTGGTCGCTCAGGAATCAAGGCGGGTACAGGAAGCGACCGATGGGAATGGTAAGAAAACAACTACAGGCAACAATGACTGGTTGTTTCTCCGTCTCTCCCCCAATACCCTATCTCTAAACTCAATAATGAAATATAAGCAACTTTCCGTATAGCGCCATTGCTCTGCTGTCCCCTTAATGGCTGACAGTCTTTCTGCCTCACTTTCTCCTCTCTTCAGCGTTCACACAGGTCCCCTACGCATACACTCACCACATGGGAGGCTGCTCAGGTGCGCTGTGCTGCCTCAGCAACTATGCGCGGGACCATCTGAAGCAGCGAGCAGTGTCTGGCAAACGACCTGACTGGACACCACTGTCCTGGTTGTTCCCTGACCGCCTGCAGCACAAGTGCCCCATGGGTCAGACAGGCAAATCCACAAAACCCTGCCTGCTGGGTTAACAAAATATCTGAAACCTCACCCCACTGAAACCCCTATAGGCAATTGTTTTTGCCTCATAACTCAATCTTCCCTACTGTTGCCACAATGGAACTAATAACCGACATTCTTCATCTTTTGCTTTTCACAATCCACCACCTACAGACCCGCTTCTTAACATCTTGAACAAGTGCCCAAAAAAGAATCTCTCAAATGAACCTAAGGGGACACAATATCACTTACAAAAAGCTCCTCATTCTCAGAACACCGTGCCTCCAGGATGTAACTCACAGATCATATTAAAAGTACTGTTACTGATTTATCAGTATGTGAACCTGGGACTCTTTGAAGACTCAGCATCAAAACCCTGAGGTCACTGGATTCGGCAAACGCTCATGCAATTTGAGTATAGGGTGACTCGTTTCAACATGGCATCAGGTACAGGAATCCATGTTCTCTGGCTGGAGCCCTTCCTCTGACACATTCAGGGACACCGCAGAGGTAAGCTGCAATGGCCCTTACAAACTGTTTTGCCAAACAGCAGCACGGATGCAAGAAAATTTCCTCTTAAGAAGTGCTATTAATTTTCAATTCCCCCACTAGAGGGCAGCAAAATAATGTATCCTTTCTCATTGACCCCTATTCAAGTGATATTCCCCAAATGCAAAATATATGGCAGCGTGCATCAGAGGGCAACAAGGGATCCCACACTTGCAGACAAGAGGATCCCAAGATGAAGGGTCTCCTTCATCAGACTAACAGGATAAGGCATGATACAGAACATTCAGCACACCGAAAGTCAGGACCCCACAAGCTCAATGGAAGCTCTAGGGAGCACTAAGAGCACCAACGGAGGATCGAGAGTTTCGAAACTAAAATTCTTGCCCAAACATGCTCCTGGCCACAAAGATCAAGACTTAGAAACAGTGCAACCCATGCTGAAACGAAACCCTTCATGCTAAGTTGCATACATCATGGTGTAAAAATAGGAGGTCACATGAGTTGAACTACATGAAAGCCTCAGATAGAACCACACCAAAAAATACAACACACACCAAAAAACTTCCCTATGCACAGTAGCCCAGGAAGAATAGGCTCTTCTCACATCTATGAACAGGATGTCAGCAGCACAATAAACACAGAGAGATGAAGAGCAAAGGATACATTCCTCTGCATTAGCTGAATCAGACACAGTGGAAAGACACGCACCACTACCTAATAAGGTATTAAGGGAATAAGAAAACGGAGGCAATTTAAATTATTAAATAAGTAACTAAATAACCTAATAAGTAACTTAAGGGAAAAAATGAACAAATAAAGGGAAAATGAATCAATAGAAAACAAGAAAATACAAAAGTGAATGAAGAATAACTACATAAACAAATTAGGAAGCCAAATAAAAGAAGCAATACTTGCAAACAACCACCTATAGGAAGCCAAGGCGAATACCTAAGACAGAGATCATGCTCAGAAAGACCCAGAGTCCCAGCAAACTCTGCTGTTGCACATCGGAAAAGGAAACAGAGTGACCCAAAGCATTCCTTCCCTTTTCCAAAAGATTCTTTCCAGGTCAGCCCTAAAGCAGTTTCCTAAAGTAGCAATGTAACGGCAATCAATCTCTCATAGCCCATTATTCCTACCCGAGATAAAGAAACAATCCTATAGTTCTCTTGAGAACCTCTTCTGTTCTCATAGCTGCAGTATAGATTATATGTGGAATCGAAACATCCGTGCTGACACCATAATCACTTATTCACTATGTGGGAAATTTCAAGGACGTATAGTTATTTAGACAAACCAATAACCGCCAACAGCAGACTTTCTGTGAAAGAGCGCTAGTCTCAAGAGGGCAATAGAAAAGTTTCATTTTTCAAGTGCCCCCCTCTCATGCGTTTTACTCAAGATCCACAATATCAGGCGGCAGAGCTCAGAGCATGAGAAGGGATCACACTGTCAAGGACTACACAACCCTGTCATGGGACTTTTGATTAATGTCAGTAGTTACAAAGAAATGGCCTCAGAAAGTTCACAGCCCTATCACTTAACCTGTTATTTCCAACCAGACAGTTTGTCAGCTATCACTTCCACTTTGAGTCTTAGAAATGAATAAAAGTGGACCAGCATTGCATGGCACCATTTTTATTTTACACAGACAAAGTGAGAGATTGAGAGAGGGATATATATTGACAAATAAAGAGAAACAAATAGGAAGCATCTATTCTTTGTTGAGGCACCTTACCTGTTCATCCACTGCTTTCTCATATCTGCCATTAAGGGGGGGGGGGACCTACAGTACAGTGAGAAACCTGCTGCTCAAGCCAGCAACCTTGACCTTACGTCTAAGGACCCTTGGGATCAATCCAGTGACCACGGAGTCATGTCGATGATCCCACATTCAAACCTCAGAGCCCACAGTACAGCTAAGGAACCCACATGCAAGCTGCATAAGCCAGTGCTAAGGCCAGAGATCTCAGGATCTCGACCCGGGGTCCTCTGCATCTCAGTCTGATGGTTTATCCAATTCGCCACCATGTGGACAGGAAATAACAGTCTTCATATACAGGGTTGGGTGATCTGGGTGAAGAACTCAGTAGACACATCCTGCAACCATGTCACTGGATCAAGAGGGGAAAGGAAAGCATGCTCCCTGGGAAAACATCAGTGACATATTATGACCATATTCTTCTACTGTGAGGAGACACAGTACAGGAAGGCAGAGTACTGGATATTGCCACAAGACCTCAGTCCTGCAGTTTTGAGGGATTACAGAGAACATGGAGGTCTGACATGGGAGCTGACACAGATCAACCCTTAGAGCAGTAGTTCTTAACCTGGGTTCTATTGAACCCTAGGGGTTCGATGAGTCGGTCTCAGGGGTTCGGAGAAGCCTCCGCCGCGGAGGCCAGAATAAAGTAATGCTGTAATTTGTTGTGAGTTCATGCATTTTGTTGGTTTTGTTCTTTGAGCAAGCTGATGTTCATGCATGGCTCATTTTCTGCACCAGTAAAAAAAATATATACCTATGTCTTGAATTTGGAGGAAAAAAATCATATTTTATTTATCACTAAAGAAGGGTTCAGTGAATGCGCATATGAAACTGGTGGATTTTGTACCTCAAAAAAGGCTAAGAACCACTGCCTTAGAGGCTAACCTGCCCTAGGACTTAAGCACTAGGACCAGGGACCAGGGAGCACATTCAGGGATAATGGCAGGCAGGTGTAAAGGGAGAGATGGCACACCAACTGTATTGGAACCCCTCCTAAAATCATGGAATGTGCGGTTAGTGCAAGTCCTACTCCTCTGACTGTCCCAACACACCCCTGGCAGGGAATCTCTGTATTCCCCATCATAACACTGCTATGTCCTCTCACCCCGTGGATGAACCCCTGGACGAATCACTAAAACTGCTGGCAATACATGTGTAATTCACATTGGATATGAGGAGAGAACTGGTCCCCTTCAAAGGCATCTCCATCCCAACCTCTCTGGGCAGAGAAGACACCCTCCCATGCATTCCAGGGAGGTGAAATGATGGGGACCTAGAAGGGGAGAGCAGGTCAGTGCAACTTCCAAAATGTCCTATAGGTGGTGGCATTTGAGTAAGGAAACAGGAGTAAGTATCAGAATGCAGAAAAACTTGACCTCTGACAACATACGCGAACCTTCCTCAGCACCCCAGTACAAGCACAGAAGTGTGTCTCTGATTCTTATGGAGTGTGGAAACTTTCCCCCAACAACAACAACAGCACTCCCTTTTTTGCTAACTCAGGGCTGACATAATGAGAAAAGCAGAGTAACAGGCAAGAGCACAGGCAATTTAGACAACATCTCATGCTAATGTGAACAAGAGGGGCAGGGGGCACTCATACAAACATTGAGAAGTTTAGACATGAGGACTGGGAAATAATGCACATACCTCAGAACTGCAGAAGTAAAGGTAGATATCCTCCTCTGAGAAAAGCACTGCCCCAGCTCCCATGACTCTTGGACCCCATCATCACACCTAAGCAACACCTCCCAAGCTGAGAAAGACTTAAGGTGCCATGGACAGTCATGCTCAATTAGCATCAAGACAAGAGCAAGTGTTTATAAAAAATGTGCTTTCAACCAACAAACTCACTACAGGGTTTATCAAAAAAACCTAACACAGCATACTGCAATTGTACACTATGAAGGGGTTACAGTCCAACAAGGTACCATTCTAAGACCTGACCTTCAAACTCCTCAATGCACGAAAAGAGCAAAATAAAAGAAAGTCCCATGGTAATGCAACTGCTAGCAGAAAAAACAAGAGCTGTGGGACACATTTTACCCTGAAAAGACATGTTGAACCAAGAAAGAAAAGCTTTGCAGCACCCAGCACAGAAGTGATAAAGCACCTTGACTTCCACACTCAAGGAAAGCTAGAAGAAACAGACACATAAAATCAATGCACTGAGCAGCTATAGAATCAACACACTCAGCAGCTAAAACCATACAGACAGCAACAAAACTCTATTTCAAATGCTGTACCATTCCCGTTTCTGATGGATAACACGTTTGAAAGAACACATGCAATGAAGCACTATCTGCTCCTGCAAGGCAAGGAAATCACATCCAACAATGTGAACAGAGGCTGACACACACATTTTACACACAGTTACAGGACCTCAAACCACACAATCATCCTAAGGGAACCCACCTCAAGGACCAAGACAAGTTAGGCACAGGTGGGGTAAATGGACAAACACAGCACCCCTGGAAACCTAGGCAGAAGCATAACTACAAAAATATGAACAAAGTCCTCAAGCACCACAGAATAAGCACGTCAGCAAAGAAGCCAGCAAACAGTGAGACAGAGGAAATATAACAGATGAAGCAAAGACCAAAAATTCAATCAGCCAACCTGATGAAATCCTTTCTGAACTCAGGGTGAAAAAAACAAGAGGAAAACAGAACTCTGAAAGCTTCACATCTCCAACAAACCCAACACCAGTATAATAGACACACATATTGTAATAACATAACTAACTGCAAAGTAAAGATCCTACAGAAAGAACCCACCTCTGCAGCCAAGACAGCACACCCAAAATTTTGGAACTCAGTCTTGTAAGACCTCCAGATGCCTAATGTGATAGTTGAACCACAATCTAATACTACATGCACTCTTATTGTAACACTGAATAACTAGCAAAGGAACAAATACAGAAACCCATGACCCTACCTCAAAAGAACTGCCTTTGGATCACTTTGTAAAGCCAAGGTGAAGACAACATAAAAGTGTGACGTGCAAAGACTCTCGATCCCAAACAACCCTGCCTCACTGCACATAAATGTCTAGGGAAGGAAATAAACCTTGTCTTGCCTTTGCTAGAAGATGATCTCACAGTACAGAAGGGCAAGGAGGCAGCACAGTCACAGCTGTCCATGTCACAAAGGCAAGTTCTCTGATCTCTGCAAGGGGACAGGAAATAATGCTTTTCATCAGAACCTTCTCAGGTCTAACAGCAGAGCCGAAGCTCACACTTGGATTGGAACTTTTCACTTGGAAAGCATTTTCAGTTCATGACGGACTACAAAGACAGTTGCAAGGGACTTCCAAGGATAGAAATACCAGAAACTATATTTCTTGGTTTCACACAATACGTTCCAAAAATTGAAAGTAGAACATAATTGTAAGGGAAAAACAAGAACTAGGAAAAATTCCATATGACCTTTAGGGCTTGTGAGACAGGCACCCTGCTGTACACAGACAGGAACTAGATAAACTGCATCCTGCTGTAAACAGATAAGGACATTGCTCAAACCTACCTTACGAGACACCGCTTGATCAAAGCAAATACCTAAATCCCCTGCCCCCCGCCCTTCCCTAAAAAGTAAAGTATAAAAATGCTGAGAAAACGCTGTATGGCGCACCTGGCAGCATACTTGCCTAGTGCCCGCTCGCGAGTGTACTAAACTCTTTTTCTTTTGTCTGTAATAAACTTTTCCTTCTACTTGTACTCCTAGAGTCTTAGTGGTGCGTCTTCGGTTAACATTTGGAGGTTCCACCGAGATTCAATCTCTTCGGAAATCATCGGACGGACGCCCACTTCTGGTAAGTGAAACTGGCGGTGGCTGTCAGGCAAGGACGTGAGTCTCTCCTGACTGCGACTGACAGACGTGTCAGAGGGTCGCAGGCCACAACTCCGGGGGACGCCCTGGAGTGTGCGGACGACCAAGGACGCTTGGAAGTCCATCTGCTGTCTCAGACAGAATCTGTAATTTCGTTGCCAGTTTCTAACCGAGCTCATAGGTCCGGACCAATAGACTTATTTTTCTTTTTATTTTGCCGTTCGCGGCGCAGCCGGCTTTGTCTGTCTGTCTCTGTTACTGTCTTCTTTGTTGCTTTCTTTTTGTCTCTCTATTTCTTCGAAACTAACATGGGACAAAGGTCGTCGACCCCACTGTCCCTGACTTTGTCTCATTGGTCTGAGGTTAATACCCGAGCCCATAACTTGTCTCTCCTAGTTAAGAAGCGCAAGTGGCAGACTTTCTGTACCTCCGAATGGCCCACCCTCGGAGTAGGTTGGCCAACCACTGGAACTTTTCATAAGGACACCATACAGGCGGTCAAAACAATTGTCTTCAGTCCAGGACCTCATAGTCATCCGGATCAACAGCCTTATATTTGAGTTTGGGAAGACCTGGTGAACTACCCTCCTTCTTGGGTCCAACCTTTCCTTCCTCCCCCTACGCCCTCCCTTCCAATAACTCTCTCCACCACCCCGGACCCCTCTAGACCTGCTCCAACTCATCCGAACAGCTGCTCTATGCTCCCACTCAAACCCCCAGTGCCAGCGGCGCCTGCTCCATCCCTATATCCCTCTCTCCCCTCCCCTGTTCTCCCTGAATCTCAAACTGACCTTATTCTTTTTGATTCAGAGTTCCCGCCTCCCTATCCTAGGGGTGCCCCCACCGGCACTGCTGGTCCTCAGCCTGGGGCCTCACATCAGGGTGATCAGGGACCATCAGTAGGAGGTCCGGCCCAGGGCACCCGGAGCCGGAGAGCACAGACTCCAGATGACGTGGCCATCACCCTGCCCCTCTGGTCTTTCGGACCCCCTGTCCCTGATGGTCAAGGGGGGAACATGCCGGCACTTCAGTATTGGCCCTTCTCTTCCTCAGACCTATACAACTGGAAAAACAATAATCCGCCTTTTTCAGAGGACCCTGTCAAACTTACTGACCTTCTCGAATCTCTTATGTTTTCCCATCATCCCACTTGGGATGACTGCCAACAACTTTTAGGTATCCTCTTCACCTCAGAAGAAAGGGACCGGATTCTCCTTGAGGCCAGAAAATTAGTTGCTGGACCTGATGGTCGCCCTACTCAACTCCCCAACCTTATAGATGAGGCTTTTCCCCTGAGGCGGCCTAACTGGGACCCTAATACGCCTGAAGGTAGGCAGCAACTCTTACTCTATCGCCAGACTCTGATGATGGGTCTCCGAGTGGCGGCAAGACGCCCCACTAATTTGGCTAAGGTAAGAGAAGTAACTCAAGGACCAGAGGAATCCCCATCCAGATTCTTAGAGAGACTAATAGAAGCCTATAGGAGGTACACCCCTTTCGACCCTGAGTCTGAAGAACAGAAAGGGGCACTGGCTATGGCTTTTATAGGACAGTCAGCTACTGACATTCGGAGGAAGCTCCAGAGAATAGATGGGTTATAGGATATGGCTCTGAGAGACTTAGTCAAAGAAGCTGACAAAGTTTATTACAAAAGGGAGACAGCAGAAGAGAAGGAACAAAGATTAGAGAAAGAACGTGAAGAATTAGAGAATAAGAGAGATAAACGAAGGAATAAAGAGTTAACTAAAATTTTGGCTACCGTAGTGGGAAAACAGGACAGAAAAGGAAAGAATAGTACCTCGGGCCTGCGCCAAAGGCCAAGACTGGGGCCTAACCAATGTGCCTACTGTAAAGAAGAAGGGCACTGGGTAAAAGACTGCCCCAAGAAAAAGAAGAAAGTTGATGAAATTCTTGCCCTAGGCGATTAGGGGCGTCGGAGTTCGGACCCCCTCCCCGAACTCAGGGTAACATTCAACGTGGAGGGGACACCAATCGACTTTGAGGTAGATACAGGAGTAGTTTACTCCGCCTTGCAGAGCCCGCTGGGACCCCTTTCAAATAAAAAATCCTTAGTCCAGGGGGCAAATGGATGCCAGCATAGGTCATGGACAACTAAAAGGACGATGGACCTGGGGAAAGGAAAAGTACAGCACTCCTTTCTGGTCATACCAGAATGCCCCGCCCCGCTGCTGGGGAGAGATCTGCTTACCAAGTTAGGGGCAAGTATTGACTTCAAACCTCAGGGGCCAGAAGTAAGATTCAGTAACCCTCTTGTCAGTCAGCCTGTTGTGACCATGCTGACCTTGTCTGCTGAAGATGAATATAAACTATATGAAGCCCCTACCCCCGGACCCCATTCGACAATAGACAGATGGCTCCAGAGCTTCCCAGAGGCCTGGGCAGAAATGGCAGGGCCAGGGTTAGCAGTACAAAGGCCTCCGGTAGTAGTATATTTAAAGCCCTCCGCCACTCCCGTAAGGGTCAGACAATACTACATGAGTAAGGAGGCCCGGGAAGGCATCAGGCCTCATATCCAGAGGCTGCTAGGACAAGGGATCCTAAGGCATTGCCAATCAGAATGGAACACCCCCCTGCTGCCAGTGAAGAAACCAGGGACAGGGGATTATAGACCAGTCCAGGATTTAAGAGAGGTTAACAGTAGGGTGATAGACATACATCCAACGGTCCCAAATCCTTACAACCTCCTCAGTACCCTCAGTCCTGATAGGAAATGGTATACAGTGCTGGACCTGAAGGATGCCTTCTTCTGCTTGCGCCTGCATGAGGACAGCCAATCCCTGTTTGCTTTCAAATGGACTGACCCTGAGAATGGACTCAGCGGACAGCTAACATGGACACGGCTACCCCAGGGCTTCAAGAACTCTCCTACCATCTTTGACGAAGCGCTGCATCAGGACTTGAGTGCCTACCGGGCCTCCACCCCTGAGGTAACTCTGTTACAGTATGTTGATGATCTGTTACTTGCAGCCGCCACCACAGAGCAATGCAAAGAGGGAACTGAGAAGCTGCTGGTCGAACTGGCCAAACTGGGATATCGAGCATCTGCCAAGAAGGCCCAGATCTGTCAACCCGAGGTCACCTTCCTGGGCTACTCTCTCCGAGACGGTAAGAGATGGCTAACTGAGGCCAGGAAAAAGACTGTTACTCAAATCCCGCCCCCGAAAAACCGGAAGGGCCTCAGGGAATTCTTGGGCACAGCAGGTTTCTGCAGACTGTGGATACCCGGCTTTGCCGCATTAGCTGCCCCTCTGTACCCCCTGTTAAAGGATGGAACTGAGTATACATGGGGAAATGAACAGCAAAAGGCCTTTGACCAAATCAAAAGAGCGCTGTTATCAGCCCCAGCCTTGGCACTCCCCAACATAGAGAAGCCATTCACTCTCTATGTAGATGAAAAAGAAGGGATAGCTAAAGGAGTATTGACTCAGTCTCTGGGACCCTGGAAGCGACCAGTAGCCTACCTCTCTAAAAGGTTAGACGCAGTTGCAAAAGGGTGGCCAGGGTGTCTACGGGTGATTGCCGCTGTAGCCCTACTGGTAAAAGATGCTGACAAACTGACTCTGGGCCAGAAATTGACTATTGTCGCCCCCCATGCTCTGGAGAGCATAATCAGACAACCTCCAGACCGCTGGCTAACTAATGCCCGCATTACTCATTACCAGAGCCTCCTGTTAGATAAAGACAGGATCACCTTCGGCTCTCCAACTGTTTTGAACCCAGCCACCCTGCTACCCAGGGAAGAGGGGGAAACTGTCCACCATCAGTGCAGGGATATCCTAGCCGAGGAGACTGGGATTCGAAAGGACTTACGGGACACACCATTGCCACAATCTGACTTAATTTGGTACACTGATGGGAGCAGTTTTCTGTGCGAAGGAGAACGCAGAGCTGGGGCTGCAGTAGTAGACAAGGAAAAAGTAATCTGGTCAGAGAGACTTGCCCCAGGAACCTCAGCCCAAAAAGCAGAGCTAATAGCTCTAACAAAAGCCCTAGAACTGGCCAGTGGTAAACGGGCCACCGTCTACACGGACAGCAGGTATGCGGTTGCCACTGCACATGTGCATGGGGCAATTTACAAAGAAAGGGGCCTGCTCACGTCAGCAGGTAAAGATATTAAACATAAACAAGAAATCCTAGCCCTCTTAGATGCTGTCATGCTCCCACGGGAACTGGCCATTGTCCATTGCCCTGGGCACCAGAAAGGGCAAGACCCAGTAGCCAAAGGCAACAGGAGGGCGGATGAAGAGGCACGAGCGGTAGCCATGAGGACTGCCTCCAACATCCTCGCCATAGAAGCAGAGCCATCCTCCACCTCGACCCACCTAAAGGAACCTGAGGACATTCGGACGTTCCTCCAGATGGCCCACCGTCTCACCCACCGTGGGACTGATAAACTAGTACAACTGCTCCAGGATGATAAGACATTAACCTCCTCTGAAAAGAGGCAAATGGCAAAGGAGGTAATAGAAGCCTGCAAGGCCTGCCAGATAGTAAATGCCTACCCAGCCAACGGAACCAGTGGAACCCGTCTCCGAGGCACCAGACCGGGCCAATATTGGGAAGTAGACTTCACCGAGGTAAGACCTGCCAAGTATGGACTAAGGTATCTCTTAGTTTTTGTAGACACCTTTTCAGGATGGGTAGAAGCCTTCCCTACCAAACATGAGACGGCGGCGGTAGTAATTAAGAAGATCATGGAAGAAATCTTTCCCAGGTTTGGCCTTCCAAAGGTAATAGGGTCTGACAATGGACCGGCGTTTGTGGCCCAGGTAAGCCAGGGCGTAGCCAAAATATTGGGGATTAATTGGAAACTTCATTGTGCTTATAGACCCCAGAGTTCAGGACAGGTAGAGAGAATGAATAGGACGATTAAAGAGACCCTAACTAAATTAGTCATAGAGACTGGCCATAGAGATTGGGTAATGCTCCTACCATACGCTCTTTTCCGGGCACGGAATACCCCTTCCGCCAAAACTAACCTGACTCCCTTTGAAATACTTTTTGGAACCCCTCCGCCCATTCGGGATTTATCCCCCTCTGACATGAATATCCCGAATACACCCTTGTCTGTTAGGTTACAGGCCCTAGCTAAAGTGCAACATTGCCTGTGGAAGCAGTTATCTGACGTTTACCAGCCGGCAGGAGACGGAACCCCGCATCGCTACCAAGTTGGGGACTACGTCTACGTCCGGAGACACCAGCACCGTACACTCGAACCTCGCTGGAAGGGACCCTACCAGGTCCTCCTCATCACACCCACTGCTGTAAAGGTCGATGGCATTGCTGCTTGGATCCATGCTTCGCACCTCAAGCCTGCTCCTGCTCCTGATGACCAATGGACAGTGGAGAAAACGGACAGCCCCCTCAAGCTGCGTGTCCGCCGCCGCAATGAATCCTCATCAACCGACCCGGCAGACATGGCAAGTGATATCAGGGACTAGTGACATAGTATGGGAAATAACTTCTGATAATCATCCCCCTTGGACTTGGTGGCCATCCCTGCATCCAGACCTCTGTCAGTTAGCAGCAGGGTTAGAGACCTGGGACATCCCAACCACTTTCTTGCAAGGGCAGATAGGAGCAGTAAAATTAATGATAGTACGACAGCATTATGAAAGACTAGTTGAAAACACTAATCTCTAGGATTAGAGATCTACAGAACAAGAGGGGGAAATGTAAGGGAAAAACAAGAACTAGGAAAAATTCCATATGACCTTTAGGGCTTGTGAGACAGGCACCCTGCTGTACACAGACAGGAACTAGATAAACTGCATCCTGCTGTAAACAGATAAGGACATTGCTCAAACCCACCTTACGAGACACCGCTTGATCAAAGCAAATACCTAAATCCCCTGCCCCCCGCCCTTCCCTAAAAAGTAAAGTATA
The DNA here is from genome assembly GCA_037038555.1 of Rhynchonycteris naso. Classification (NCBI taxonomy): domain Eukaryota; kingdom Metazoa; phylum Chordata; class Mammalia; order Chiroptera; family Emballonuridae; genus Rhynchonycteris; species Rhynchonycteris naso. The sequence goes on along the minus strand of CM073001.1, from coordinate 169,466,034 downwards.
AAAATGCTGAGAAAACGCTGTATGGCGCGCCTGGCAGCATACTTGCCTAGTGCCCGCTCGCGAGTGTACTAAACTCTTTTTCTTTTGTCTGTAATAAACTTTTCCTTCTACTTGTACTCCTAGAGTCTTAGTGGTGCATCTTCGGTTAACAATAATGATTCACTGTAAGTAACGTTCTAGTGAAGACTGCCAGCAGCGTTCCCACAGCGCAGACTGCAGCCTACCAAAGGACCTGCTGAACGACAATAACATATAATGATTAAAGATATCCACAAGATGGCGGCAGTGAGTCAAACACAGAGCACAGTAGCCAGGAAGCAAAATCAAGATGTAAATCAAATGTCCAAAAAATTTCAGGAAGACGGGTTTCACTCTATTTTTCACCACCTTAGTAAACCGAGAAATCAGAAACCAGATGAGAAAAAGAGAACTCTATCAACAGGACTCCCCAAATGCACCTCTAAGGAAACCCTGTCACCACACATCGCAACACTTAAAGAAAGGCTAACACAGAACAGCAACAGAAAGGACCCATCACTCAAGCTCTGGAACAAGTCCTAATAAGAGGACAGAATGAGATTAAGAAGCAAACTCACAACTTCCTAATCACTACTCAATACCTACAGAATTCCCTGAAATCTGCAGATAGTAAAAAAGAGCACAGTGAACACAGGATTGTGAAAGACCAAACCCCTCACACCACAGTGAAATCTTACCTCTTGGGATCAGGTCCGTCACAACCATTTTCCTCCCGTGCCCCCCACTGTTTGTATTCTCAACTTATGCAAGATAACTGTTCTTTATTCCAAACTCCTCTCTGGGGCATCCCACCCACAGCCACTGGACAGGCATCATCAATGATACAAAAAAAAAAAAACTGTAAGATGAGATTAAAACCAATACACTAAATAAATACACCAAAGCCAATGCATCTCTCTCAAGAAACAGGCTTCCATGCGATTCCCACACATGTCCACAGGATGGCAGCGTGGAGCCACACTTAGAAGTGATTCTCAAAGACATCTACTCATCTGGAAAATAAAACGACCAACACGCACCTCAAACAATAACAAACCTAAACATCATCTTATTTCCCAGTACACAAAAAATGGGTATCGGGAATATAGTAACGTGGGAATTCTCCACAAGGAGCAGTCAGAGAACGCAGATGGAAAAACGCCACAGACTGCGATCCGAGTCCGGACAGAAGCTATGGGAGAGGAATGAAGATGAAAGCGTCTCACCCACACACATCGGGGATACCGTACGGTACTCACTAAAAACAGTTCCAAGAGCAGCTAACATTCCCAAATGACATCCCCTTTGGAAGGCCCAGGAACGCTCCTTCCGTTCCATACGTGGGAGCAGGAGAAAAACATGCTGGTAGAGTTCCATCGGTGAGCATTAGTTTCATAACACCCCAAGTCTTACCTGTCTGGATGCACTGTCCAGGGAATCACATCATTCTACCGGAACGAGTCAGGCCCTCCCACGGACAGTAATCTTACTTTTCCGGACAATCCCACGACAAATACATTCACCATGGAACGTGAACCAGGATCTCCAGTGCTGCGTTGACCACAGCAGAAGACTTTCCATGGCTCCATTGGGCAGATCCCTTTGCAGCCACACAGGAATCTAACCCCTTCAGATGCCCCAGCCTGGAATGCCTGCCTTTTCAGGAATGGCTCTTCATATGCAAATGCAGCAGCCCCTACACAGGAAACTCCTCACCTTGGGGCTGAGTGATTTAGATAAATATCTAGGCTGGCTCCTGACTAACTCTGTCCTTTGTCTATGCCAAATGCAGCTGTTGGGGTATGTGCTGTGACACTGACCAAATTGTCATTCAGAGAGAATTCCGGAATGGGAAAATGATAGAACGCCCAGCCTCAGCTTCCCTGGCCACAGGCAAGCCCACTCACCCTCACCCCTCACCCTCCAGGGGAAACCCTCCCATCTGCCTCCAAGCCTAATACCTCTCCATTAACACATAACACTGTAGCCCTATCCCAGAAGGCACCGCCCTAGAACTACCCTTTGACCACCACCCTGGAAGACACTCCTCGACCCTAGAACCCCTAACACAAACCGAAAAGCAGTATTGGACCACAAAGGCCGGAAGGCAGACGTCACACCCAGGACAGGGACTGCCGTCTGAGACAGGACCCTGGACGTATTCCGATAACACGGCAGCCCAGGGGCCCTGCCTCAACCTGCGGCCAGAACCGAACTTGATATACCCGATGCCAGACACCAGGCCTCAGAACCTGAGCCCTCAAGTCCTATGTCTCACACCAGGAGGGGGACTCAGAGCATGGGTGATATCTTCCATGAAACTTCTTTACCTAGGCAGGAAAAAGACAGTTAACAGTCAATGATTCACATAACAATAGCAATGAGGGCTGGGTTGTCTTACTTCCTCACTCCACAGGTGACTCTTGAAGTACATGATAGTAAATGTAAAACACAACTGACAGGTTTCAGTAAAAGGCATTACTTCTGCTGAGAGAAACTTCCAAACATGAGCTGTCCTGGGTTAAAACATCAGATTTACAGCAACCTGTTTCCACTTTACTTCACCAACCTTCTTGGCTTCACTTACTATCCACAATTCTGTTTAATTTATTAAACTAAAGTATTTTCTTACCCTTGACAATATAAACATAAATTTCCCTCAAAACCAGTAAGCTGTAAGAAACGGAGACAAAGCGACATGTACAGCATGAATGGAAAGTTTTGTAAAATATCATGGCTTTGTGTGCCCTGAAATCCCAACAACAACAAATGTCACAGTGCACCATGTTTGTACAGAAAAACACACAAAGCCATGATATTTTACAAAACTTTACATTCATTCAACAGTTTGTGAATCCAGACTTCACCAACATAACAGAGAGCTTATTTTCACATTTAAAGACAAAAATTATTTAAAATGTCTTCAAAACATTCAAGCCAACAGACAAAACCCATTTAAGCTAACTAAGCAGAAACACATTCCACTTTAAAGCCATACTATTCAGAGCACCCTGGAAACTAAGGAAGGGATGGAATATGAAGAATGAGAAAGAAAACCTACCACAGAAATTTCATTACAGGTCCAAAGATTAAAAGAAATTTTACCATGACACACCAAAAGATCACCCAACAGAAACACCATTGCGATCACGCAGGACAGTATCCACCCATGTGAATTCCTTATGGACTATACTGGAAACCCATAACTTGAAACATTGGTAGATACCTGAAACACATATCCATAAAACCAATCAATACACACAGAAAGAAAAACTAAATATGCTGCAATATCCAACTGTGCCAGAAGTTCACAATGAAACATAATAGACTTCAAGGCAGGAAGCACCCACGGAAAGAACACAGAGCACTGTCACCAGCCACTTAGATTTCCCAATAAGTACTGACACCCCGCACACCTGACAACATCAAGTATAATTACGTACTCATAATCAATACATATAATTCCTCATCTTGTGGCCAATGTCAGGAAACCTCAGGAACAACCCACCTAACAGTCAAAATGAAACAGAAGTAAGGTAACAATTGTTCCTAAAAAATGTCTCCTGCCCTCCTAACTAAGGGATTGGCAGCCTCCCCTCTGACCTCATGTTCCTTTCTGGTCCACTTATAAACAAAAACGTAACACAGGACAACAATGGATAAGAATGAAAGTAACACTGAGGAATCTATGACAAGGCAATGCACAAAATAAACTCAGAAATGCCATAGAAAAGACATATCTAGGCACAGAAATGCTCCCCACAGCTCAAAACTATCCTGTCTCCTCATTGACAACAGGTTCCTTTGCGATTTCCAAAATCCTTTCCAAAGGATAAGCCGACATACCCTATTGATGGCTGCTCTTTTCTATGTCCACAAGAGGGCGGCAGAGACGTCAATGCTATTCAGCCTGAAAGAGCCTGCTCAGAGGCTCACTCACTATCTACAACCTTGGTAAAAAGGCGACCTTCAGTGTCCAGCAAACCTTCCACAGGGGGAATTCTGTACAGCCACCTTTCTTGCTCCCTCTGTATCCAGAAGAAAACCATACAGAGATCTGCATACCACAACCACAGGACCCCACACCACACTGCACACTGAAGACCTAACTGACCTCACCATTTTCTACATCAAGAGACTCCTCTTCTAAGGACCCATTTTCTGGAAACAGCACTCCTTCGTGTAATCTCCCTCTCACAAAACACCCATATCACACTCACTGGCATAAACAGTGAATTCACTAAAACAAGACTAACACATTCTACACACAACTGCCTAAAGACCAACAATGTCGCCAATGTAGGCACAGGAGAGAAACAAATGCTGAAGGCCCAACTGGGTTGAACGACTCAGTATGGCAAAAGAAGGACACTTCCTTCTAGATCCCTTCCTCCAGCTCTTTAAAATGACGATAAGAAATCATAAATGTCCCACAAACACAAGGACATCCTCCTGGAACATGAAAGCTTTGCCATGCACCTCTCAGTAGGACCCAGACATGCATGACGCCTACATTTCTAATGATACCTGGACAGAACCACGGTAACACTGCACTACAATATAACCACATCACTTCGTATGCTAGGACTCATGGAAACGTCAAAGTCTATGTTTCTCTGGCAATCCTTACTTTCCCCCGAGAAATATTCAGCACTCCTCCCGGACCTTTTGGGGTTATCATAAAGCTAACATTACAGGAGGAGACTAAAATAATGGATGATGATCACCACATAGATCCTGAATTACAGGATTCCTGAATCAATGATCCCTCAATGTCAGCACCTTCTGAGTGAAGAACAGCTGGAAAAGAGTCCATTGGAATAAAAAACAGACATTATCACACACTCTAGTTTGGAAACAATACCTCTCCCTATGACACACACCTTGCATGCTGAGAACTTGAAAACATAGTGTGGACTACCCTGAAAACAATGAGGACTCCTTTTCTGGGCAGATAACACAGCCTACAGACTGGATGGTATAAGACTGGATGTTACCAGATAAGCACAGTAACCTGGGACAGTATGTGACACAATAACAAACCACAGGAGACATAGGAAAATCACCGCCTCTTTTCAAACCTCACATAGGGCTCTGTGACACCTTTCCCAGCATACACCTTTCCATCACACCATTTCCATTGCAAACTGTTGCATTCGCTGGGCCAAGAACAGACGTCAGAGACTTTCAGGGCTTAAGATGTTACTTTATTGGCCAAGTTTTAACCTGCGCAGGGGCGAGCTCTCTAGGTGCTCAGGGACACCTCACCCACAGAGGGGCTGCAAATGAGAGTCGCGCGTCGCGTTTACAGCCTTTCCCTTTTATAGAGCCTAGCAAGCAAGCGGATTACAGAAGCAGATGTGGCTGTTAGCTATTGGCTAATTCATACGAGTGCAGCATAACAACCCAAATATGGAATAGAAATTATTTTTTTTTTTAGAAACCTCTAAGCTATGGGGGGGGGGATTATAACGGTCAGGTTCCTTGTTTTCACCGTTACTCAACACACATCCTATTACTCTGAACATTCAAACTTCTTCGGATCCTAACACAAACCTCATGGCTTTAAGCATTCCTCCTCCAAACTTCAAATCCTACCCAGGTGCCCCACTCCTGAAGATCGCCCCCATGAGCTACATCCTCTGGGACAAATCTTATGAAACACCACACAACCAGTTCCTACCTTTCTCTTTGAATTCCAAGAAAGTCACCACATTTTAACTTAGGCATGAAATGACTCACAACACCAACTTTCTTTCTCAAGACACCTCACTTCCGCCTGACCTGTGGTGGTGCAGTGGATAAAGCGTCGACCTGGGAACACTGAGGTCGCCAGTTCAAAACCCTGCACTGGTCTGGTCCAGGCACATATGGGAGTTGATGCTTCCAGCTCCTCCCCCCTTTCTCTCTCTCTCTCTCTCTCTCTCTCTCTCCCTCTCTCTTTCTCTGTGTGTGTGTGTGTCTCCTCTCTAAAATAACGAATAAAATAAAAATAAAATTAAAAAAAAAGACACCTCACTTCCTCCTGTTGCCTGTGAACACTTTACCATTCTTCAATGTCACACAGTAAATAGAATGCTCATGTCTTCAACCAACCATACTCAACACCTATACATTCTCCTGTCCATTTCAACAGCAGGAAATGAGGCCTACATTCAACATCAAAGAAGCATGACAACCTACTTCACAATGTCCAGGTTTACGTTCCGTGGTAAACACGGGAACAGCTGGTGGAGCCTCCTATGCCCTTCCTCAGGAATAATGACATGTAAAAATAAATGGTCCTAGACCAAGAAAAACATACCCTCACTCTAGAATCACGGAGATTCTCACCATGAGTACTGTGATCTCTACAATATGAATGTACCCCATGTGTACTTGAAAAACCCCTCAACTCTTCACCTATACAGTCCATGTCCTTCTTTCCCCTAATTGACTCACCAAATAAAAACATAAGGAACGATACAAAGGAATTTTCCATTCCTTGGCCTAGCAGCCTGTATGGCTAACCCTACACCTCTTAGAGGGCCTACAACTTCTCCTTTCCTCCCAAACTCACCACTGAAATAGAAAACTGCATAAAAAGAATGGGCAAGAGATCCAACCTAGGAGACACCCTGTTCTATCCTGAAATGTCTTCTTCAAGTTTCCACCACATTCACCCTACAGGAATCATGATGTTGGAAGCACACACGTTGGCTCAGGGTCCATTGCAGTTTGAATAGCTCCACTGTCAGCCTAGTCCCTCTCAGTCAACCAATCTGCATTCAATTCAAAACCCTATGCAAACCACCAAACCACTGAATACTTTGATAAGTTCCTATTTTTACTCATGAAGTCTTCCACCTACATTCCACCCATAACAACAAGTTTAAAATACCAATATATAGGTGAAAGAACTGAACTCTTCAAGTGTCCTCTAGGCACACACATTTCTCTGGATCCTCCCTGCTCTCAGCATTGCCTCAGCATGGTTCACAGGGGCAAACGCCCATACGCTCCAACAGAATTCAGTCTCCACAAATTAGGAAAACCCCACAGTCAGACGCTCAATGGGCTGATTCAGACTGGAGAGAACAGGATTCATATAAACATAAAGCCTCGGTTGAGGGCATATTTATTCAATACACAGAACGAGCTCAGACAACACCTGAAGGACTCAAAATGAATATTCAAATCACAGAAAGTCCTGCATCACCATATTCCCTGTGCACTGCAGCACCAAACCCTATGATCAAAAACAGGGTGGGAGTGGGGGACAAACACCACGTACAGACACAGTGACAGAAACCAGTAGAAGGCCCAGAAAACAGGCTCAAGGTGCTGTACTATTGTGTTCTCACATACACCTTGTCTCACAACAGTGCCCCAAAAAGCACACACATGGCAACATATATATCAAACCTAAATACTTACTACTGTGTGCCATCTAAACACAAAGCTCGAAAAAGCATAAACTTCCTAACGCCAACCATGGTCCCTTGAACAGAGACCATCCTGAAAGAAATAAAGTATCACAGGTAGGTGCCAGCAATGCTCCGCTGTGCACACAAAAACAGTGTCGACAGCAAATAGTCTATCGTTCATGGGATGCCAACCTTCAAAATCTGTCAATAGATGTAGGCAGCCAGGTCCCAGACATACAATTTCCTAAATGAATTAGCTATCCTCCCCATAACCAAGCCCCTCATCACTGATGGGAATGCAATAGAAAGCACCTAAGAAAATCCTCCTGAGAGTCCCAAGCTCATGAACCATGCACTCCTGCAATCCTCACTGCTCTGGACTCCACTTCAACACCTGCTCTCTTCCACCCCTTATGATCTTTACCTTGCTTCCTCCTCCATTCCCAGGACATGAAATAACCTGCCTGGAAGACAATCTCTCATTCTCGAGATATGAATCCCAATGCCCTATCCTCACCTTGGCTCCCAGGATCCATCCTAGACCTTAGGTGCAGCCTTCCCAAGTTCTCCTTTTTATGTGACGTTTACGAGGAGACTGACTGCAATGACCAGTGACCCAAGAATCATGTCATCACAGCATCAGACATGGAGGCAACACTGCACAGCAAATACGTCCTCAAACCCCCTAAGACTCACTATGCGGATATAGACACAGGGCATCAAACTGAGGATCCTCTTTTGACATGCACACTGGCAAAACTTTGGGGAAACATTTTAAAACAGGTAAACAGAAAAGAAAACCACAGTGGACACCGAAATACACAATGTCCTATCCCCACAGACAGCATCAGAGATGCCATTTCATAATCCCGAGAAACAAGCAGCTGAGAACAGCCTCCCCAGGTGCTACCTCATTTCAATGTTCTATGAGAATCCAACCTAAGAGCCACGCCCATGACCCAGCCCCTTAAGAATCCTCCTCGCTGGCCCTCCTCCCGCTGCTCCTCCTCCCTGGAACACTCACAGACTGAGTGGGCGCCTCTCCTCTCCTCCCTCCCCACACTCCCCTCTAAACCCTCTCCCTTCCCTCAGGACCTGCACCCAGGGCAGCAGCGGGCATGGGCACCATGCTCCGGACTTTCTTCTGACCCCGTCTTTGAGCTCCCTTCCTTGCGTCTCCCCCACTTGGCCCCCACAGCCCCCACAGACACCCTCGGGACCTACCCCCCCCCCGACCTAAACCCTTTCTCGTTTCTGTCTCCCCACAGGGACGCCCTGGACACCGGCTGGGACTCGACTGCTAAGTTTCTGTGACGGGTCTACGAAGCTGGTGGGAATGCATCCCCCATAGGCTGATGAATGAAGACTCCCCAAAAGGGCACCATCCCCCCCAAAGGAAAGTGAATGACCTCCCTGAACATTCCATAGCTCCATAATGGAAGGTAAGGGCCCCCATTTACATGTAAGTTTTTTCAGAATCCAACACACTCTCATCCTCGCAACTTTGACTAAGAACAGGTACTAAGAACACCAACGTGTTCCTCCTGCAACCTAACAAACCTATGTCTTCATGTGCACAGAGTGTGCCCTCACAGACGGGGCGGGCAGAAAGCGTCCACGCAGTGGGCTCCAACGGAACACTGACCAGAACTGACAGAAAACCTCGGAACACAGCACGAAAAAATCACGGAAAGTAAACGGCACGATGCTTCTCTCCCCTCACAGCCTTCTCATCAAAATCCATGATATGTTTTTTATCACAAAAATAACCTATCTTTGCCACTAAAGGATTTCCTGTTTCTACATTCAAATTGCAATGAGGGGAGAAATTCTATTTCTTTCATCATAACGACCATGATACAACGACCAATAGCCAGAGCCACTGTAAATAAAGCCAGTAGTTGCAGCCAACATCACAGTCGCCTGGCCCACGCAGGTTCACATTGGATTCGGACAGTTGGTAATGAAGTAAAGGAGCCAAGAACTGGTGAACCATCAGCTTTAATTCTAGCTTGCACCTGGCGGGCAAGCAAAAACACACACTGTGCTCCAAAACCCACTCATTCAGTGCTCACAAAGCTACTGACTTATCCGAGTTTCCTAGAATCAAAGGTTTCTAGCTCACCAGACTTATTCACCTCTGTTCCCCATCTCCTTCTCCAGCACAAACTCTGCACAAACTGACTTCTACCTCAGCACTCTGCCATCTTGGCTGCTTCTCCTGGCCTCCATGTGGCCTTAATATGCTCTCCTCTCTAATACTAACCTCAGGACCTCAGGAACCAAGAGAGAGCAAGCTACTGGTCTGTCCCACTTTATAATGTAGAAATCCAAACCCTTAATCTAATCTACGAAAAAGAAAGTCTCTGATACAAAGTCACCCATCTGAGGCATAATGGGATTCCTCAGGAGTGCACCACCCTACATCATCCAATCAGTCAAGGGTGTGGGGAAAAGCTTACTCTTAAAACTAAGCCTTAGGTTATAACGACCCAGCCTGTCCACAGCCTGTCCCCAACACACATTAATATCAACAAACTCCCATGTGGGCAGCGCCATATTTAACAAAGTGAGCATAATATATTTTATCTGCCCAACAGCCACCATCACAGCCACCTGGCCTGTGCATGTTCACATTTGCTTTGGATAGATGGTAATGAAACAATGGAGCCAAGAACTAGTGGGCCATTACCTTTTAATCCCACCTTGCACCCAGTGGGCAAGAAATACACACAATGGGAAAACACTTCCCTTTCCATTCAGGGCTCCCAAAGCCACTGACTTATCTGAGTTTCCTGGAAATAAAGGTTTCTATCTCACCAGCCTTATTCACCTTTGTTCCCCATCTCCTTCTCCAGCACAAACTCTGCACAAACTGGCTTCTCCTTCAGCACTCCACCATCTAGTCTACTTCTCCTCTCCTCCAGGTGGCCTTTCTCTGCTCTCCTCCAGCATGGGTTCCTCTGCCACATTTTATAGTGTAGAAATCAAAACCTTTAATCAAATATACAAATAAGGAAGTCTCTGATACAAAGTCACTTATCTGAGGCATGAATGAGATTCCTCATAAGAGTGCAACACCCCACATTATGTAACAATCAAGGGCGTTGGGAAAAGCTTAGTCTTAAAACTGAGCCTTAGGGAGGAGGGAAGATGGCGATGGAGTAGGCGGACATACCAACTTCCAACTACCAGAACCAAAGTGGATTATAACTCAATTTTAAGAACCATCATCTGGATAAACCAACTTTGAACTAAACTAAGTGGACTCTTCAACCAAGGAACACTGCATAAGCCACATTGAGACTGGTAGGAATAGTGAAAAACGCAAAGAGGGCTGCCCAGCTCCCTGGAGCAAACGGCAGCCCGGAGAGACCCGCGTGGTGGGAGGAGAGTTTGGCAGAGAGGGAGGGACCTGGGTCCCAGGAACCTAGCCCCAGCCTGCAGTCCCAGAGCCTAGAAGAGGTGTTTGGACAGTATTGAGCTGTGAAGCAAGTGAGGATACTATTTGTGAAAAAGAGATAGTTTTCTCAGACCCAAGAATCTTTTTAAAGGGACAGCGCAGAAAACCTCTCTCACAACCACGCACCCGGGGCTCCAGGGAACCGGGACAGAGGAGAGGAACAGAGCAGCGGGAACAGAGAGTGGACTGAAGGCACGGGGACACTCTGAGGGACAGCCAACCTGACCCCTGGGCTGTCATTTCCCTAGTCGAAAACGAATATTTCCCCTGGAACTAGCAATACCAGCAAAGGGAGACAGAACACTAGCCAAGCAAGCTCTCCCGCGGAAATTAGAGCAGAGCTGCTTAGAGGAAGGGAGCTCCCAGGCCTACAATGTAAAGACTTAGGTCACTTCCATCTCTCTGAGGGTTGCAGAAAGGATGGTGGCGGCAGGATGCTGAAACGCAGTCCTGTCGGCGTGGGCGGAGGCACAACCGATGTGAGCTCGGTCTAGCCCAGCAGGGGCAGAGGGGACGCGCGAAAGCGGTCCAGCAGCTGCAGGCCCGCCTGTGTCCCCACCTGCGGGGAATAAAACAGGCAGAGATATGCTCTGCGACCCTGCGCAAGCCGGCCCTGACCGCGGGGACGGGGCTAGGACCAGGGACAGGCGAGGGGCTCGCGGCTGAGCTCACGCTACTAGCCCTGCCCAGACGGAGAAACCACGGTTTGCCATCCTGTGTGCTCGAGGGGGCTCCTAATGCGGGGGCGGGGTAGACCCCAAGACCAGCGGAAGTTCACGGCTGAGCTCACGCCAGCAAACACGCCAGACCCAATAAACCGCAGTTTGCGACCCTGCGCAGGAGGACCCTGGCCTCGAGGGCGGGGCTAAATTCTGGACCGGCAAAGGCTCACAGCTGAGAGCACGTCAAAAGCCCAGCCCAACCCGTGAAACTGTGGCAAGCAGGCTCTGACTGCAGGGGCTGGGCTTAAGCCTTCTGGAAACAGGCTGGGTCTGCAGCTGAGCAAAGGTGCTCACCTCTGCCCTTGGTCCTGAGGCTTGTGGCTTGAGTGACAGCCCCTCACATGGAGGAGAGGCGGAAATCACAGCAATAGCCGCAGTAGGCTGACACTGGCAATGCCCATACCCAACTACCCTAGGCAGTGGCAGAGGGGGTGGCAGGCCTGCAGACAGACCACACCTAGAGAACACAAAGGAAACACCTACTGGACTCCAGTGGCCACAACTTGCTTATACACAGATAAAATGGGCAGGCAGAGGAATGCAAACCAAATGAATAAAGAGAAATCCCCAGAGAAGGACCTGAATGAACCAGATATAACCAAACTACCAGAAGCAGAATTTAGAATAATGATAGTTAGGATGTTCAAAGAAATTAGAGCAACAGTGGATAGTCACTATGAACACCTAAATAAAGAGATAACAAGTATAAAAAACGAAATTGAAATAATAAAAAAGAATCAGACAGAAATGACAAATAGAGTATCAGAACTGAAGACCACAATGGAAGGAATTAAAAGCAGGATGAATCACACTGAGGATCGAATCAGCGAGTTAGAGGACACAATAAACAAAGTTACAGAAGCAGAGAAGAAAAAGGAAAAGAGACTCAAAAAATGTGAGGAAACTCTAAGGGAGCTCTGTGACAACATGAAGAGAAACAACATTCGCATCATAGGGGTACCTGAAGAAGAGGAAAGAGGACAGGAAATGAAAACTTTGTTCAATCAAATTATAGCAGAAAACTTCCCTAAATTAAGGCTGGGAAACATTCCACATGTTCAAGAAGCACACAGAACTCCATTAAAGAGAAACCCAAAAAAATCTACACCAAGACACATCATAGTTAAATTACCAAAGCTAATGGATAAAGAAAAAATCTTAAAAGCTGCTAGAGAAAAAAAGGCTATCACCTACAAAGGAGCCCCCATAAGGATGTCATCGGACTTCTCAACAGAAACACTTGAGGCCAGAAGGGAATGGCAAGATATAATCAAAGTAATGCAGAACAAGAACCTACAACCAAGACTACTCTATCCAGCAAGGCTAATGTTTAAAATTGAAGGAGAAATAAAGAGCTTTCCAGACAAAGAAAGCCTCAAGGAATTCATTAAAACCAAACCAATTCTGCAAGAGATACTACGGGGCCTGTTGTGAACAGTTCAAAGGGAGGAAAGAATATAGCAAAAGAAGGATACAGCTTTAAAGAATAAAATGGCAATAAACAACTACATATCAATAATAACCTTAAATGTAAATGGATTAAATGATCCAATCAAAAGACATAGGGTAGCTGCGTGGATAAAGAAACAGGACCCATACATATGCTGTCTACAAGAGACACACCTTAAAACAAAAGATGCACATAGACTGAAGGTAAAAGGATGGAAAAAAATATTTCATGCAAATGGAAATGAAAAAAAAGCCGGGGTAGCAGTACTTATATCTGACAAAATGGACTTTAAAACAAAGGCTGTAGTAAGAGATAAAGAAGGACACTACATAATGATAAAGGGAACAATTCAACAGGAAGATATAACTATTATAAATATCTACGCACCAAATATAGGAGCCCCAACATACATAAAGCAGACTTTGATGGATATAAAGAGCAAAATTAACAGCAATACTATCATAGTAGGGGATTTCAATACCCCACTAACAACACTGGATAGATCCACAAGAAAGAAAATTAATAAAGAAACAGCAGACTTAAAGGATACACTAGATCAACTTGATTTAATAGATATCTTCAGAACTTTTCACCCTAAAGCAGTAGAATATACATTCTTCTCAAGTGCTCATGGTACGTTTTCTAGGATAGACCACATGTTAGGACACAAAAATGGTCTCAATAAATTTAAGAAGATTGAAATCATATCAAGCATTTTCTCTGATCACAATGCCATGAAACTAGAAATTAACCAAAAAAGAAAAACTGAAAAATACTCAAACACTTGAAAACTAAATAGCATGATATTAAATAATGAATGGATTAACAATGAGATCAAAGAAGAAATAAAAATGTTTCTAGAAGCAAATGATAATGAGCATACATCAACTCAAAATTTATGGGACACAGCAAAAGCAGTACTGAGAGGGAAGTTCATTGCACTACAGGCATATCATAAGAAGCTAGAAAAAGCTCAAATAAGCAACCTGACCCTGCAGCTAAAAGAACTAGAAAAACAACAACAAATAAAACCCAGGACAAGTAGAAGGAAGGAAATAATAAAGATCAGAGCAGAAATAAATGACATAGAGGCTAAGGAAACAATACAGAGGATCAATGAAACCAGAAGCTGGTTCTTTGAAAAGGTAAACAAGATTGATGAACCTTTAACTAGACTCACCAAGAAAAAAAGAGAGAGGTCTCAAATAAATAAAATTAGAAATGACAGTGGAGACATAACAACTGATACAACAGAAATACAAAGCATTGTAAGAAAATACTATGAAGAACTCTATGCCAAAAAATTAGACAGTCTCGGTGAAATGGACAAATTTCTTGAATCATATAACCTTCCAAAAATCAATCTGGAAGAATCAGAACACCTAAACAGAACAATTACAACAAATGAGATCGAAACAGTTATCAAAAAACTCCCAAAAAAGAAATGTCCTGGGCCTGATGGCTTCACAAGTGAATTCTACCAAAAATTCAAAGAAGAACTAACTCCTATCCTCCTCAAGCTATTTCAAAAAATTCAAGAGGAAGGAAGACTTCCAAACTCATTTTATGAGGCGAGCATAACTCTGATCCCAAAACCAGGCAAAGACAATACAAAGGAAGAAAATTATAGGCCTATATCCCTGATGAATTTAGACACTAAAATTCTCAACAAAATATTAGCCAAACAGATCCAGCAATATATGAAAAAAATAATACACCATGATCAAGTGGGATTTATTCTGGAGAGGCAAGGCTGGTTCAATATTCACAAATCAATCAATGTGATTCATCACATAAACAAAAGGAAGGACAAAAATCACATGATAATTTCCATAGATGCAGAAAAGGCATTTGATAAAATCTAGCACCCATTCATGCTCAAAACTCTCAGTAAAGTGGGAATACAAGGAACATTCCTTAACATGATAAAGGCCATCTATGACAAACCCACAGCAAACATCATACTGAATGGACAAAAATTAAAAGCAATCCCCTTAAGATCAGGAACCAGGCAGGGTTGCCCACTTTCACCACTCTTATTCAACATAGTTCTGGAAGTCCTAGCTACAGCAATCAGACAAGAAGAAGAAATAAAAGGCATCCAAATTGGAAAAGAAGAAGTAAAACTGTCACTATTTGCAGATGATATGATATTGTATATAGAAAACCCTAAAGTCTCAGTCAAAAAAACTACTGGACCTTATAAATGAATTCAGCAAGGTGGCAAGATATAAAATTAATACTCAGAAATCAGAGGCATTTCTATATACAAACAATGAACTGTCAGCAAAAGAAATTAAGGAAACAATCCCCTTCACTATTGCAGCCAAAAAAATAAAATACCTAGGAGTAAATTTAACCAAGGAGGTTAAGGACTTGTACTCGGAAAATTATAAAACATTGATAAAAGAAATCAAGGAAGATACAAACAAGTGGAAGCATATACCGTGCTCATGGCTAGGAAGAATAAACATCATTAAAATGTCTATATTACCCAAAGCAATTTATAAATTCAATGCAATACCAATTAAAATACCAATGACATACTTCAAAGATATAGAAAACATATTCCAAAAATTTATATGGAACCAAAAAAGAACACGAATAGCCACAGCAATCTTAAAAAGAAAAAATAAAGCAGGAGGTATCACTCTTCCGGATATCAAGGTTTACTACAAGGCCATTATACTCAAGACAGCCTGGTACTGGCATAAGAACAGGCACATTGATCAATGGAACAGAACAGAGAACCCAGAAATAAACCCACAGCTTTATGGACAACTGATATTTGACAAAGGAGGAAAGAACATACAATGGAGTAAAGACAGCCTCTTTAACAAATGGTGCTGGGAAAATTGGACATCTACCTGCAAAAAAATGAAACTAGACCATCAACTTATACCATTCACAAAAACAAATTCAAAATGGATAAAAGACTTAAACATAAGCCGTGAAACTATAAGCATCTTAGAAGAAAACATAGGCAGCAAGCTTTCTGACATCTGTAGCAGCAATATATTTGCCGATTTATCTCCACCGGCAAATGAAATAAAAAGGCAAGATAAACAAATGGGACTATATCAAACTAAAAAGTTTTTGCACAGCTAAAGACAATAAGAACAGAATAAAAAGACAAACCACACAATGGGAGAACATATTCGACAGCACGTCGGATAAGGGGTTAATAACCAAAATTTATAAAGAACTTATAAAACTCAACACCAGGAAGACAAACAATCCAATCAAAAAATGGGCAAAAGAAATGAATAAAAATTTCTCCAAAGAAGACATACAGATGGCCAAAAGACATATGAAAAAATGCTCAACATCACTAATCATTAGAGAAATGCAAATTAAAACCACAATGAGATATCACCTCACACCAGTCAGAATGGCACTCATCAGCAAAACAACACAGAATAAGTGCTGGCGAGGATGCATAGAAAAGGGAACCCTTCTGCACTGCTGGTGGGAATGCAGACTGGTGCAGCCACTGTGGAAAACAGTTTGGAGATTCCTCAAAAAATTAAAAGTCGAACTGCCTTTTGACCCGGCTATCCCACTTTTAGGAATATACCCTAAGAACACCATAACACTGTTCGAAAAGAAGAAATGCGCCCCCATGTTCGTGGCAGCATTGTTCACAATAGCGAAGATCTGGAAACAGCCCAAGTGTCCATCAGAAGACGAGTGGATTAAAAAGCTTTGGTACATATATACTATGGAATACTACTCAGCCATAAGAAATGATGACATCAGATCATTTACAACAAAATGGATGTACCTTGATAACATTATACGGAGTGAAATAAGTAAATCAGAAAAAAAAACTGAGAACAGCATGATTTCATACATAGGTGGGACATAAAAGTGAGACTATGAGACATGGACAAGAGTGTGGTGGTTACAGGGTGGGGGGAGGGAGGGGAAGGTGGGATAGGGAGGAGGGGAGGGGCACAGGGAAAACGAGATAGAAGGTGACAGAGGACAATTTGACTTTGGGTGATAGGTACGCAACACAATTGAATGATAAGATAATCTGGAGATGTTTTCATTGTACATATGTACCCTGATTTCTTGGTGTCACCCCATTAAAGTTAATAAAAAAAACTGAGCCTTAGGCTATAATGACTTTGCAGGTTTACAGCCTGTCTCCCACACCCAATGCAAACTATAAGCAAGCAAACATATATATCATATTTACAAACTTATTTGACCAACAACTGCATATATAGGACATTTAAGAAACCTAAATAACAGATTCTTAGGTTTTTTGAAAAAATATGTATAGATTGATTATAGGGAAAAGAGAGAAGACACAGAGAGAAAGGGGGAAGAAGTAGAAAACATCACCTCAGAGTAGTTGTCTCTCGTATATGCCGTGACCCAGCAACCCTAGAGTTTTAAACCAGCAACCTCAGTATTATAAATCGATACTCTATCCACTGTGCCACCACAGCTCAGGCCAGAATCTTAGATTCTTAAAAGTGACATAGATAACATGTACCTAATTTGAGAACATGTGACACACCTGACACAATTTTTGTTGGGAAACCCCAAAACCTATTGAACATAAGAAATAAGATAGTCAACTCTTCCTTGGAGTCTTCATGTCTAACACTAAGGTGCTTGTACTTAAGTTCTCCCCTGAAACTACCATGGGCACAGAGTGACAACAAACAAGCACACTTCAAACATATTGAAAAGGGACCACAAAACAACAGAAAGCAAGTTCCAACAAGCTTCCAGGTTTGAAAGAATATAAAATGTGTGTCTTGTTCTCAGGGACACTAACCTAAAATATAGGTTCAGAGAGGGACAGAAAGAGACAGACAGGCAGAAAGGGAGAGAGATAAGAAACTTCAGTTCTTCATTGCAGCACCTTAGTTGTTCATTGATCTCTTTCTCATATGTGCCTTGACTGCGGGGCTCCAGCAGAGTGATTGGCCCCTTGCTCAAGCCAGCAACCTTGGGCTTCAAGCCAGTGATCTTCAGCTTCAAGCCAGAGACCTTTGGGCTCAAGCCAACAACCATGGGGTCATGTCTATGATCCCACAATCAAGCCTGTGTTGCTGTGCTCAAGCTGGTGAGCCCACACTCAAGCCACGTCAGCCTGCACTGAAGCTAGGGACCTCAGAGTTTAGAACCTGGGACCTCTGCATTTTAGTATGATGCTCTATCCACTGTGCCACTGCCTGGTCTGGCTAAAAAATATTAATAAAAGGGACACATGACTTCCTTATGGTTTAAGGTATAAATGACATTTTCAAAATAACCACCCCAAATACATCACAGTTTGAAATATAAAATAACTTAAAATGAATGATGATTAAAATGCTACATTAAAAAAGCCAATGAGGCACTGGCCATGTAGCTCAGTGCATAAGACATTGTAACACCAATGTGACAGGTGTGAGTCCCATTGTCTTCACCTAAAAGGAACAACCAATGAGCACATAACTAAATGGAACAACTAAATGAAGCAATGAGTGCATGCTTTTTTCTCTCTATCTCAAATCAATGAAATAATTAAAATCCAAAGAAAAATTGAGTAATAAATCTGCAATGTGCCTCACACTTTTCACTCAGGACGAAGGCAGAAGAAATGTAAAACAAACAAACAAAAAGCCCAGATCTCTGTATTTTTGGACTGGGACACACTACCTCTCCTTCTGCACCTCCCAGAGTTTCCTGCCCATTTTTGACTCCCACTGTTGTAGTAATATAAGGTTATAGTAATATATAAACCAGTGGTTCTTAACCTGGGTTCTATCGAACCCTAGGTGTTCAATGAGTCAGTCTCAGGGGTTCGGAGTAGCCTCTGCCGCAGAGGCCAGAATAAAGTAATATCGTAATTTGTTGTGAGTTCATGCACATTGTTGGTTTTGTTCTTTGAGCAAGGTGATGTTCATGCACGGCTCATTTTGTGCACCAGTAAGAAAACATATACCTATGTCTTGAATTTGGAAAAAAAAATCCTATTTTATTTATCACTAAAGAAGGGTTCGGTGAATGCGCATATGAAACTGGTGGGTTCGGTACCTCAAAAAAAGGTTAAGAACCACTGCTATAGATTAACACCTGTGACAAGGCATTGGCCAGAAAAGGTACTAAAGCTGAGGGGTCCCCTGCTATAGTAGTCACCCAGACTCCAAGGTTGATGTGGACTGTCTCAACACAGCTCTGAGCTCTGACCAAAAACAGCCACTGCTTTGAGTTCTGACCAAAGACAGCTGAGAGGAGCATGCCAGTGGGGCCCCCTTAAGCTGTACCCTGGCATGCCAAAAAGATTTGTGAGTAATAAATTGCCTGTGTGATTATTGCAACTAATTTGTGTGTCGGTCATGTTTTTTCCTCCAGTGGCACTTAACAGTAGCATTCCCATAGCCACCTCAAGAGTAGTCCCAGCCTGACCACTTGGTGGCGCAGTGGATAGAGCGTCAGGCTGGGATGCAGAGGCCTCAGATTCGAGACCCTGAGGTCACCAGCTTGAGCGCGGGCCCATCTGGCTTGAGCAAAAGCTCACCAGCTTGGACCCAAGGTCACTAGCTCGAGCGAGGGGTTACTCAGTCTGCTGAAGGCCCACGGTCAAGGCACATATGAGAGAACGATCAATTAACAACTAAAATGTTGCAATGAAGAATTGATGTTTCTCATCTCTCTTTGTTCCTGTCTGTCTGTCCCTATCTATCCCTCTCTGATTCTTTCTCTGTCCCTGTAAAAAAATAAAATAAAATAAAATAAATAAAGAGTAGTCTCGAAGAGGCTGCCAGCCCTGCTGATAAGAAGGAGTGTCTCACTGCAGGAGGAAGTCAAATCAGGGATGCCTGATCTATGCAGAGCTTTGGCTCTACTGGGACACCCACGGTGCCTCTCCAACAATGGAACCATTTGCCTCTTGTTTCCCCAAAACATCTGACCGGCAGTGCCTTGAGGAAACTCCTCCCAAACCTGAGCCTGAGGGCTAAGGGGACAATGGACTTCTCAGGGCACAGTGGTTTTCACTAATATGCCATCAAGCCTATGAATACTGGAGCCTTCTATCAGATCAGACTAAATGGAACCTTGAGGCTTCTCCCTGGAGCAGGCATTCCGAGTTTCATAAAATACAGTGTCCAACTCGCTTCCCTCTCTTTCCCCACCAATAGTTACGTTCCTGACAACAGGAACACAACAAACATTACTGCATAGGCACTAATATCAAGAAAGTTTATAGCTCACCAGGATCAAGGGGTAGAATATTACAGTAATATAATGTTATAGTAATTAAATATATAGAAATATAGAAGCTATAAAAGATATATAGATATGTTAGAATATAATATTAAAGGCTACTAAGGCAAGTGAATAAGGCTACACCCTCTGGCTGGGAGCTAATATTGTATAGGGATATAATAGGCAAGACCATGCCCTTTGCTCAGGGCCCAGTGTGTGTGTGTGAAGTTATATACAGATAAAAAGAGCTCTCTATAAGGAACTCCCTAAAAGTGGCGTGAGGTGACAATTCGGTAGATTAACAAATAAGCACTCCCTGCAAGAAAATCCCCAAAAGGGGTTTGATGTGATAATCCCAGAGATTAACACCTATTAGAAGGTGTATGCCAGAAAGGGTACGAAAGCCAAGGGGTCCCCAGCTGCAGTTAGTCACCCAGACTCCAACATTGAAGGTGGACTGTCTCCAGGCTGGCCGCTCTAACAAAGGACGGCCAAGAAGAGCATGCTGATGGGGCCCCATTAAACTGTACCCAGGAATACCACAGAATCTGTAAGTAATAAACTGCCTGTGTGATCCTTGTACCTAAATTATGTGTTGCTCATGTCTTTCCTCCGGTTTGAAATTGGTCTCAGTACCAATAAGTAGAATACTCATGGCCTCCTCAAGAGTAGTCTCAAAGAGGCTGCCAGCCCTGCTGTTAAGCAGGAGTGTCCCACTGCAGGAGGAAGTCGAATCAGGGATCCCTGATCTACCTAAAGCTTGGGCTGTACTGGGACAGGGGAGCACTGTGTCTCTCTGAGGAGGATGTGGACAAAAAAAGGGGCCACATGCTGAATCTACAAGCTCTGGGGAGGCTTGCATGGTGACCTTACAAACTCAGAGACCTAAAATAACCACACAGCATGGTATAAAATTAAAACTTTCTAAAAGCAAGTAGTTCATGGTGGGTAGTCATGTCTTAGGGAGGTATTTTTCTCTAACAAAGGTAAAAGCTTACTTTAATTGAGCCTGTCTCTTGTCTTTTGCATCTACAGTAATGTACGTGATAATGGCACCAGAGAAAACTCAGGTCCAAGGGGGCTTCTCAGGTGAGAAAGAATTCAGGTGAGAGACAGGGTGCAGTGTGCAAGCAAAGCAAGCAGCTTATTAAGCAAAGCTGTGCACTTGGCACAAGACTCAAGTGGGCAACTCAGCTCGTCTGAGCACCACTACCTGTCAGGGTCTTAGAGATCATATACTTTTTAACTGTAACTTCCAAGGTTCCCTCTTGCTGATACTCTCTGACCATCGTACAGTGTTTCAAAACCATTTGGATATTTTGTGATTTTATTCTGGAAGACCATGTGATCACTGCTCCCCCCCTTAGGTGAGTGAGATAAAACCCCCTTTGTTTCCCCTCCCCTTTTCCTGCCCTGGTGCCTGTCTATCCTACCTAACAACAGCACGCCTTTGAAATGTAAGGGTAATTTTTTCCTGCACTCCTCAGAGCAAGCTTATCACCAGAGCAGAAGCCAATCACCCACATTGTTGTTATTATCACGGCCATTGTTATCTATCTTATTCCTGCCCACGTAAAAGAAATTTCAGTATATACATTTTTACTTTTAATCAGTCCCACAGATTTCCCCACTTTGTGTTCTCGGTCTCCCCAATCTATCAACAATCAATTTCATGTAACCCCCACGTCTTCAACTATGATTCCGATGAACAAAACACTGGGTAATACCCCATTTTCCAGATCATATTTTCAATCGCTGATACTTTGATTACCAGCAATTGTCGACAGTTTGGCTAAAATAAATTCATAAATATTCTACAGGTCTGGACGTTGCTTAAATTGACAAGAGAAACCTAGGGGGGAAAGGCTTCCTCCCCTCACTAAACATCTCCAGGGAGATGCCGCCCCTCCATGGAAGGAAAGCCACTCTACAGAGGGAGGGCCCCCTCACTCATAAGGTCACCAAATCCAAGGAGGGAGACCCTCTCCAGGGAGTTATCCCCTCTCCGGGGAGGAACCTCCTGTATAAGGCGAGGCTGGAGCTCTTTTCCAAGTACTGACCCAACCACAGGGAGGTGTCCTGCCCTCGCAGTCCACACCCAGCTCCGTCCCAGCCCGCTGTCCCCGCCCCGCGATGTTTGCGCCTTCGCTGTCCCAGCTCCACGCCACCCCGCACAGCGCCATCGCCCTTGCGCCGCGGGAACCTCGCCCCTCGCTGTCTACCCTGCACCGCGGCACCCCGTCTGTCCCTTCATCGCATCGCGGTCCACCCTGCCCCGCGCAGCTCCGCGCCGTCTGCCCCGCTTCTCGCAATCTCCGCTCCTCGCAGTCAACGCCCCACACTGTCCCAGACCCGCGCCCCGCCCCGTGAGTTCCGCCGTGCTACCCGCCCCATCCGCCCCAGCCCAACGACGTCGGCGCGCCTCGCTGCCCTCCCTCGTAGTCCCCGACCCCAGCCCAGCCGTAGCCTCACTGCTCCATCCCCGTTCTGTGCGGTCCGTGCGTCTTGCTGGGGGGGGGGGGGGGGGGAGAGGACGGGGACTACCTGCCCTGCATCGCCCGGCACCGCGCTGTCTACCCCCGCAGTGCGCCCCGCCTCTCGCCGTTGCCGCCCCATGCCACGCCTAAAGCAGAAGCGTGCGAAGAAATTCAAAGTGAAAAAGGGGGAAAAGACAAGTCGGTGATGCAGAATAGGTTGACAGTTTTTTGGTTACATGCACCCAGATTGCAGCAGAGGAAAAAACTTTCTGGTGACTTTTACCTAGCTGTTATTCTCAAGATGCACACGAGGTGGCAGCAAAAACATACTTGTGTTTTTTCCTGGACGGGTCCCCTGTGATGTTGATTCAAGGATGTGCAAAACAGAGAAGCAAACGCCCTGGCTGGATGGCTCGGTTGGTTGGAGCATTGTGCTGAGGTGCAGAGGTGGCTGGTTCAGTCCTTGGCTGGGACACATATAGGAACAGATTGATGCTCTGTCTCCCTCTATCCTCCTTCCCCTCTCTGGATTCAATTAAAAACTGAAGTAAAAATTAGGCAATAGCACTGCCCACCGCATTAAATGAGAGTCTAGACCTGGTAATAATTCCTACTTTAAGACCCTCACATGCCTCACCTTGCCTATTTCTCTCATTTGCCGAATGAGACACGGACAGTTGTTATCTCCATTTCACAGACATTTGAACTAAAGACTGATTCTAGCATAGTTCAAAGTCCAGAACCAATGGTCCAAGATGGGCCAGAAGAGGGCGCACTCACAGTATCCTGGACAAATCAAGCAACCCAAGTACTCCTTGTAGCCTTGTGTTGAATATTGTACTTTTTTTAAAGTTTTTTATGGGTTATTTTTGTTTTTGTTTTTTTACAGGGACAGAAAGAGAGTCAGAGAGAGGGATAGATAGGAACAGACAGACAGACAGGAACGGAGAGAGGTGAGAAGCATCAATCATTAGTTTTTCATACCCTGTGACACCATAGTTGTTCATTGATTACTTTCTCACATGTGCCTTGACCACAGGCCTTCAGCAGACCAAGCAACTCCTTGCTGGAGCCAGCGACCTTGGGTCCAACTGGCGAGCTTTTGCTCAAGCCAGATGGGCCCGCGCTCAAGCCGGCGAGCTCGGGGTCTCAAACCTGGGTCTTCTACATCACAGTCCAACGCTCTATCCACTGTGCCACCACCTGGTCAGGCTAAGTTTTTTATGTTTTTAAGAAGACCTGCACATAACCTGATGGTCCAGATTGCAATATTCTCACCCAGCGTAGTGTTTGAGATGGAAGTTGGGCAGGAAACAAGATAGGATAGGTGGAGAGGGAAGAGGTGGCCTGACCCTTCCCAGGTGCTAACCAACAACAGATCCCTTTAAAAGTGCCCTTCCCACTTCTACCCCCTCCCTGTCTGATGCCACTATAAAATCTGTTCTTTAGTCCAGAGCTCCAGTCTCCTTCTACCCATGTGTCCTTCCTCTGAGGCCTCAACTGAGAGGAGCTTCCTACAGGCTCAGAATGAACTCTAGAGCTGACTTCTGACTCCACCACCTACAGGCAAAGAAATGAAAACTCAGTCTCCTCATGTGTCAAGTGGGGAGAACCACTCCCTCTCTGGTGGCTGTGAGGATTCAGGAAAATGGTGCATGTTAGCTCCTGCCAAGCATGTAACCAGCACTCTCTCCCTCCGTCCTGTTTTGCCCATGCCTCATACCACATTTCTATTCATCCCCTCTTCTCTGCAGCCACCACCACATGGCATGTGAGACCTTGGAGCTCAGGAAGGTTCTCCTCCACTCTGTCCTTGCCATTCCCAGCTGATGTCCAGGCCAATAATAAACTGATGTGACTGAGCACTCAGAAGCCCAAGCTTAGCCGGGGACACCCTCCCAGTCCTTGCACTCTCACAATCTCTTCATTCCTTGGAGACCACAGTCTGAGAAGGGACACTGAGCGGCCACCTAAAAAAAGGGAGGCATCCAGCCTGACCTGTGGTGCCGCAGTGGATAAAGCGTCAACCTGGGAACACTGAGGTCGCCAGTTCAAAACCCTGCACTGGTCTGGTCAAGGCACATATGGGAGTTGATGCTTCCAGCTCCTACCCCCTTTCTCTCTTTCTCTCTCTCTCTCTCTCTCTCTCTCTCTCTCTCTCTCTGTCTCCTCTCTAAAATGAATAAAATAAAAATAAAATTTAAAAAAAAGGAGGCATCCAAAGTAAAAAGGCAGAAGGACTCAGTACCCATAACCCCCACCATTATTATGACTTGCTCTTGGCCTTCTCCAGAAGCAGAGTACAGAGGGGTCAGACCCATAGGCCACCAGGCTGTTTCCCTAAACTCCTTCCTGGCATCTAATGTGAGATCCTCAAGCTGTAGCAATAGTTCATATGGCCTTACTGGGGTTCCTGTAAAGATGAGACTCTCCAGCCTGACCAGGCAGTGGCGCAGTGGATAGAGCATCGGACTGGGATGCAGAAGACCCAGGTTCGAGACCCCAAGGTCGCCAGTTTGAGCACGGGGCCCATCTGGCTTGAGCAAAAGCTCGCCAGCTTGGACCCAAGGTCGCTGGCTCCAGCAAGGGATGGCTTGGTCTGCTGAAGGGCCGCGGTCAAGGCACGTGTGAGAAATCAATCAATGAACAACTATGGTGTCGCAATGGCAACAAAAAACTAATGATTGATGCTTCTTATCTTTGTCTGTCTGTCCCTATCTATCCCTCTCTCTGACTCTCTCTGTCCCTGTAAAAAGAAAAAAAAAAGGATGAGACTCTCCAACCTATTCATTTAAAAAATTTAATTTTAAAAGTTTTTATTTATTAATTTTAGAGAGTGAAGACAGAGAAAGGTGGGGAGGAGCAGGAAGCATCGAATGGTAGTTGCTTCTCCTATGTGCCTTGACCAGCAGAGCTTGAAGTTTCTAACCAGCAAACTCAGCATTTCCTGCTTGATGCTTTCTTCACTGCACCACCACAGGTCAGGCTATTTATTGATTTTAGAGAGCAAGAGAAAGGGGAGTGGGGGGAGACAGACAGAGGGCAAGAGAGAGAGAAACATTGGTTTGTTGTTCTACTAATCTAAGCATTCAATGGTTGCTTCTGACATGTGTCCTGATCAGGGATCAAACCTACAACCTTGACATATTGGGAGGACACTCTAACCCACTGAGGAGCTACCCGGCCAGGGCTCCACCCTATTCATTTTGTATGTTAGCTCTCAATATGCCAATGTGGATTATCTGTATCCATGGCTAAGAACTGGAACACCTTCCAGTGTGTGATGACCTGGGCCTCCTTCACTCACTCCTGCCCGACTGGAACGCAGGGGACAATGAACTTCTGAGGACACAGTGGATTCCTGAAATGGGCTATCAAGCCTAGAAATACTTGAGCTTTCATGCTGATTAAGCTTAAGCTAAATAAAATGTTGAAGCTTCTTCCTAAAACAGGCTTTCCTAGATTTGTAAAATATAATGTGCAAGTTTCTTACCTGTCTTTCTTCACCAATAGCCAGCTACCTGTCTATGAAACACAACAACCATTACTGACAGATACCAGGCAGAGGTCACAGATAGACTCAGGATCCCAGACATAAACCCTACATTCCTCCACCTAAACAATAGACCCAAAATCAAGAGTAGGACCCTGGACCCCCAGGCACCAAACCAAACACTCTTCTCCAGACCCAAGTCAGACCCTGGAACCCAAATGCCAAACACCAGAGACTGACATAAGAACTTGGATACTAGATGCCACACATTACATCTTATGGCTAGAGCTGCATGTGGGCCCCATACAGATGCCACACAGCTCAACACTGATTCAACCACAGATGCCACAGACTGAATCCACATCTGTAACCGAGACCCCACATGCAGCCAGACATGGAGCCAAGTTTCCACACAACAGATGCAGAAGCTCAACCAGATTGTTAAAATATAAACACAGCTGGGACTCAATACATAAAACTCATGACTCTCTGAGTCCAAGCAGCTAGCTTTTCAGATGTGTGTTTATGCCAGTTTAAATGAGGGAGCACTACATAATTCCACCAAACTTTACAAAAATTAACCAAAACAGCTAACAGTGAACAAAAATAACAGTAACCCCAGCTGGCAGAGGTCCACATCTCAGCTACAGCACTTCCCTGAAGTTAGTTTCTCATCCGTTATCTTCACATGACCAGCTCCTTGACAGGATGAGGGATAAAAACAGACACACACATTTTCCTCGTACCTTGTAAGTCCCAACAGCTGTGGTAATAATCAAATCAACTTAATCAGATGAACAAGAACTACTCAACATATAACACATGCTCAAGGTGAATCCATATTCCAAAGTATACAAGACAGTGAAGTAACAGGGGGTCCTCTCACGGGAAGAAGGCTCTGCCTTGTGAAAGTAAGGGGTCGTGCCCATAAGCTCTGGGTCCAGTCATTGTGGAAGGGGTCTCACCTGACACAGGGAGTCCTGTCACATTGGTTCTGTTCCCTGTGAGCATAGGAAACAGGCCCACCAGAGAGAAAGGGGGGCTCCTGTCACATCAGGTCTCTGAGTGTGAGCAGAGGTCCCTCCCTGAAAGAGAAAGGAGGGCATCACGTCATTTCTGATCCACATGAGTCCAAGGAAAAGTCTTTCCCTGAGAGCATAGGGCATCACTGTCACATCTGCTCTGTGTCATTTGACAGTGTGGAAGGGCCACAACTGAGAGAGCACAGGGTCTGGGTTCAGTCACATTGGCTCTGGACCCTGAGATGTAAAAAGGGGGGTCCTTCTACACGAGTCATGGTACAGCAGGACTGGGTCTTCTGACTGTGGTGAGGGGCCCCACCTAAGACGGGGTCATATGAGCTTTGGATTTTGTCTCCGTGGAGAGGAGTCCCACCTGGGTGAGTGGTGAGCTTTCTCCCATGCGCTTTAGTTCCTACCATTATGGAGACACAGACATGCAGAGCTGGGGGTGATGGGAAGTGCCTTGGACATTCACTGTGTCCCTGCAACATGACAACGGCAAATGCTCGGTAAACGGGCGCTGTTCCCAAGGTGCACACTAGATGGCAGCAGAGAAGAGCGTTTCCTGGCGGCGCGCACCAGAGTGCTCCGAGTTCTGCTCATACAGCCAGACAGCGTGGAGAGTCTGCTCACATCGGCTCTGCCTCCTCTGAGTGTGCCCAGGGGTTTTCCCTGAGGGAGTACGGAGCCCTGACACATCAGATCTGACCCTGTGCTTCGGGGCAGGGGTCCCATCCAGGACTAGGGGGTCCTGTCCTGTCACGTCCGAATCCTCCAACTGTGGCGACCAGTAAATGCTTATGTAAAGGGAACAACAAATCTCTCTCTTTCATCAATAAACATTAAAAAAAAAAAAAAAAAAGCTGAAGGCCTGGCTACTGGAATTGGCAGCGGCTGATGCTGTTGGACCCTGCTGTCTCTTCCTCTCTGTGGGGGAAACAGGAGCCCAGACACATCACCGGGCAGCTCCAAGGTTATACTTTCCACCCCATTCCCCTTCCTCCGGCCCTCTCTCTCTCTCCCTCTCTCTCTCTCCCTCTCTCCCTCTCCCTCTCTCTCTCTCTCTCTCTCTCCATGACCTCGTCACACCCAGGCTCTCTGTTCTGAAAACCTCAGTCCTCTCTTACTGCACCTTACTCTACCATAGGCACGCACCCCTCCTCTCCCTTACCCACCTCTTCATAGCGCCCCTCACAGCAGCCCCGTCCTCCTTCCAAACACAGGCCACAGCCCCTTTCCTTCTCACCCCGGATTTCTCCAGCCCCGAAGTGATGACATCGCACCCCGCTTCCACCTCCGCCTACACTACACCTCTCACCTGGCCAAGCCAGGGTTCTTCTCTCACCTTCCACCAGTGCTGCAGTCCTTCCCCCACTGTCTCGCCCCCTCCCCTCCTCCACCTGGCAGTGTCCTTGTCACTTGTTTCTCTGGAGGTTCTTTGTCTGGACATCACCACCCTCTCCCATCAACGTTCCTCCCCTAGAACCTTGGCAGCCTGTGCCCTGTCCGGCTTGACACCCCAGATGACTTCTGCCACCACCTCTGACCATGCAGATTCATCCACACTGGGCATCTAGGGTCCTGACACCGCTGGGAGGGAAAAGCAGAGGAGAGATGGGCAAAGGCTGGGAGAGACTGTGGAACCTGGCTGGCTGGGGGCAGCTTCAGGACCAGTGAGCCCTGACCTGAGCTGAGCAGCTGGGGCAGGGCTGCCTGGCAGTGGCGTGGCCAGACTCATGCTGGCTGAAGTGCACCCCTCACCCCAGAATCCCCACTACCTCTCACAGGCTGGTGAGAAGCCACGTTCAGGTCTTCCTCGTCCTTGACCTGAGGTCGCCCTCTGCCTGGCACAGACCTGATGGAGCCAGAAAGAAAGAAGTGGTTCCAGGTCAACCCTCACCTGTTTCTGGAGCCTGCAGCTGCCCATGAGATGCTGGGCTAGAGTCAGAAAATACAATTCTCCTCCAGGTCTCTCCTGGCCCCTTCCTATAGAAACCCCTCCTGCCCATCATTCTGGCTAAAGCAGGGATGGATATTTAGCCCCAGACTACCCCTTTCACCACACAAGCTACTGCAGCTGGGATGCGGAATCCTGCTCATGGTCTTTCCTGGCCAGTGAACTGAAGACTCATTGTGCTCTTCACACCTTGGCCTGAGCAAGAAGGGAAAATTCACCAGCCAGTCTGTCCTTCCCGTTTTCCCATGACCCCCTCCAAGAGATGCATGCAGAGGAGATAAATATTCATCTCTGGGTCTCTCCTCATCCCCTAGCTGAAACATCTGCTCTGTCCTCACACACTGACCTCAAGCCTCCATGGAAAACTTGCCACAAGGTCAGCCACATCCTTCTCCAGATGTCTCCTCTTTTCCTCCATGGTCGCTGGGTATTGGGATAGAAAGTCTGCCTTCGGGTATCCCTCACCCCTTACCCCATGACATCAGATGTAAGACATGTGGATCCAGGGAACAAACCTCTCAGGGTCTCTTTCCTATCGCTTATAAAAGTTCTCCTTTCTGGAGCTTGGAACATGCACCTAGGCTCTGGACTTGGCTCTGCTGCCAGGAAGCCTGTGAGGTCAGACCTCGCCATGCTCGATAAACTGGGACCACAATAGTGTGCTCTGAATCTGCTTTGCACTCTGTAGGAGGGGCTCACAAAAAGTGGCCCCATGGGAATGGCTCATCTAATTTGGGACATGAGGCATGTACCACAGAAGTAGTCTGGGTACCCTTTTTGGGTCCTCACAAGCTGCCTGTAGCTGTTCCCCACTCTCCCTCACCACAATCCCCTCCACTTACCTAATATCCCCTGGACCACATTGCTCACTTCACATTTAGATTCTGATATAGGAACAAAAATAGAACCCGTATCTACTAAGAAAGACCACACCCAAAGTGTACGAAACAGCTGGAAGAACAGCTATTCTGCTGCACACTGGATTTCCTCGTCTTCCTCTCTTGTTCCACCCCATGCACTCAGTAGGTCACATGGAGCGGACTGGAGGACAATGACTACCTGCTCATAGCAGGCTACATGGGGAAACCGAGCTTCCTCAGAGCCCCTACACCTTGTCCTTGCTCCCTATCTCACCTGGCCATTGAGGAAGTTGATGGGGAGGTTCCACATTCATCCAACCCAGCAGAAGAGATGGTCATTCCAGAGCTGACTCATGCAACATGTCTTAACTATAAACCCCAGAATGTGAGCAAATATTTTCCCTATAACAGTACACTGAGACATGAGGAACAGCACAGAAAGCACTGTGACCCTACATATTCATCAGCAGATAACATTATAGATTACTCCTTAATCTTCAGAGGTTAACTCACTGCATTATTGGGGTGTGGTTTCTACACTCCCAGGCCAATCACTCAGGTTCCAGAATGACCTTTGAACTCGTATTTCTCACCCAGATCGGATGGTGGCCCCAGGGACAACTGCAATGTATGCAGACACTTTGGATTGTCATGAGCCTGGGCTGAGGGAGGGTCTTAATGGCAGGTAGTGAGTGCACAGAACAAAGGCTGATAAGCACCCGCAATGCACAGGACCATTCTGAAAAGCAAAATAAAACACAACTGGACAAGAGATGCATTCCCGTACAAAGATACAGTAATTAAAACAGTGGGGTAATGACAGATGAATAGACCAAATGACAAAACAGAAACAAATGCCCAGTAATACCTGCTCATCCATATGAAACTTTTGTCTGAGATATCTTTTTAGTTGCATGAAAACAATATGCATTATATAATAAGTACTTTGAGAACAGTAAATACAAAAAAAAATTGGAGCCTTATAACATAGCCTTGACCAAACTCCATTCCTTATAGATTTTGACTACTCATTACTAATATAGGACACGGAGTCACCTAAAACATAAAGCTCAGAGATGGACTAAGGTTGGTTGAGGCCCTGGGCACAAAAGAAAATATTGGCCGCCTTGTCATTAGAAAAAGGTGTCAAGTTTGGGTTTTATGAGGCCTTTCAGAAGTTGGGGCCCAAGGTGCATGCCTGGTGTGCCCACCGTTAAATCCACCTCTGATAAAGGTACAAAGAGATTGAAAATGAAAGAATGGGTAAAGGCATACAGGTGGTACAAAAATAGCTTTACATTTTTTAGTATGTCAACAGTTATTTGTGGGATTACTATTTATGAACTATTGTGTTGTTTCCATATGAACAAATGTAAACCTCCTTTCGCACTTACCTGTATTACATACAAAATTATATAATAGCATACAGTACACTTAAGGGCAAAATGCATTAATAGAAATGAACAGCACTTCATATCAGTGGCTTTAATTAACTAGGGAGTTCCAAATTGATCTGTGATCAATAACATAAATTCTAATTATACAGAACAGAGCTACAAGGAAAAATGAGCAAATGTATAATCATAACAAATTTAACCCAACACCTCTCCCCTTCGGATAGGTTCCACCTAACCAGACAGTGGTGCAGTGGGTATAGACTCGCACTCGCAAGCAGAGGACCCAAGTTTGAATCCCGAGGTCACCAGCATGAGCACAGGCTCACCAGCTTGAGTGTGCGGAGTCGTTGGGTTGAGCATGGGATCATACACATGACCCTCATGGTCGCTGGCTTGAGCAAGGGGTCACTCTCTCTGCTGGAGTCCCCCCGCCCCCCATCAAGGCACATTATGAGAAAGCAATTAACGAACAACTAAGGAGACTAAGGAGCGTAATGAAGAATTGAGGCTTCTCATCTCTGTCCCTATCTGTCCCTCTCTGTCTCTCTTTCTGTCTTTGTCACACACAGAAAGAAAGGAACCAATAGATTCCCACAAAACAAATCACTAAGGATACACAGAAACTTTACATGAACGGCAAACCAACGTTTATAGACGATCCTCTCTATGAAACCTTTCCTGAGGACCTGAGCTGAGGTGTAATTCTCAAGATGCACACGAGGTGGCAGCAGAGAAGCACATGTAACACAGACCCTTATTGTATGTGCTATGAAGTAAGTTCCAACAAACTTTAGAGGCTTGAAATGATATAAAGTATAGCTCTTGCTTTCACTACAGTTAACGTTGAAACCAGTAACAAATGGTAACTAGAAATTCCTAATATTTACAAGTTATAGAAGTATCTTCTAGATAGTATTGGATTAAAAATTGATAGATAACGCACAACACCCAACTGCCATATTTTGGGGGGTGAACTGCACTGAGGTGTTATTCCCAAGATGTACACCAGGTGGCAGCAGAGAAGCGCGCTTGCAACACATTTTCCAGAGACCATATTGTATGTTCTTTCAAGCAAGTTTCAACAATCTTCAAATCTTTGAAATGATATAAAGCATGTTTCTTGTTGTCATTACATTCAATCTAGAAATCAGTAATAGAAACTAACTAGAGAATCCTCACTTTTTTAAATTAAGAAATTCACTCCTAAATACCCTCCTCAAAATAACAATTCAAGTTATAAAATACTTTAAAGTTAATGAAAATAAAAGCTACATAAAAAAACCTATAGCATAATGTAGTGATGAATACATTTTAGGGCAAAAACCTGAAAATAAACAGCCTTTCCACCCATACTAAGAACCAGGATAGTAAATTAAATCAGAGAAAGTAAAAGAAAGAAATGTTCACAGAGACATCTGGAGGATGTATACTGTATTTCCCTATGTATAAGACTTTTTTTTTTTTAATTGGGGTCTAAAATCTGGGTGTGTCTAATTTGCATTTGTTATCTTTCTCTCTAATTTTGGGCCCCAAAATTAAGGTGCATCTTATACATGGACGCATCTTTTTTTTTTAAATCTTTATTTATTTATTTATTTATGTTTTACAGGGACAGAGAGAGAGTCAGAGAGAGGGATAGATAGGGACAGACAGACAAGAACAGAGAGAGGTGAGAAGCATCAATCATTAGTTTTTTGTTGCCATTGTGACACCGTAGTTGTTCATTGATTGCTTTCTCATATGTGCCTTGACTGCCGGTCTTCAGCAGACTGAGCCACCCCTTGCTGGAGCCAGCGACCTTGGGTCCAAGCTGGCGAGCTTTTGCTCAAGCCAGATGGGCCCGCGCTCAAGCTGGCGACCTCAGGGTCTCGAACCTGGGTCTTCCACATCCCAGTTTGACGCTCTATCCACTGCGACACCGCCTGGTCAGGCGGAGGCACTTTATACATGGGAAATATGGTACTTTACAACCTTACCACTTTTTTCCTCTTGGGGTGAGATTTTGAAAAAAAATAATTCATTGCTCTGTACAATTTAAGCTGCAACAACAACAACAAAAATCTATCGTCATTTTTCTCTTTTTCTCTAAATTTTAATTATTAATGTTAGAGAGAGAATGGGGAGACAGACAGACAGTCAGAAACATCTATCTATTTCTGTATGTGCCCTGACCCAAGATCGAACCTATGACATTAGTGTATGGGTGTGATACTCTAACCTACTGAGCTCTCTGGTGAGAGCAAGACATTGTCTTTTGGGGGGAAAAAAAGTACTAGAGAAAACCTGAGGTAATTAAAAAATAAAATAATAATCTGTCTGCTGTGGTAACAACATCAGAAGTCTTTTCTTTGCTCTTGACAGTAAGGCGCATAAACACTATTTCTAATTGTTTAGCACAAAGTGACCCCTTTCCTAACATGCACTTTTTCTTGTGCCATGGCTGCAGTCCAGACTGAGAGACCCCCGTTAGCTTTGGGCATCCAGAATTTATCTGAGCCTGGGTCACCACTTACAAGCTGGTTCTTTTGGTCAAAGAACATCTCCCAGGGTCTTTGTTTTTTCAGTTGTAAATTTTCCCAGTTTTATAGCTGAGAACATGCATTGCTGAAGGACCGAGACTTAGGTCTCAGCTCTGCCTTCCGAGAAGGTGAGATATTGGACCTCGCCACGATCAATCAGAACTGGAATTATTTTATTTATGTATATTTTCCTTCCCTCTGTCTACCCATGACAGCGTAGTATTCATAAAGACAGAAAGTGAGTCTGTCTCATTCACTACAGGCAAATAGTATTGAGCACAGTGCCCGGCACATAATAGAAGTACAATACAGGTATTGATCGACTTACAACCTATGCAACTTACAACCATTCGACTTTATGACCAAAATCGCTAGCCACGACAACTTCGCATCTGGAGCAGTTTTTGTATACACCTATATTTTGTAATTTTGTATGTTTTGCAAATATTAAACCAGTTGTACTGGTAATGCAGTGTTTTACTTAAACCTGACGAATGTAAAAATAAGAAACAAAATGGTATAGAGATGATACAAATGGCATAAAATGAACAAAGAAAATTATGATATATAACAATAATGAAAAAAAATTATAAAATGTGACTAAAAGATTTCTATAACATCATTTCACAGTACTGTACATATAGCCTACTCAACTTACGACCAAATTAGGTTATGACCGGTCTGTCGGAACCAATTGTGGTCGTAAGTCGAGCACTAGCTGTGTTTATTGGATGAGTGAATAAATACTCCTTTATATACATATACAGATATATACAAATGACAGACACACATGAGATGTATACACACCCAATATACCTGGGTACATATAGATAGAGAAATATAATAGGTACACAGAGAATATGGGAAGAAAATCATAATATTAACAGTAAATATCTCTGTAAGGAAAATTTGTCGTTTTGTTTTTCTTATAATTTATTCTAGCTTTTCTGCAATAAGAATACATTGTTTTATAATTAAAAAGTTGTTAAAATTCAATATACTTGTCAAATCAAAGTGCATCATATTTTACAATAATTTAAGGAGAATTAAATTAAAAAGTTAAAAAGACAGAAGTGAAAATAGTAGAATGGGAAGTCATTGAGTGCAGGAACATGAGTTCCTGGTATATGGTGGGCACATTCAAAGGCTTTATGAAAGCATGGCAGGAAGGAAAGAAGAGAAACAGGATGAAAAGAATGGTGATAGAAAAATCCAGTGAGGAAAAGAAGAAGAGAGGAAGAAAAAAGATAAAAACAAATCACAGCTAGAGAGAAAAAATGGGGGAGGAAAAGGAGAGATTCATTACAATTATACACATTCACATTCTTTGAGAACCCAAGTTTACGATAAAAGTTCTCTGCATTTACCAAGCATTCAGAAAATGTTTTTAGAGCATTAAAAAATACATGGAACTTACTGGCTCCACAATGTTGAATTTCTTGGACTCTTCAACATCCTGGATTTCATAAACGTAATCAAGGGAGGACTCAATAAAAACGTGCTTCTCTTTGTCCACCTGCAGGTCTACCTGTAGAATGGTGGCAAATGTCACGAATTGGCACTGTCGTTCACGCAAGTCGGTACTTATGGAACAGAATGCTGGAGCTAGAGGAGAGTTTAGGCACCACGGAGTGATCTGATCCCTTTATTTTACGAATAGGGAACACAAAGCCAAGAGATAAAAACATACTAACAAAAGACTTCCGGTGTTTGGTCCTACAAGTAAGAAGCTTGGCAGTTATCATGCCCATCCTCGCAGGAGAGAATAACTAAACAAGGTGAAAATGAGCTACTCCTCCTGGATCCAACCACTAATTGAAGTGAGAGAAAAAAAATCAATGTCTCAAAAATTGTATAGAAATTTGAATATAAGGAATAAGAGCATATTAGAGCAGAAGCCTATTGCTGCAGCCACTATCAGACTTTAATTAAGAACTCTCCAATGGGTCCAAGATAATGGCATATGTGGATGCTGGGCTTGCACCCTCCCAAAAATCCATCCAATGTACCCCTTTGCTTAGAACAATTCCTCCTGAAAGACAACTGAGAGACAATTAAACAGTTTCTGCACAACAAGCTAGAGAGAGAGAGAGAGCATAGAGAAGGCTGAGGAACCATGAGAGCTCTGCAGGAGGTGAAGAATCAGCTCAGGATCAAAGAGACCAGTGAGTACCATTGTTTACACCTCCCGGGCATGTGGGTAGAAGATGGGAGCTCCATCCAGGCTCTATGGCCAACCGCAGGGCGCTGCAGCACATCCCCAGCCACCCCTCCTGGAGCTGAATACAACAGAATCATGAGGGCAGCGTAGCCTGTATAAAGAGAGCTCCTCTTCCCAGATATCGACCCAGCAGGTAGGTATGCCAGGACAACACTTCACCCACTGAGCTGCTGTGCATGTGGGGCTCCCCCACCTAGAGAGAGTGCAGAGCTAGCAAAACACTGGTGCCAGCTGCAGGACTATTAGACCCAGAGAAAGTGCAGAGATAGTGGGTCACTACTGGCATTGCCCCTCCTGGAAAATGTGGAGCTGGCAAATGGGCTGGTCTGCACACAGGACTGCCAGATCAGAGAAAGTGCAGAGATTGGGGGGCGCTGCTGCTCGCACTGGTCTGGCTGCTCCACCCAAAGAAAGAACAGAGCTAGCAAAACCCTGCAGCCCAGTGTGCAGTGAGGGCGGCAATGCTGTGCATGTGTACAGGGCTGACAAGCTCAGAGAAGGTGAAGAATGAACAAATTAAGGCTGCGTGTGCACCCAGGCTACCCCACCAGGACAAAGGGTGGATCTAATGGGGGGTGAGATACAAGAAAGCAGTCATTTGACTTCGGGTGATGAGTATGCATTATATTCAAATGTCAAAATAACCTGCAGATGTTTTCTCTGAACCTATGTACCCTGATTTATCAATGTCACCCCATTAAAATTAAAATCAATAAAAAAAGAAAAAGAAAAAGAAAGCAATCAGGTAACCCAGCACAGACCATGCTCTGACAATAGATAACACTGGGAAACAAAACTTTTGTTGCATCCACAAAAGCACTTGTTCTTACCTAATTCAAGTGTGCTGATCTCAAATCTGACATTACTTTTCCTCTGTAAGCTACAGGTTTTTTTGCAATTCAAGATTATAGGTTTTCATCTTATTATAAAATTTTTAACATTTAGTTTAATATAATGAAGTAGAATGTCTTCTTGGGCATCATCTTTGTGAAAATATAATTTACATAGTGCAGTAAATACATTAATACACTAAAAGATATTATTGCATCAGAATTTGTCTAAAATTTCAAAATAGAACATATTAAAACACTTATTTTAATCATAAAATTTGCGCAAAACTTATTTAAATACTATTCAGGCAAAAATTTGTGTTTGTAGCTCTTGCGTTTGTGTACTTGTTGAGGACAATCTCATTTGATGCTCCAGTATTAGTCTGCTCATCACTAGCAGCTCCAAGATTTTCAGGAAACTTATCAAGGTGACTGTTCAGGAAGAGAATCTTAACACTCATGTTATATCCAATGTCGTGGAAAGCCAACAGCATCCTTTGAACCAGAAGTTCATAGTTTTCTGCTTTTTTGTTGCCAAGGAAGTTCTTTGTAACTGCCACAAAAGACTGCCATGCTGCTTTCTCCTCCTTATTCATCTTCCTGGCAAATTCTTCATCACGTATGAGGGTTCGAATTTGAGGCCCATCAAATACACCTGCTTTTATCTTCTCAAAAGACAAGGCAGGAAAAGCAGAAATAATATGTTGAAAGCATTCACTTTCTCTATTCAAAGCCTGAACGAACTGCTTCATTAAGCCAAGTTTGATGTGAAATGGAGTAAAATGATCCTGTCTTGATTAACTACAGGTTCATTTATAATATTTTTCATCCCTACTTCCAGAACTTCACGATTCGGCCACTCCTTCTGTGTCTAGTGTTTCTCCCGAGCTCGGCTGTATCACAAACAGAGAAAGACAGAAAATTTACCATTTAAGATCCACATAAATGATCCAGTTATGCTCCTCATTCTTCAGTAAGTCGAGGACAATTTTTATGTCATTATAATCTTCTTGCAGATTAGTTCAATAACCAATTGGAACCGCTGAATAAACATTACTGTTGTGTAGGAGAACACATTTCAGACTCCATTTAGAGCTCTCAAGAAATAGCTACCATTCTGTTGGACTGTAAGTGGTAACACCTACCTGGCTGAGAAGACTACTGATATCATGACAGTCAGAAAGTGTTTATCTTCAGGAAAAAAGTCCACAAAAATTTGTTCAGGCTTCCTGACATGGGATACTTTAGCTGACTGGTGAAATACGTTCTTTTCTTGAAGCCTGGTGAAATACGTTCTTTTCTTGAAGCCTGGAGGCTAATAACTCAGCTGCTTTCTTTGATAGGTCCAAATCTCTTACTAAGTCATTCAATTTGGGTTGGCTAAACTGCTGAGGGGTTAATGACTGCTTGGCATCAGAAGACCCTTCAGAGTCTACAACCATTTCCTCATTTATATTATCAAAATACACTTGATCACCATGTTCACTTTCTTCATCCTTAAAAGAAATAAAGCCATTGAAAACTGGAAACGGGAGTGTCTCAGAGTGTGGGATAGGTCATATTGCTGAACAGATATTAGAATATGCGATCATATGACGTTTTTTCTTGCCGATGCCCTTTGTATGGATCAGACAAAAATAACAGTCACTGCTGTGGTCCTTAGGCTCATGCCAAAGCATGGGAATACCAAAAGGTATTCCTTTGCGTTTTCCTTTTGTGCAGTCATGAAGCATTCCTCACAACTATGACACACAATATGAGGAACCCAATTCTTGTCTTGATAGCCAAGGGGAATTTGAAAATAGGCAATATATGCACGTGTCACAAATGATGAAATATTGCATCTTTGACGTTGATGTGTGTAACAGCCACATATATAACAGAAGGTGTCAGGACTCTTACATTTACGCCTACTCGAAGAAGCCATGATTCAATCTTCAAACAAAATAAGAGGGTGTTTTTATCAGATAATAACTTTTTACATTTGAAAACAACTACAATTATGTAAAATTGATGTTTGTAAAACATTAATTGCCTTGTGGTTATGTTCAATTCAAGAGTCATTGCCCTTTAACTCCAATTTAAAACCAATGCATGCCACTAACTGTAACAAAAAGAAATTAAAATTGCATAAAAACTAGAGCATGCATCAAAGAATGGATTTCAGATTTGGAATCCGCGATGCAGAAATATATAGAAGAAGTTCTAAAACCTCATGCAACATAAAATGAAAAAAGTTGTTCCCCAGTGATTAAAACAGGACACGCAAAGCACACACCATGTAACCCCTTTTACACCAGGCAGCCCTGCCCAGATTAAAAGGGAAAGGAGGCTCACACCCCCCAGGTAGCGCATTCATAACCCACTCCTTCAGGCCAGGCCACAGGACAGGCACCGAATACAACCTGCAAGCTGAAACTATTCAACACACAAAGTAACAAAGACAACTCTTTCAAGACTGGGCAAGATGACTATTTCATTCAACTCAAAGAAACAAAAACAGACAAACAAAATGGGGAGACAGAAGAATATACCCCAAATGAAGGAACAAGAAAAAAACTCTGGATAAATATGCTAATGAAATTTAGATGGGTAATTGGACAGATAAAGAATTCAAAGCAAAGTCATAACGATGTTCAATAAACTTGAGAGTAGAATAGAGGAACTCAAGAGAGCGCTTGAACAACAAGAAAATGTAATAAGCTCATCCGGCTTGAGCACAGGCTAACCAGCTTGAGCGTGGGGTCACCGGCTTGAGCGTGGGATCATAGACATGACCCCATGGTCACCGGTTGAGCCCAAAGGTCGCTGGCTTAAAGCCCAAGTCGCTGGCTTGAACAAGGGGATCACTGGCTTGGCTGGAGTCCGGGGCATGGCCCATCCTTGCGTCCCTGAGGCTGGCCCAACCTTTCTCCTCTCAGGACACCCCACCGCGAGCGAGCGCGTGCCCATGGGCTAAGCAGTCAGCCTCAGCGCGGTCTCCCGCGCAGGCACGTCAGGGCTAGGCATGCGGGGTGGCCGGAGCATGGATGTGGACAGGAGCCCGCGGGGTGGCGCTGGGGGAGCGCTGCAGGTGAGCGCCGGGCGGCGGACTGAGGGCAGCCCGGACCCAGCAGAGCAAGGGGCGGTCCAGCCGGCCGCCGCGGGGTCACGTGGCCGCTTCTTCCCCAGGCCCCTGACGCCTTCTGGGACTTATGCGCCTACTTCTACCGGGAGGGGTGGCCGCCATGGGCAACTTGGAGAAGGCGCGCTGACCCAACGTGAACAGGAACCAGGACGCGCTGCTGCGCACAGGTAAGAGGGCGCGGGAACGGGGCCAACCGAGTGTCGGGGCTGCTCCTTCAAGCGCTTCGCTTTGGCCCCAGGCCTCAGAGCCCCTCAGCCCGCTTACCTGCAGGCCACCAGACCTATGGCGGAGGACACTGAGGGCTCGCATGAAGAATGGACTCCGAGGCAGCGAGGTGAGGGGCCGCAGGCACAGCGCTGCCCTTTGGAAACCAACCCGGGTCAGGTCCCCGGTGTCTCAACAGCTAAGGAGGGACAGAGCTTGCGTTTAGCAAATGAGCGAGATGCAAACAGTGCACTGTGCAGTAAGGGGTGATTTGCTACACTGCTTCCATGTGTAAATAATTACACATATTTATAGATGTTCA
Organism: Rhynchonycteris naso; assembly: GCA_037038555.1. Lineage (NCBI taxonomy): Eukaryota > Metazoa > Chordata > Mammalia > Chiroptera > Emballonuridae > Rhynchonycteris > Rhynchonycteris naso. Next base: position 169,425,331 of record CM073001.1, on the reverse strand, counting down.
TGAGCAGGAGCGGTATAAAAGTATAACAGCACGTAAGAAATACCTCATTCAGAACACTTGTCATCACAAGAGGAGGAGGAAGGTCTGACTGGTGAGCAGTGCTCCAGCACAGGGCTGCCTGGGTGGCACTGGCCACACTGCAGACAGGAAAGGATTAATCGAGGTGATTAAGGCAGCTGGGGTTTGTGGGCCAGTGAAGGGACCATTGTATCAGGTCCTGTGTCAGCCATCTCTTCAGTGTGCCCGGTTTCACGAGGGTGTGGTCAGTAAGGTCCTTCCGCTTTCATGGCTCTAGCACTGAAACACAGCTGAGGTCCAGATGTTACCTCTAACTTGATCCAAATGGTTTCTGTGGTCCACAGACCTGAGGCTCTGTTCCCAAGACTGTTTGGTGCTGACCAGACTCTGATGATTAAGGAGGAGCAAGGACGGTTATATGTGTAAAGGTGAAAGGATAAGAAGGACAGGAGGCAAGGGGGTCACTGTACCATTAGACTGGACAGGGCTACTCTGAAACAAGTGGACAGAAAGGAGCCCTGGCCAAGTTGCTTAATTCGTTAGAGAGTCATCTCCATATACCTAAGTTGTGAGTTTGATGTCCAGTCAGGGCCCGTATAAGAATCAACCATTGAAGCCTGACCAGGTGGTAGCACAGAGGATAGAGCATCAACCTGGGACGATGAGGACCCAGGTTCTAAAACCCAGGGTTGCGGGGTTGATGATGGGTTCATCAGCTTGAGTGCGAGGTTACTGGCTTGAGTGTGGGATTGTAGACGTGACCCCATGGTCACTAGCTTGAAGAAAAAGGAAGCTGGCTTGAGCCCAAGGTTGCTGGTTTGAGCAAGGGGTCACTGACTCAACTAGAGTCCCCTGGTCAAGGTACGTATAAGAAAGAAAGCAATCAATCAATGAACAACTAAGGTACTGCAGCTATAAGTTGATGCTTCTCATCCCTCTCCCTTCCTGTCTGTCTGTCTCTCTAGCTCAGGGGTCCCAAACTACGGCCCCGTGGGCTGCATGTGGCCCCTTGAGGCCCCGCGGCACTTCCAGAAGGGGCACCTCTTTCATTGGTGGTCAGTGAGAGGAGCACAGGATGCATCCGCACCCATAGTTCCCATTGAAATACTGGTCAGTTTGTTGATTTAAATTGACTTGTTCTTTATTTTAAATATTGTATTTGTTCCCGTTTTGTTTTTTGGGTTTTTTTACTTTAAAATAAGATATGTGCACTGTGCATAGGGATTTGTTCATAGTTTTTTTTATAGTCTGGCCCTCCAATGGTCTGAGGGACAGTGAACTGACCCCCTGTGTAAAAAGTTTTGGGACCCCTGCTCTACCTAAAAGAAAAAAAAAGAATAATCAACCACTAAATGCATAAATCAGTGGAACAACGAATCAATGTTTCTCTCTCTCTCTTCCCTCCTCTCTCTCTCTCTAAAATCAATTAAAAATTTTTAATTTGTTAATTTTAGAGAGAGGAGTGAGAGAGAGAGAGAAGGGGTGGCAGAGAGGGGCAGGGAGTATCAACTTGTAGTAGTTGCTTCTTGTATGTGTCTTAACCAGGCAAGCCTGGGGTTATGAACTGGTGACTTCAGTGTTCCAGGTCACTGCTTTATCCACTGTGCCACCACAGTCAGGCAAATTTTTAAAAAATTAAAAAAAAAAAAAAAGCCTGACCTGTGGTGGCTCAGTGGATAAAGAAAGGGTCGACCTGGAATGCTGAGGTTGCCGGTTCAAAACCCTGGGCTTGCCTGGTCAAGGCACATATGGGAATTGAAGCTTCCTGCTCTTCCCCCCTTCTCTCTCTCTCTCCCTCTCTCTCTCTCTCTCTCTCTCTCTCTCTCTTTCCCTTGCCTCTAAAATGAATAAATAAATAATAATTTTTTAAGAAAGTTTATTTATTTTTATTTATTTTTATAGGGACAGAGAGAGAGTCAGAGAGAGGGATAGACAGGGACAGACAGACAGGAACAAAGAGAGGTGAGAAGCATCAATCATTAGTTTATTCATTGCCGTTGCGACACCATAGTTGTTCATTGATTGCTCTCTCACATGTGCCTTGACCGCAGGCCTTCAGCAGACCGAGCAACCCCCTGCTGGAGCCAGGGACTCTGGGTTCAAGCTGGCGAGCTTTTGCTCAAGCCAGATGGGCCGGCACTCAAGCTGGCGAGCTCGGGGTCTCGAACCTGGGTCCTCCGCGTCCCAGTCCAATGCCCTATCCACTGCGCCACCGCCTGGTCAGGCAATAAAAATAATTTTTAAAAAAATTTAAAAAAAGAAGACAGAAAGGAGAAAGTGTTATGTTAAAGAAATGAGCTTTCTGTCCAGTTAAGTGACCTTTATTATATTTTTGACATGAATGGCCAATTTTTTTTCTTTTTATTTCAGTGAGAGATAGAGAGGGAGGGACACACAGGAACAGACTGGCTGAAAGGGAGAGAGATGAGAAGCATCAATTCCTCATTGCAGCTCCTTAGTTGTTCATGGATTGCTTTCTCATATGTGCCTAGACTGGGGCACAGTAAACGACCCCTTGCTCAAGTCAGCTACCTTGGACTTGAGCCAGCAACCATGGGGTCATGCCTATGATCCCACGCTCAAGCCAGCGACCCTGTGCTCAAGCTGGTGAGCCTGCACTGAAGCCAGCAGCCTCAAGGTTTCAAACCTGGGTCCTCAGCATCACAGTCCATCCTGGAGAAGCAAGACCTTCTGGATAACACTCTAGATGAAAATTGATTAAGAGAAAATCATTAGTAGATTTCAGTTCCTCTGAGTCCTCTAGAAAGGCTAATAAGTACGGCCTAGGTATGTGAGGTGGACTTTGGATAGGCCTGGATTTAAGCTCTACTAAACTGAGAGTGAATTTAGCACTGGAGCTTTGTGCAAATCTTACAAATTCTCTGAGCTCCTGAATGCTAATGTGTAAGGTGAAGGTACACGCATATGTTCTTTGACAGTATTCAATTCAATTTATTTGTGTATGTATTTACTTATTTTTTAGGTAAGACGAGGGGAGTTAGTGAGGCTGACTCCTGCATGCACCCTTACCAGGATCAACCCGGCAACCCCAATTCTCGCGTGCTGAGCTGGTTTTTTAGCACCTCAGGATGAGGTGCTCTGGTTAACCGAGCCATCCTCAGCACCCAGGGCCAATGCTCGAACCAGCTGAGCCACTGGCTGCAGGAATAGAAGAGGGAGAGAAGGGGGAAAGGGAGGGATGGAGAAGGAGATGGTCGCTTCTCCTATGTTCCCTGACCAGAATCACACCCAGGACATACACTGGGCCGACGCTCTATCCACTGAGCCACTGGCTAGGGCTTAAATTCATTGTAAAAGAACTGACACGCCTGACCTGTGGTGGCGCAGTGGATAAAGCGTCGACCTGGGAACACTGAGGTCGCCAGTTCAAAACCCTGCACTGGTCTGGTCAAGGCACATATGGGAGTTGATGCTTCCAGCTCTCTCTCTCTCTCTCTCTCTCTCTCTCCCCTCTCTAAAATGAATAAAATTAAAAAAAAAAATTAAAAAAAAAAAAAGAACTGACACATACAAGTTGTCCAATAAATACATCTCTCATAATAGTGATCATACGCTGTTGATGTTGTATACCAGGCCTTTCCTCAATACCTAACATATAATATGCGCTTAAGAAAGTTGGGAAGTTATATCTCATAATGGGAATATCTAGAAACAAATATTGCATTGGCCATCTGTAGTCAGTGTTGAGGCTGACTATTGTAGAGGCTCTCTGAGCCAATAGTTGACAAAGGATAATACCAGAGTATATAGGACAGGTGATAAATTGATGGGAGGAGATTGTGTGTTTTCTGACAAAATAGGGACTAACACTCCAGATTCCACCAAACTCACTCTTCTCCAACTTAGAACTCAGGAGAAAGGAGACTGAAGTAAAGATGTATAGCCTACAAGAAAGAAAAGGCCATGTGTACCAAGAGGTCAGCGAGCCCCAGGATGATGACTACCTCTGTAAGTGACCCTCACAAAGCATGTTATCTCTTCATACAATAATTTCATCTGGTCATTTGGCCCTTAGAGCATTCTGTTCCCCTAGGGACCTGCACTACAGAATTGAGGCTCAGTGATGTGAGGCCTGGGCTCTCTCTGAAGCTCTGTATGTCCAGGAACATGAACTACACCTCCCCTAATCCCTGTTGCTCTCACCCCCAGATTGTGAGAACTGTCAGAACTTCTTCACTGACAGTTTTGCCATGCACGGGCCCCCTACATTTGTAAAAGACACTGAAGTGGATAAGAAGCATCCAAACCACGCAGCCCTCACTCTGCCCCCTGGGTTGAGAATCAGACCATCGGGCATTCCTGAAGCTGGGTTTGGAGTGTGGAACGAGGCATCTGTTTTGCCAGTGGATCTGCACTTTGGCCCTTATAAGGGCCAGATCACAGAAGATGACGAGGCAGCAACAGCGGATGCTCCTGGCAGGTGAGAATTATTTACCTCTTCTCCTGTCTTGCGGCTTCCCACATCTCTCCCATGGCTTGGTGGGACCTGCCCTTCTACATACAAGGACATGGATGGAGACAATATGGTTAGCTCTGGGCACTGAGTAGACTTTGAAGACCATGGAGCTTCTGTTTAGGATCGCAAGTTAAGTGAGAGCAAAGTGGTACACACACAAAGGAATGCCTCCTCCCAGCCCTGAGTAGACAGGTCAACCCAAATGTGATGAGTAAGAAAAATATCATGTGGTCACAAGTGGCAATGCATGCAAGCAGAAAGAGCTTAGTTGACAGTAGGGTAAAATAATTTCTCTATTACTTTCTCACCCAAAAAAAAACCCTTTATTTTTTCTTCCTGAAATGCAGATCACCAAAGAGAGAAACTGCTATATGTATGGGAATGGGAAAGATGAATCCTGGGCCAACTGGATAAGGTAAGGCCAATAAGTTTCTGAGAGTCACGGAAGATACTCATCCCTCTCAGGCCCATACATCTTTCCTTCTCATCATGCCTCCCTCAGTGGTCTGCCTCAATCCTCAGTTCCTCTCTTTTCTCTATTCGGTGCTCTTTCAAAGCAAGAGGTATTTAGAGGAAAAAGGAGATAAAGATATAGCATATGTCCTCAAAATATAAATCTCTATGCTAGACAAAATTTAGACACTGGAAAAAAAGTTTGAGGGCCTGGATTACACTTTAATTGATGTAATTAACATTATTTAAGCAAGCCCTTAATATATTCCAGTTTAGAAGAAGGTATTCATTACTTAAACACATTATATAACCCATCTTCTTATGGAGGACTAATTGCAGACACAGTAAAACAATTGATTTTAGAAATATTTAACTATAATTTTTCTACTCTTTTTTTAATTTTTTTTTTTATTCATTTTTAGAGAGGAGACACAGAGTGAGAGAGAGAGAGAAAGAGAGAGAGAGAGAAAGGGGGGAGGAGCCGAAAGCATCAACTCCCATATGTGCCTTGACCAGACCAGTGCAGGGTCTTGAACTGACGACCTCAGTGTTCCCAGGTCGACGCCTTATCCACTGCGCCACCACAGGTCAGGCAATTTTTCTATTTTTTGAGAAGTGCAGAGTGCCAGGACACCTAAACCAAGGATAGCCTAAACCTGTGAGGGCAGCAGATTATCCCAGCCTCACTTCTAACTAGAACTGAGTTCTGAAGCCTGCAGAGCAATGATCATGGGCCACTTTTCTGAGGAGCTCTTTTATCAGGGGGTACAGAATGTGAATAAGCTATTATTATTCTTTATCATTTTGCTAAGACAAAGAGACCTCCAAGCCCTGGCCAGTTGGCTCAGTAGTAGAGCGTCAACCCAGCATATGGAATTCTAGGGTTTGATTCCCAGCCAAAGCACACAGAAGCACCCGTCTGCTTCTCCACCCTTCCCCCTCTTCTTTATGTCTCTCTTCCCCTCCCGCAGCCAGTGCTTCCCTGGAGCAAAGTTGGCCCAGGCACTGAGGATGGCTCCATGGCCTCCACCTCAGGTGCTAGAATGGCTCTGGTTGCAGCGGAACAACACCCCTGATGGGCTGAGCATCGCCCCCTGGTGGGCATGCCAGATGCATTCCAGTCGGGTGAATGCAGGAGTCTGTTTGCCTCTTTGCTTCTCACTTTGGGTGTGGGGGACCTCCAGGTTTTTATGGGAACCTTGTTGAGGCATCAAATGCTACCTAGATAAAATGTGAGGAGAATGGAGAAAGGCCTCTCAAGAAAAGATGGACTTAGGCTGAGTATTTTTTTTTTTTTACAGAGACAGAGAAAGAGTCAGATAGGGATAGACAGACAGGAATGGAGAGAGAGGAGGAGCATTAATCATCAGTTTTTTGTTGCTGTTGTGACATCTTAGTTGTTCACTGATTGCTTTTTCATATGTACCTTGACTGCAGGCCTACAGCAGACTAAATAACCCCTTGCTAGAGCCAGTGATGTTGAATCCAAGCTGGTGAGCTTTTGCTCAAACAAGATGAGCCCTCGCTCAAGCTGGCGACCTCAAGGTCTCGAACCTGGGTCCTTCCTCAGCCCAGTCCGATGCTCTATCCACTGCACCACCGCTTGCTCAGGCTTGGGCTGAGTATTGAATGATGTAAACTAATCTAGACACAGAGTCCAACATCAAGTAGCAAGTTCTATGATATAAAACAGAACCTGATTTAGTTTAGAGAAGCTAGAAGTCACTGGGTTTTATGGCCAATCAGGGTGAGGTCTAGAATTGGCTTTGGAAAATGGTATTAGGCAGGATGAGCACCGTAAGCAGGACCTGGACATAGAAAGTCATATGCCATAGTGACAGGCTCAGACATTGAACAGAAGGTTCTCCAGGAGCACTGTGGGAGTGGGTGACATCAGAGATTGAGTGTCAGGTGGAGAGATGGACATGGATCTGAGAGGAAGTAGGAACTCATTGCCTGTGGGTGTCTTTTCTTTCACCTGCCTCAATCCCAGGTATGTGAACTGTGCCCAGGATGATGAAGAGCAGAACCTTGTAGCCTTACAGTATCGCAGGCAGATTTTCTACAGAACCTGCTGGGACATCAGGCCAGACTGTGAGCTGCTGGTCTGGTACAGTGATGAGTATGGCCAGAAGCTGGGCATCAAGTGCGGCAGCAAGCGGAAGAGAGAGCTCGCAGCAGCTGGAGGTGGGCAAAACTGTTCTTCTATATGGAAAGAAAAGAGAGCACTCTTCTTAGAAATTTTCATGGTACACTCTAAAGTCAGTAAGATTTCAAATCAGATGCTTCAGAAATACAGGATTCATTACTCTGATTCTTAGGTAAAATTTTTTACTTTTAATAAATATATATATATATATATGTATATATATATATATATATTTTTACAGAAACAGAGAGAGAGTCAGAGAGAGGGATAGATAGGGACAGACAGACAGGAATGAAGAGAGGTGAGAAGCATCAATCACCAGTTTTTCATTGCCGTGGAGACACCTTAGTTGTTCATTGATTGCTTTCTCACAAGTGCCTTGACCGCGGGCCTTCAGCAGACCGAGCAACCCCTTGCTGGAGCCAGCAACCTTGGTCCAAACTGGCGAGCTCTTTGCTCAAGCCAGATAGACCCATGCTCAAGCTGGCAAACTCGGGGTCTCGAACCTGGGTCCTCCGCATCCCAGTCCGATGCCATCCACTGCGCCACCGCCTGGTCAGGCTCTTTTAATATTTTTTAAGTGAGAGGAGGGGAGACTGACAAGATTCTTTCATGTGCCCCAACCAGGATCCACCCAGCAACCCCTGAGGTCCATGCTCAGACTAGCTGAGCTATCCTCAGCACCTGATGTCAACACTTGAACCAATGGAACTATCAGGCTGATGCTTGAACCAATCGAGCCACTGGCTGTGGGAGGAGAAGAGAGAGAAGGGGGAGAGAGAGGGGAAAAAAAAACAGTCACTTTTCATGTGTGCCCTGACTGGGGATTGAACCAGGGACTTCCACATGCTGGGCCAACACTCTGTCCACTGAGCAAACTGGACGGAGCCTGTTTTCTGACAGCCACTCCTATCTAGCATACAGGGTAAGAACAGAGGTCGGTTAGATGCCCTGCAGCCTGGAAATGCAGTGCTGTGATCCAAGCTGAGATACTGGGGACCTTCCTGAGTGAGGTGGTATGATGGTGCTGTTATTGGCTACAGGTGGGTAATCCTCTCAGAGACTAATTCATCCCCAAGTGAAAGAGGTTGGGAAAGGAATGGGAGTAAGGCATATTAAGAAGCATGGTTGGAGGCTCTGGCTGGTTAGCTCAATTGGTTAGAGCATCATCCTGTAATACCAAGGTTGAGCCTGTGTCAGAGCATATATGAGAAATGACCAATGACTGCATGTTGAGTTAGAACAATGAATAAATCCCTCTCTCCTCTTCCTCCTCCTCTTCCTCCTCCTCTTCCTCTTCTTCTTCTTCTTCTTTTTCTTCTTTTTTATCCTCTTCCTCTTCTTCCTTCTCCTCTCTTTGTCTCTCTAAAATCAATCAATTTTTAAGAAGTATATGAAATGGGCTGACACTGAATTAAATCAAATATGAATATTTGGTGTGAGACTTGAGGAAGGACATATTCTCAGTTTAACATCTGTGGGAAATTATGAGAGAAGCAATTCCTAGTTGGGGCCAGTCGTCTTTTCAAATAACTGTGTTAAAAGACACATGTATATAGGACAGGTCAGCATTGTTCCACCCATACAAGGGGTGAAACAGCCCTTCATTCTACTTGACAGTCCCTCATCTGGCAATGTGTAGAAAGGACCCTTGATATGGGATTTCTGGATTTATAATGAAGAAATAATACATTAAAATTAAAATAGGAAAGACTATAAAGAAACATTTTGTGGGAGATAGAGATTACACTGTCAACCCAGAAGAATGACTTGTGGGAGACATTTTAAAAGCAGACAAAACATATAACCCAGGCAGCCTTATCAACCTCTTCTCTGACCAAAATTTTCTCCTTCAGCAGAACCAAAGCCAGAGATAAACCCATGTCTCTCCTTCTCTCTGGCCTTCTCCAGTCAGAAATTCCTCAGTGAACAGGTGGGACACAATTACCCCCCTCAGATTCTCCCAGGAACATCTACAAGAAAACATCTCCAACCAGAGAATTCCTGCCCAGAGGATCCAAATCAGCAGCAGCAACATACTAATACACACAGGTGGGATGACAAAGCTGAAGGTCAAGAGGTCAAAAAAATGTCCAAACCTTTCCTTAAAAGGACCAGGCGGAAGAGGATTTCAAGGGTCTTTTTAAAACCTCCCGAAGAACACATGAGAGCTCTACTAAGCAAGAGAGAATGATGCAGGAAGTTCCCAGCAGAGGCCAGGAAGTTAATTCAGTGGACACAGGCAAACTATCTATGGGAGTAAGAATGTCAAGAGTTGTAGCTATCAAGTATGGAGAGTGTGTGCAAGGCTCTGATGATGGGTCACATCTCAGACACCACAGGACACACTCAGGGGAGAAGCCCTATGTTTGCAGGGAGTGTGAGCGAGGCTTTACAAAGACAGATCTCCTCAACACGAGAGGACACACTCAGGGGAGAAGCCCTATGTTTGCAGAGAGTGTCAGTGAGGCTTTACACAGAAGTCACATCTCGTCATACACCAGAGGACTCACTCAGGGGAGAAGCCCTATGTTTGTAGGGAGTGTGAGCGAGGCTTTACATGGAAGTCAGATCTCATACACCAGAGGATACACTCAGGGGAGAAGCCCTATGTTTGCAGGGAGTGTCAGCGAGGCTTTATCCAGAAGTCACATCTCCTCAGACACCAGAGGACACACTCAGGGGAGAAGCCCAATGTATGCAGGAAGTGTGCGCAAGAATTTAACTGGAAATCAGATCTCATACAGTAGAGAACAAACTCAGGGGAGAAGCCTTATGTTTGCCAAGAGGGTGAGTGAGTCATTGGCATAAGTTGCATCTCCACAGCCATAGGTGTTACACAGGTCATACCCCAGCTCTGAGGGGACTTTAGAAGGAGTGTACTGACCCCTTCCCTCCAGAGTGTAATTAGTACAGAAGTAACTGGTTAAACAAATTTTTCACTTTCATTACAAGAGATGAGCTAGGGAAACAGTTCCTTAAGTGCTATGGGAATTTCAACACCAATCTCCTCCATGGCCTCTTGACCTTCTGTTCTAACAAATCTTATTTCCATAAAACTATAAAGCCCACATTTCTCAATCCCCCCTGTCACTGAAACCAGAGAGTTCCAGAAGTGCCACAGAGAACTCACACTGTCAGGCACAGAAACTCAACCCCTAGAAATGTGGAAGTCTGGAGTCAATCTACTTAGCTTACTGGTCAGGGAGAAGGATTTGAGACAGACTCACCAGGAAAGGAATTTCATTAACTCCCGGGAAGTGAAGCATTTTCTCCTACTAGGCTAACTGTTGTAAGGTACCAAAAAGCTGAAAAATTGATATTCAAGGAGGAAAAGTCAGGCTTTCCTATCCTGTCCTTTCTTGTGGGGAAGGGAGGGAGAAGAATATAGAACTTTCTGGCTTGCAAAAAGAATGGGTCATTTAGTCTTAAATCTAAAATAAAGGTTAACTGAGAAACTTCTCTTTCAATGGGAGACAGAATTTATATACCACCTTACATTGACTGTAGTTCCTCCCCCTTCCTGGAATGTTGAGAGTAAAATACCTCTAGGCTAGTGAGGGAAGATGAACCCTAAAAGATCTGTAAACATCTTTGATTGTGTTACCTTGAATGTCTTAATGCTTCTGTATATCCCCTAAACAAATGTCAGCTTGTGCCATGATGTCATGCTCTCCCCTGCCCATGTGTGATCAAGGTTATATAAACAGCCCCTGAAATATTTTGGGGGCTTGCACATGATTTGGGTTTGCTGCCCCATGTCAGCTATATACAGCCGGCATATTTAATAAATCACCTCCTTTAATAAAACTCTTCAAAATTCATCTGGACTTGGTGTCTCTACGTAAACCCATGGAATTGAGGTTCAGTACCTTTCAGCATCTGGGGTATGGGTACTTTATAACATAACCACCTCCTCCCTTGGCTTCTCTTGGCTTCTGTCCTGATTTCCTCTGACCTCTGTAGCCTCAGTGGTGCAAACTAGGGAAGAACATGTGCATGTCCATGTACCTGGCTCAGTCTGGGCACCTGGTCTCCCTCACTCCCCGCTGCCACTTCAGGGTGAGCATCTCATGGTGCACACCAAACAGACTCTAGATCATTCTATAGTTGGTTTGAATCTCAGCTCTGCCCTCACCAGCTGTGTGACCTAAGGCAAGATTCTCAACTTCTCTTTGCCTGTTTTTTTTTTTAATTTTATTTTTTTCACAGGGACAGAGAGATAGGGACAGACAGACAGGAATGGAGAGAGGTGAGAAGCATCAATCATTAGTTTTTCGTTGGCATTGCAACACCTTAGTTGTTCATTGATTGCTTTCTCATATGTGCCTTGACCGCGGGCCTTCAGCGAACCAAAGCAACCCCTTGCTGGAGCCAGCAACCTTGGGTCCAAGCTGGCGAGCCTTCACTCAAGCCAGATGGGCCCGCGCTCAAGCTGGTGAGCTCAGGGTCTCGAACCGGGGTCCTCCACATCCCAGTCCGACGCTCTATCCACTGCGCCACTGCTTGTTCAGGCTCTTTGCCTGTTTCTTAATCTATGAGCATGGTGCCTGACCAGGCAGTGGTGCAGTGCATAGAGCACTAAACTGGAACACAGAGAACCCAGGTTCAAAACCCCAAGGTCACCAGCTCGAACACAGGCTCACAAACTTGATCATGGGGTCATGGGCTTCAGTGTGGGATCATAGACATGACCCCATGGTCACTGGCTTGAGCCCAAGGTTGCTGAATTGAGCAAGGGATCACTCACTGTGCTATAGCCTCCTGGTCAAGGCATATATAAGAGATCAATAAACAACGAAGGTGCCCCAAAAAAGAATTGATGCTTCTCCTCTTTCTCCCTTCCTGTCCCTATCTGTCTCTCTCTGTCTCGCAAAAAAAAAAAAGGGGGGGAAAGGAAAAGGGAAAAAATTGCTTTTCTCTCTCCACTCTAAAATGAATAAAATAAATAAAAAGACTGGACTTGCCTGGTCAAGGCACATATGGGAGTTGGTGCTTTCTGCTCCTCTCCCCCCTCTCTCTATCTCTCTATCTCTCTCTCCACTCTCTAAAATGAATTTTAAAAAATAAATAAAATAGAAATTGTGAGTCTGCAGGATTGGAGATCTTCATCCCAAACGTTTGGAATCATTTTGGCTCAGATAAACTCCTTAAAAACTCCCAGTTTTCATGTTTCTTATTTTGACAAGACCAAGTACCTAACCTTGTAAAAATAAGCTCTGCCTGATATATTGTTAGGAAATGGCAGATTCAGACTAGTACAGTATGGCACTCACACCTGTTAGAACTGCTAAACTCCAAACATGACAGTGCTGTACCCATGTTCTCATGCACTCATTGTTTAATTCTTAGATGTCCCCTGACTGAGGATTGAGCCTATGACTTTGGTGTATCAGAATGACACTCTAACTAACTGAGCTACCTGGCCAGGGCATAACCATGGGTTTCAATCAGCAATCTCTTTTAGGGGTAGAAAATACCTTTCAGAACGAATAGATTACCACAAAGAAGTCTGCAGGGGTAACTGAGTCAGCCAATTATAGATGAACTACTTCCTGTAGTTCTCTGAAAGGGTGCCTGGGGCCACTTGCTACACAGAGCAAAGGAGATAGAACTTATCTGAAAACCCCTTCACTTTTCTTTTCTGAAAAGCTTTTAAGAAACAATGTTTATATACCGTAATTAAAAATTTCAACACTTGCCTGACCAGGGGGTGGCGCAGTAGATAGAGTGTCGGACTGGGATGCGGAAGACCCAGGTTCGAGACCCTGAGCTCACCAGCTTGAGCACGGGCCCATCTGGCTTGAGCAAGAGCTCGCCAGTTTGGACCCAAGGTCGCTGGCTCCAGCAAGGGGTGGCTCAGTCTGCTGAAGGCCCGCGGTCAAGGCACATGTGAGAAAGTAATCAATGAACAACTAAGGTGTTGCGACGGCAACTAAAAACTTAAGATTGATGCTTCTCACCTCTCTGTTTCTGTCTGTCTGTCCCTATCTATCCCTCTCTCTGACTCTCTCTGTCCCTGTTAAAAAAAAAATGTTAAAAATTTCAACACTTACCCTCTGATTCCACCTAAACTCACCCTCCCATCCTGGAGTCATGGGAATGACGAATACCTCTAGACAAAGAAATCACGAGCCCCTTGCATGAAAACCTGTATTCTATAAAAGGTATATAAGATGTAAGAAATTTAATTTTGGGGAGCACGCTGCTCCACCAGCTAAATAAATCCTACTTCCTCCATCAAGTTGTCTGAGTGTTTTTGTCCTCCTTTGATTCCTGCAATACAACCACTGACATATATTGCACTGTGCCCATCCATGTTCCTCCTGACTACCACCAAGGTGTTGTTTACAAGATGCACACGACCTAACAGCAGAGACACACACTGAGGACACATTTTAGAGACCATATTGCACTATAAAGAAAGTGACAACAAACTTCAAAGATTTGAAATTATATAACCCATTTCCGCCTCTCATGACAGTTGCCCTCGAAATCATTTTTTTTTCTTTTTTTACAGGGACAGAGAGAGAATCAGAGAGAGAGAGATAGGGACAGACAGACAGGAACGGAGAGAGATGAGAAGCATCAATCATTAGTTTTTCGTTGCTGTTGTGACACCTTAGTAGTTCATTGATTGCTTTCTCACACGTGCCTTGACCGTTGTCCTTCAGCAGACCGAGCCACCCCTTGCTGGAGCCAGCGACCCTGGGTCCAAGCTGACGAGCTTTTGCTCAAGCCAGATGGGCCTGAGCTCAAGCTGGCGACCTCGGGGTCTCGAACCTGAGTCTTCCGCATGCCAGTCCGACACTCTATCCACTGCGCCACCACCTGGTCAGGCCAGAATCTAAGATTTTTTAAAAAGAATTTATTGATTGATTTTAGAGAAAAGAGAGAAGAGACAGAGAGAAAAGGGGAAGAAGTAGAAACATCACCTCAAAGGAGTTGCCTCTCATATTTGCCTTGACCCAGGAAACCTCGAGTTTCAAACCGGCAACCTCAGCATTCCAAATCAATATTCTATCCACTGCATTATCACAGGTCAGACCAGAATCTTAGGTGCATAAAAGTGATACAGATAACATGCAGCTAATTTGGGAACATGTGACACATCTGTCAGATTACTTTTTGTTGGGAAACCTCAAAACCTACTGGACACAAGAAATAAGGTAGGGGGTCAACACGCTGCTTCTTGCAGTCTTCACGTCTAACACTAAGGTGCTTGTACTTAAGTTCTCTTCTGGAACTGGCATGTGCACAGGGTGACAGAGAAGCACACTTCAAACATATTTAAAGAGACCACAAATCAACAGAAAGCAACCTTCAACAAGCTTCATGGTTTGAAAGAATATAAAGTGTGTGTCTTGCTGTCATGGCCATGAAACCTAAAAAATATTAATAAGAGGGACCTATGAGATCCATATGGTTTAAGGTATAAATGACATTTTCTAAATAACCCTCCAAATGAATCACAATTGGAAATATAAAATAACTTCAATTGAATGATAATTAAAATACTAAATTTAAAAAAATCGTATGGGCACTGGCCATGTAGCTCAGTGCTGATGCCGTTTTCCCAAATGCCAATTTGACAGGTGTGAGCCCCATTGGCACCTAAAAGGAGCAACCAATGAGCACATAGCTAAATGGAACAACTAAGTGGAGCAATGAGTAAATGCTTCTCTCTCTGTGTGTCTGAAATGAATGGATAAATTTGGAAAACCTATGGAAACTGGAGTGATGAATCCACAACGGGGCCACTGTGTTTCTCTCAGGGGGAGGGCAGAAGAAAGAGGTAAACAAAGGCCCAGATCTCTGTTAGGACCATGCTTGTATTCTCCAGCTGGGAAGGACGACTTTCCTGACCATAAACACTCTAGATTCTGAGCCTCAGTGTTTCTTGCCCATTTCTGACCCCAGAGTACCTCTCCTACAATGGAAGCATTTCCCTCTTGTTTCCCCTCTCACCTGACCAGCAGTGCCTTGGGGCAACTCCTCCCAAACCTGAGCCAAAGGGCTGAGGGGACAATGGACTTCTCAGGACACAATGGATTCCTCTAATGTGCCATCAAGCCTATGAATATTGGAGCCTTCCATCAGATTAGACTAAATGGAACCTTGAGGCTTCTCCCTGGAGGCATTCTGAGTTTTAAGTCTTTTTTTTTTTTACAGGGACAGAGAGAGGGATAGATAGGGACAGACAGACAGGAACAGAGAGAGGTGAGAAGCATCAATCATTAGTTTTTCGTTGCCATTGTGACACCATAGTTGTTCATTGATTGCTTTCTCACATGTGCCTTGACCGCAGGCCTTCAGCAGACAGAGCCACCCCTTACTGGAACCAGTGACCTTGGGTCCAAGCTGGAGAGCTTTTGCTCAAGCCAGATGGGGCCACGCTCAAGCTGGCGAGCTCGGGGTCTCAAACCTGGGTCTTCTGCATCCCAATCCGACACTCTATCCATTGCGCCACCGCCTGGTCAGACGGCATTTTGAGTTTTAAAGAATAGGATGTCCAATTCTTTTGGCTCTCTTTCTCCAGCCATATCTAACTTCCTGTCAACATTACTGGACAAACACCAGAGGAAACAGAATCAGGACCTCACAGACCCTAGTCGACTCAACCTGAGCAGTGGACTGACCCAGTAAACCAAAAGCAGGACTTGACACAGTAGGGAGCCCTGTCACATTGGGTCTGTTTTCTGAGCATGGAAAGTGGTCCCACCAGAGAGAACAGAGGATCCTGTCTCATCAGCTCTGGGCCCTCTGAGATGTGGAAGGGTCCCTCTTTGTGAGAAGAGGGGGTCCTGTCTCATTGGCCTGGGGGCTAAGGAGTGTGAAAAGAGGTCCCTCCCTGAGACAATAGGGAGGATGTTCTATCATTTTTATATCATGTGACTGCAAAGAAAGTTATTTCCCTGAGAGCTTGGACAGTTCTGTCACAGCTGCTCTGGGTCTGGTGATTGTGTGGAAGGGTCAACACAGAGAGTGAACAGTCCACTAATGTTGGCTCTGGACCCTGTGATGTAAGAAGGGGGTCCTCCCAAGGACAGTAAGGAGTCCTGGTACATCAGTGCTGGCTCTTATGATTGTGGTGAGGAGGCCCACCTAAGAGGGGTCACATGAGTTTGTATTCTGCCACTATAAAAAGGATTCCCACACGATAGAGACAGTGTGGGGACAAGTTCCCTCATGTTACAGTTGGGGACTCTTTCACATAACCTCCAGGCCCATTCATTGTGAAATATGGACCCTCCTGAGAGAGTAAGGGCTCTTTGACATTATTTCTAGGTCATGTGACTGGAGAACTCCAACATGAGAGGTTCGGGGTCCTGTGATGTTCACTCTGAGTTCTGTGAGGGTGGGGAGGGTCCCACATGAGAAGCTGGGCTGTCCTGTCACTACAGCTCTTAGTCCTGTGAGACTAGGGAACATAGGGGTCCTCAACATCAGCACTGGACCAATATGTGGTTGTCTCATCTTTGATTCTTAGGGCTGAAATGGTTTGGTTTAGTGATCAAACACCTGATCAAAACAATATGAAATATTAAGGTATCTTAACATAACATAGGAAGAAAAATTTTCATGTCTTATCTAATGCTTCACATCACAGGAATACAAAGACTAAACTTTGGGTTCTCCCCACCCGCCCACCCGCAGCCTGTGCCTAACCCCTCCTCCTCTTCTCCCCAGGACACTTTTCCTGGTGTCTCTCATTCTCCTAAGCTCTATGGGACCCCAGGAGATGTGCAACCAGGGGACCAGTGGGCAGTGAAAGCTCAACCAGGGACTACCCCCTAAACTGTCTCCAAGGTGCCCTATGGTCTGATTTCCCAGTGACCAAAGCTGCCCTGCCCGGGCTCTCCTGTTGCTTCTTCTGTTGTAAGACCTTCCTTGTATCACTTTCGCAGATTTTATAAACATGAAAAAATAAATAAAGGCCCTGGACAGTGTAAGGTATTTTTCCCCACCGAGAAAGAAGGAAGGGGCCGGAGCCACAAAGTATGGAGTAGAAAAAGTTTTATTTAGTATCGCGCTGCATATTAAATGATGTTGTCTGGTCCCAGGCAGCAGAGAAGTCACATGGGATGAATCGCGTGAGAGATATTTAAAGGGTCTGTAGGATGGGTGAGCTAATATGACGTGGCGAAATCTCAATGGCTGGCAGACAACCGCTCTCTTCCCAAGGACTCCTGGGAAGTTTCTTTTGGCGAGCTTGGTTGTGGGCGGCTCCAGCAAAAGTTCCCGAATCTGGGTTCCTCACGTGACCTTCCCCCATTATCCACTGACCTTACATTCCAATATTATTTTAGTAACCTTTTTTTACAGGGACAGAGAGAGAGAGAGTCAGATAGATAGGGACAGACAGACAAGAACGGAGAGAGATGAGAAGCATCAATCATTAGTTTTTTGTTGCCATTGCGACACCTTAGTTGTTCATTGATTGCTTTCTCACATGTGCCTTGACCGCGGGCCTTCAGCAGACCAAGCAACCCCTTGCTGGAGCCAGCAACCTTGGGTCCAAGCTGGTGAGCTTTTGCTCAAGCCAGATGAGCCCCATGCTCAAACTGGCGACCTCGGGGTCTCAAACCTGGGTCTTTCACATCCCAATCCGATGCTCTATCTACTGCGCCACCGCCTGGTCAGGCACATTCCAATATTTTTGTGTTAATTGGGGGCGCCGCTTATTCGTCTGGCTACTTCCTGCTGATTAGGGCCGTCAAAGGGAAGACAAGATTCACAGGTGGTGGCTTTGAGGGGTGTCAGGAGGAACATCTGTTTGGCTGTGACTGGAGAAACTTCGTGGATGTGGTTTGAACAGCATTGCTCCCTGCTTCAGCTCACTCTGGCGGCAGGTTCCTGGTGGGAGGGACAGGAGCAACAAGAGGGTCTGCAGGGTCCAGCCTTTTGGTGAGCCGCAGACAAGTAGGGCCCAGTCGTTCTGACTGCCAGCGATCCTGCTTGAGGGTAAGCTTGAGGTGAGAGACACGGTTATAAATGCGGGTAGCATTGATTATGGGGGAGCCCTTGGTATTGAAGAATGGTAGGAGTAAGTGGGAAGATACTGTCAGCTGGATAGTGGCTCTGAGACTGTGTAGAATGTCTTGACCCAGAAGGGGTACAGGGCACCATGGCATAACTAAGAATGAGTGTGAAAAGGGGATTCCATCCAAACTGCATGTCAGGGGTGGTGTGAGAAGGGGAAAAGAAGGGGTCCCATCCATTCCCATAACCGAGACCTGTGAGGGAACTAGAGGTCTAGAGTGTGGTGGCAAAACAGGGACGGTAGCCCCCGTGTCCACAAGAGATGAGATGGACTTACCAGTTTCTGCAGAATTACCCTGGGGTTTGGTGAGGCTGATGGGGGTCTCCGAGTCCAGGGCATCAGTCCTACGAGTTTAAGCGATAGGCCCACCTGGCTGGCTTGTCCTCCACAGAGACATTGAGGATGAGCCTGCTGCCCAAAGGGGCAATTACTCCGCCAGTGACCGGGCTGCTTGCACTTAGGGCAGGGCTTAGTGGGCAGCTGCAGGCAGGGGCACTGCTGGAACCAATGACCCTTCTTGCCACACTTAAAGCAAGCTCCTAGTGGGGATCCTCTTTGCGGCCCAGACTTAGGTCCAGCACCTTCTGTGCCTTGCCCCTGTTGCTCTGCCGGCCTCAGGGCTGCCACAAGAGCCTGGGTTTGGAGTGTGACCTTCTGCTGCACGCAGGCCTAGCAAGCAGCCTTGGCCTTTTTCTACTAGCCACAACCATTGAAAACTTTAAGTGCCATGTTCACAGGTCCCGGAGAGGGGTTTGGGGGTTGAGAATTAGAGGAGGGCTCCTGGGGAGCTGGGCACCCAGGTCTGGCAGGAAACGACAGAGCCAGAGGCAGGACAGGGCCAATGGCTGGTAGAGGGTGACCTGATGGAGGAGGGGCTTAAGAACACAGCAGAGAAGGGAGGGGACCCTGGCCAGCAGGGGAAGGAAAAGAGAGACTATTTGCAGGTGAATAAGAAGCAGGATCCAGCAAAGGGAGGAGACGGTGCTCTCTGGAGGGAAGAGATCTGAGCAAAAGAGCTCCACAGAGAAACCAGAGAGGCATCCTGAGGGGTAACCCCTGGGGTCAGACAGGAGGGGGAGAGAGTAGGGAGTTTGCAGAGAAGGAAAGATTAGGAGCGGAGGGTTTAGGTGAGGTTTCTCTGGCCAAAAACGGCCTGCGTGTAGAAAAGGTGGCCCAGAGGTTAAGGACAGGCGTGCAAATAACTAGAATCCCTGAATATAAGGATCTCCGACCAGTTCCCAGCTTTTTTGGTGATAGTTAAATTGATGAGGATGTTAAAACCTAAAGTCCTTCAGGAGGCCACCTGGTCCGATTATTCAGTGGGTTACGTACGTGGCCTGGCACCAGCAGAGAAGAACAGTTTCTTCTTCTTTAGGGAGAAAGAGACTTCAGACAAGGCAACTCCAGGAGTGTTTTTGGATTCCTGTTCCCCCACAGCCACCCTCAGTCCTTGGAGTGGTCAGAGTTAAGAACTGGTATTTCAAAACTCAAGCTCTGGCCACGGATGGATAGGGAAAGTGGATGTGATCGGGACGACTTCAGGTGCACACACACACTTAGAATGGAAAGGTGTCCCTGACGTAGCTACGGTTTCAGACAGGGAGTCTCGGCAGAAAGAACTGAGGGAAGTTTGGAGGCAGGGGACTAACCGCACCGTGTGCCCAAGTGGGTGGAGGTCAGAGGTCCTGGTTCCTTCTCAGAGGGGACGGGAAAAAGAGTGGTCCTTGTAGAATTCAACTCCTCCCAGGTTTTGGCACCAAATGTAAGGTATCTTTCCCCACCGAGAAAGAAGGAAGGGGCCAGAGCCACAAAGTGTGGAATAGTAAAGGCTTTATTTAGTATCACGCTGCACAGACAATGTTCTCTGGTCCCAGGAGGCAGGGGTCAGAGAAGTCGCATGGGATGATTCAAGTGAGAGATATTTAAAGGGTCTGTGGGATGGGCAAGCTAATATGACGTGGCGAAATCTCACTGGCTGGCAGACAGTCACTCTCTTCCCAAGGACTCCTGGGAAGTTTCTTCTGGTATGCTTGGTTGTTGGCAGCTCTAGCAAAAGTTCCCAAATCTGGGCTCCTCACGTGACCTTCCCCCATATTCATTGACCTTACTGACAGGACAGCTCTTGTCAGTTGGAACATTGCCCCAAGACACCAAGGTTACAGGTTCAATATGTAGTCAGGGCACATACAGGAGGCAATCAAAGAAATGCTAAATTAAGTGAATTCAACAAAAAATGCTTCTCCCCGCCCCCAATTCCTCTCTCTCTGTATCTCTAAAATCAATCAAGAAGTTAAAAACAAAAACCCTGGTTCTACTCACCCGCGTGCCTCAAGCCCACCCTCCAGTTACCCAATATCCCCTGGACCACGTTACTGACTTCATCTCTGGGTTGTGACATGTGGACAGAAATAGAGCTCATATGTACAAAGAGAGACCACACCCAACATATAAGAAACAGCTGCCACAGAAGCTACTGTACTACAGACTGGATTTCCTCTCTCTTGCTCTCTCTCTCTCACCTCTTGCACTGACAAGATGCAAGTGCAGGGTTCGGGTAGGAAATTACTTCTTGCTCAGGACAGGCTACATGGGAAAACCAAGACTCCTCAGAGCTGCTGCACTTACCTACTCCATGCTTCCTATCTCACCTGGCCATTTGGGGAGACACTGAGGAGTCTATGGGGAGGTTTCACATTCAAACAAACAGAGGAAATGGTTATTCTACAGTTGACTCACTGAACATATCCTGACTATAACCCCAGAATGTTAACAAATATTTCCCACATAACAATATGCTAGAGCAGTGGTTCTTAACCTTTTTTGAGGTACCGAACCCACCAGTTTCATATGCGCATTCATCGAACCCTTCTTTAGTGATAAATAAAATATGATATATTTTTCCAAATTCAAGATATTGGTATATTTTTTTTACTGGTGCACAAAATGAGCCGTGCAAAAGTGCATGAACTCACAACAAATTACGGTATTACTTTATTCTGGCCTCTGTGGCAGAGGCTTCTCCGAACCCCTGAGACTGACTCATAGAACCCCTAGGGTTCGATAGAACCCAGGTTAAGAACCAGTGTGCTAGAGCATGAAGAAGAACCCAGAAAGCACTGTGACCCACATATTCATTGATGGAAACCATTCTAGATTAGTCTTCAATACTCTGTGAATTAACTCCCTACTTTTGAGACGCAGGATTATTGTAACTGCCAAGGCTGATCACTCAGGTTCCAGAAATTATCTGAGCTCCAAATGTCAGTGATTCTCACCCAGGGTGACAGTGTCCCAAGGGACATCCACAATGTATGCAGACACTTTAGATTTTTGTGACCCCAGGTGAGGCTCAGGGTCTCAATAGCAGACAGTGAATGCAGAGAACGGATGCTGATAAACACCTGCAACACACAGGACAATTCTGAAAAAGCGAAATAAAACACAGACGCTTGCACAAGTAGACACAGACAGGCATTCCATTATGAAGGTACAATAATTGAAACACTGGGGTAATGACACGTAATAAGACAAAATGATGAAACAGAAAAAAATGCCCAGTAGTACATTCACATCCACATAAAATGTCTGAGATATCTTTTTAGTTGCATGGAAACAATATGCTCTACCTAGTAAATACTGTGAGAAAAATAAATAGAAAACTATGGGAGCCTTATATCCTGCCCTCGACCAAACTCCAGTCCTATAGAGTTTAATAACCACTCATTATTAATATAGGACATGGAGTTACCTAAAGTGTAAAAGTACAAAAAGATTGAAAATGAAAGAATGGGAAAAGACCCACAGGTGGTGCAAAAATAGGTTTACATTTTTGAGGTTTACAGTTATTTGTGGGATTACTATTTATGAGCTATTGTGTTGTTTCCATATGAACAACTGTAAACCTCCTTTTGCTCTAACCCCGTGATGGCGAACCTATGACACACGTGTCAGCACTGACACGCATAGCCATTTTCGATGACACGGGGCCCCATGCGGCCGCATACCAGAGAAGTACGGAGCCGCATGCTGAAAAGGACGTTTCATTCTCGGCTCCTGCACGGCCAGGTGCAGTAGCCGAGGATAAAACATTAGCTGTAGTGTAGACACTCTGTGCCGGAGGTCTGTAGGCCAAAACAACAGAACTCTAGCACAGAGCATCTAGTTCTGGGACTTCCGATTAGGCTGTTTTTCTCGAAGTGACACACCACCCGAGTTATACTGTTTTTTGGCGAATTTTGACACACCAAGTTCAAAAGATTGCCCATCACTGCTCTAACCTGTATCACATGCAAACATAAACCAACTGAAAATTGTATAACATACAGTACAATTCAAGGCAAAAAAGCAGTATCAGAAATTAACAGCACTGCCTGACCAGGTGGTGGCGCAGTGAATAGAGTGTCTGACTGGGATGCAGAGGTCGCCAGCTTGACCGCAGGCTCATCTGGTTTGAGCAAGGGGTCACTCGGTTTACTGTAGTCCCCCCCCCATCAAGGCACATATGAGAAAGCATTCAATGAACAACTAAGATGCCACAGCGAAGAACTGATACTTCTCATCTCTCTCCCTTTCTGTCTGTCTGTCCTTATCTGTCTCTCTATCTCTGTCACACACACACACACACACAAGAAATTAACGGCACTTCATATTAGTGACTTTATTTTACTAGGGAATTCCAAATGGGTCTGTGCTTAATAACATAAATTCCAATTATACAGAACAGAGCTACAAGGGAATGTATAATCATAACAGACTTAACACAACGCCTCTCCCCTTCTAAACTGAGCATGCCTCTTTCAGAATCAATATATTCCCACAAAAACAAATCACTAAGGATACACACAAACTTTACATGCACGGCAAATTGGAACCAAAGTTTGTAGATAACCCTCTACACCCAACCTTGCCTGTGGACCTACCCTGAGGTGTGATTCCCAAGATGCACAAGGTGGCAGCAGAGAATCACACTTAACGAGACCATATTGTATGTGCTATGAAGCAAGTTTCAACAAACTTCAGAGTATTTAAATGATATAAAATGTCTCTTTCTCTCGTTGCAGTTACTGTTGAAACCAGTAAAATAAAAATAAAGGTAACTAGAAATTCCTTACATTTACAAGTTATAAAAGGAACGTCTAGGTAGCACTGGAGTCAACCTTAGATAATGTACAACACCCAACTACACTGCTAATGAAAGTTAGGGAATATTTTAAAATGAATATGAAGCAATAAAATATCCCCTAATTTTTGTGAGCAGTACATTTTTCCTGGTGAACTACACTGAAGTGCTATTCCCAAAATGAACACGAGGTGGCAGCAGAGAGGCAAACTTGGAACACAACAGAGAACTTGTATGTTCTATGAACCAAGTTTCAACAACCTTCAAAGGTTTGAAATGATATAAAGTATGTTTCTTGTTATCAATACAGTTAATCTAGAAATCTGTAATAAATTAGACATTCCCAGACACTCTATTCACTGCACCACCACCTGGTCAGGCAGTGCTGTTAATTTCTGGTACTGCTTTTTTGCCTTGAATTGTACTGTATGTTATTATACAATTTTCAGTTGGTTTACGTTTGCATGTGATACAGGTTAGAGCAGTGATGGGCAATCTCTTGAGCTTGGTGTGTCAAAATTCGCCAAAAATAACGAGCATAACTTGGGTGGTGTGTCACTTCGAGAAAACCAGCCTAACTAGAAAACCTTTACTTTTTTTTTTTTTTTTTTTTTTTTACAGGGACAGAGAGAGAGTCAGAGAGAGGGATAGATAGGGACAGACAGACAGGAACGAAGAGAAGTGAGAAGCATCAATCATTAGTTTTCGTTGCCGTTAGGACACCATAGTTGTTCATTGATTGCTTTCTCACATGTGCCTTGACTGTGGGCCTTCAGCAGACCAAGCAACCCCTTGCTGGAGCCAGCGACCTTGGATCCAAGCTGGCGAGCTTTTGCTCAAGCCAGATGGGCTGCGCTCAACCTGGCGAGCTCGGGGTCTCGAACCTGGGTCTTCTGCATCCCAGTCCGACGCTCTATCCACTGCGCCACCGCCTGGTCAGGCAGAAAACCCTTACATTTTAAAGTTAAGAAATTCACTTCTAAATAATCCCCTTCAAAATCACAATTCAAGTTACAAAATAATTTAAAATTAACAATAATAAAAATACTACATAAGAAGTTTTATGGCAAAATGTCGTGATGAATCCATTTAAGAAGGAAAATCTGAAAATGCACAGCCTTTCCACCCATACTAAGAACTAGAATAGTAAATTAAATCCAAAGAAAGTAGAAGAAAGAAATGTCCACCCAGAGATGTCTGGAGGGTGTTATACTTTACACCATTGCAGTTTTTACCTCTTGCGGTGAGATTTTTTAAATAATTGATTTCTATATACAATTTAAGCTACAACCAAAAAAGCCATTGTCATTTTTTTTCAATTTTTTTCTTTTCATTTTAGAGAGGAGACACAGAGTGAGAGAGAGAGAGAGAGAGAGAGAGAGAGAGAGAGAGAAAAGGGGGAGGAGCTGGAAGCATCAACTCCCATATGTGCCTTGACCAGACCAGTGCTGGGTTTTGAACTGGCGACCTCAGTGTTCCCAGGTCGACGCTTTATCCACTGCGCCACCACAGGTCAGGCTTTTTTTTCAATTTTTTAATATTCATGTATTGATTTTAGAGAGAGGAAGGGGGTTATATAGAGAGAGAGAGACAGATGACAGATAGAAACACCAATCTGTTTCTGTATGTGCTCTGACCAGGAATCAAACCTATGACCTTAGGTCAGTGGTTCTTAACCTGGATTCTATCGAACCCTAGGGGTTCGATGAGTTGGTCTCAGGGGTTCGGAGAAGCCTCTGCAACAAAGGCCAGAATAAAGTAATACCGTAATTTGTTGTGAGTTCATGCACTTTGTTGGTTTTGTTCTTTGAGCAAGGTGATGTTCATGCACGGCTCATTTTGTGCACCAGTAAAAAAACATATACCTATGTCTTGAATTTGGAAAAAAAATCATATTTTATTTATCACTAAAGAAGGGTTCGGTGAATACGCATATGAAACTGGTGGGTTCGGTATCTCAAAAAAGGTTAAGAACCACTGCCTTAGACAGAATCAGGACCCCACATACTCTAGATGACTTAAGCTGAACTGAGCACTGGACAGACCCCCAAACCAAAAAGACGACTTGGCACCGAACACCTAACACTGGTCTATAGACCCAACCGAGACTAGGAAACACCAAGCCAGAAACTGACACGGCATCTTGGAAACCAGAGTCCTTACATCATGCCTTAGAAGTGCTGTAAGGTACCAAAAAGCTGAAAAATTAATATTGATATTCTGGGAGGAAAGGTCAGGCTTTCCTGTCAGGCTTTCCTGTCCCATCCCTCCTTTGGGGAGGGGAGGGAGAAGAATGTAGAAGTTTCTGGCTTGCAAGAACAATGGGTCATTTAGTTTTTAATCTAAAATAAAGGTTAACCCAGAAACTTCTCTTTCAATGGGATACAGAATTTACATATCACCCTACATTGATTGAAGTTCTTCCCCCTTCCTAGAATCTTGAGAGTAAAATACCTCTAGATCAGTGGTTCTTAACCTTTTTTCAGGTACCGAACCCACCAGTTTCATATGCGCATTCACAGAACCCTTCTTTAGTGATAAATAAAATATGATTTTTTTTTCCAAATTCAAGACATAGGTATATGTTTTTTTACTGGTGCACAAAATGAGCCGTGCATGAACATCACCTTGCTCAAAGAACAAAACCAACAAAGTGCATGAACTCACAACAAATTACGGTATTCCTTTATTCTGGCCTCCGCGGCAGAGGCTTCTCCGAACCCGAGACCGACTCATCAAACCCCTAGGGTTCGATAGAACCCAGGTTAAGAACCACTGCTCTAGGCAAAGGAGGGAAGATGAACCCTAAAAGATCTGTAAACATCTTTGATTGTGTTACCTTGAAAGTCTTAATGTTTCTGTGTATCCCCTAAACAAATGTTGTGAGCTTGTGCCATGATGTCATGCTCTCCCCTGCCTGTGTGTGATCAAGGGTATATAAACAGCCCCTGAAATATTTTTGGCACACACGATTTGGGGCTGCTGCCCCATGTCAGCTATATGCGGCTGGCATATTTAATAAATCTCCTCCTTTAATAAAACTCTTTAAAATTCATCTGGACTTGGTAAACCCACAGATCTGAGGTACGGGTACTTTACAACAGAACTGGGGCTGTTCGTGGGCCCCACAGTGGAACTGGGATACGAGGCTACATGCAAAGGAGTCCCAGACCCCAGATGCACAACAGAATACAGATTTGACCATAGAACTTGGAGAGAGACTCCTGATCTGTAATCAAAACCCCATAACCGAACTTCAGACATGGAGCCATACAACTGACCCCACTTGCTGCATGACAGATGCAGGAGCTGAACCTGATACTAACAATGCCACCAGAGCCAGGACTCCAAAAAAGGACATCTCATGGCTCCCTAAGTCCAAGCAGTAAGCTTAAATATATATTTCAATATCAATGTAAATGTAGAAGAGAGAAACATAACTCACAGCACTACCACGTTCTACCAAACCCTACAAAAATAAACCAAATGACTGACAGAGAGAACAGAAATAATGCTTACCCTTAGCCAACACATGTCCATGACCTCAGCTGCAGGACTCTCCAGGAGTTAGTGCCCCAGCCATTCATGTCACATGCCGGCTCATCAACCCTGTGGATGATGAAATAAAAATAATGTCCTCTGACTTTGAAAATTTTAGCAGCTGAGCTAATACTCAGGTGAAATAATCAGATGGATAAGAGATATTCAATATATAATACATGCTCAAGGAGAATTCATATTCCCAAAAATACAAGACAATGAGATTATATTGCATATATAGGACATTTCAAAAACCTGAATAACAGAATCTAAGATTATTTGAGAAGATATTTATAGATTGATTATAAAGAAAAGAGAGAAGAGACAGAGAGAAAGGGGAAAGAAGTAGAAAGCATCACCTCAGAGTAGTTGCCTCTCATGTGTGCCGTGACCGGGCAACCCTAGAATTTTAAAACGAAAACTGCAGCATTCCAAACTGATATTCTATTCACTGTGCCACCACAGGTCAGGCCAGAATCTTGGATTCTTAAAGATGGCATGGATAACATGCAGCTAATTTGAGAACATGTGACACACCTGACAGATTACTTTTTGTCGGGAAACCCCAAAACCTATTGGACACAAGAAATAAGGTAAGGGGTCAACAAGCTCTTCCTTGGAGTCTTCATGTCTAACACTAAGGTGATTGTACTTAAGTTCTCCCCTGAAACTACCATGGGCACAGAGTGACAACAGACAAGCACACTTCAAACATATTGAAAAGGGACCACAAAGTAACAGAAAGAAAGTTCCAACAAGCTTCCAGGTTTGAAAGAATATAAAGTGTGTGTCTTGTTCTCAGGGATATTAACCTAAAATATAGGTTCAGAGAGGGACAGAAAGAGACAGACAGGCAGAAAGGGAGAGAGATAAGAAACATCAATTCTTCATTGCAGCACCTTAGTTGTTCATTGATCTCTTTCTCATATGTGCCTTGACCGAGGGCTACATCAGAGCAAGTGACCCCTTGCTCAAGCCAGCAGCCTTAGACTTCAAGCCAGTGACCTTTGGGCTCAAGCCAGCAACCATGGGGTCATGTCTATGATCCCACGCTCAAGCCTGTGACCCCACACTCAAGCTGGTGAGCCCACACTTAAGCCGGATGAGCCTGTGTTCAAGCCAGGTACCTCAGGGTTTAGAACCTGGGTCCTCTGCATTTCAGTACAATGCTCTATTCACTGTGCCACTGCCTGGTCAGGCTAAAAATATATTAATAAAAGGGACACGTGAGTTCCTTATGGTTTAAGGTATAAATTACATTTTCTAAATAACCCCCCAAATACATCACAATTGGAAATATAAAATAACTTCAAATGAGTGATGATTAAAATACTACATAAAGAAAAACCTATGGGGCGCTGGCCATGTAGCTCAGTGCATGCGACATTGTACCAAACACCAAGGTGACAGGTGTGAGCCCCATTGTTGGCACCTAAAAGGAGCAACCAATGAGCACATTACTAACCCTAACCCTTCCCTTTCTGTCAAAGCAATGGAAAAATTCAAATACCTAAGGAAAATTGAATGATAAATCTGCAATGTGCCACACACGGTTCACACAAGAGGAAGGCAGAAGAAAGGGCAAACAAAAGGCCCAGATCTCCATTAGCACCATGTCTGTATTTTTGGGCTGGGACACACTACATCTCCTCGCTGTAAACCATCTCAGGTCTGCACCTCCCAGAGTTTCCTGCCCATTTTTAACTCCCCCAGTGTCTTTCCTACAATGAAACCATTTCCTTCTTGCTTCCCTGAATGATCGGAATGGCAGCGCCTTGAGGAAACTCCTCCCAAACCTGAGCCTGAGGGCTGAGGGGAGAATGGACTTCTCAGGGCACAGTGGTTTTCACTAATATGCCATCAAGCCTATGAATACTGGAGCCTTCCATCAGATTAGACTAAATGGAACCTTGAGGCTTCTCCCTGGAGCAGGCATTCCAAGTTTCATAAAATACAGTGTGCAACTCGCTTCCCTCTCTTTCCTCACCAATAGTTACGTTCCTGCCAACGTGAACACAACAAGCATTACTGGACAGGCACCAGAAGCCAGAAAGCTTATAGCTCACCAGGATCAAGGGGTAGAATGTTACAGTAATATAATGTTATAGTAATTAAGTATCTAGAAATATAGAAACTATAAAAGATATATAGAAATGTTAGGATATAATATTAAAAGCCACTACGGCAAGTGAGTAAGGCTATGCCCTCTAGGTGGGAGCTAATCTAGTGTATAAGGTTATGATGGGCAAGACCATGCCCTTTGCTCAGGGTCCAGTTAGTGTGTGTGTGAAATTATATATGAAAATAGCTCCCTGCAAGTAACTCCCTAAAAGTGGCTTGATGTAACAATAATATAGAGTCCCACAAAAAAGAGCTCCCTGAGAGGAAAGCCCCCAAAGTGGCTTGCTGTGATAACCCAGAGATTGATACCTATTAGCAGGTGTATGCCAGAAAGGGTACTAAAGCCAAGGGGTCCCCACCTGCAGTTAGTCGCCCAGACTCCAACATTGAACGTGGACAGTCTCCACGCTGGCCACTCTAACCAAGGACAGCCGAGACAAACACGCAGATGGGGCCCCATTAAGCTGTACCCAATTACGCTGTACGATCTGTGAGTAATAAACTGCCTGTGTGATTCTTGCAACTAACTTGTGTGTTGGTTGTGTCTTTCCTCTGGTTGGCAATTGGTCTCAGTACCAATAAGTAGAATCCTCATATCCCTCTCCAGAGTAGTCTCAAAGAGGCTGCCAGCCCTGCTGTTGAGCAGGAGTGTCCCACTGCATGGGGAAGTTGAATCAGGGATGCCTAATCTACATAAAACTCAGCCTCTACTGGGGACAGGGGAGCACTTCTCTAGGAAGCCAGCGTCTCTCTGAGGAAGATGTAGACCAGGGGTCTCCGAACTTTTTACACATGGGGCCAGTTCACTGTCCCTCAGACCGTTGGAGGGCCGAACTATATAAAAAAAAAACTATGAACAAATCCCTAAGCACACTGCACATATCTTATTTTAAAGTAAAAAAACAAAACGGGAATGAATACAATATTTAAAATAAAGAACAAGTAAATTTAAATCAACAAGCTGACCAGTATTTCAATGGGAACTATGGGTGCGGATGCATCCTGTGCTCCACTCACTGACCACCAATGAAAGAGGTGCCCCTTCCGGAAGTGCGGCGGGGCCTGATAAATGGCCTCAGGGGGCTGCATGCGTGGGCAATAGTTTGGGGACCCCTGATGTAGACAAAAAAAAAAAAAAGCCACATGCTGAACCTGACAAGCTCCAGGGAGGCTTGCATGGTGGCCTTACAAATTCAAAGATCTAAAATAACCATACAGAATGGTCCGAAATTAAAACTTTCTAACTAAAAGCAGTTTGTGGTGGGGAGTCATGTTTTCTCTAATAAAGGTCAAAGTCTTACTTTAATTAAGCCTGTCTCTTGTCTTTTGCATCTACAGTAATGTACCTGATAATGGCACCAGAGAAAACTCAGGTCCAAGGGGGCTTCTCAGGTGAGAAAGAATTCAGACAAGAGACAGGGTGCAGTGTGCAAGCAAAGCAAGCAGCTTATTAAGCAAAGCTGTGCACTTGGCACAAGACTCAAGTGGGCAACTCAGCTCGTCTGAGCACCACTACCTGTCAGGGTCTTAGAGATCATATACTTTTTTTTTTTTTTTTTTTTACAGGGACAGACAGACAGGAACAGAGAGAGATGAGAAGCATCAATTATTAGTTTTTCGTTGCCTTTGCGACACCATAGTTGTTCATTGATTGCTTTTTCACATGTGCCTTGACCGCGGGCATTCAGCAGACTGAACCACCCCTTGCTGGAGCCAGCGACCTTGTGTCCAAGCTGACGAGCTTTTGCTCAAGCCAGATGGGCTTGCACTCAAGCTGGCGAGCTCGGGGTCTCGAACCTGGGTCTTCCGCATCCCAGTCCGACGCGCTATCCACTGCGCCACCGCCTGGTCAAACGAGATCATATACTTTTTAACTGTAACTGCCAAGGTTCCCTTTCGCTGATACTCTGACCAACGTACAATCTCTCAAGGCTGTTTGGACACCTGGTGATTTTGTCCTGGCTGACCATGTGACTGCTGTCCCCCTCCTTCAGTGGGTGAGATAAAACCCCTTTGTTCCCCCTCCCCTTTTCCTGCCCCGGTGCCTGTCTATCCTACCTAACAACAGCACGCCTTTGAAACGTAAGGGTAATTTTTTCCTGCACTCCGCAGAGCAAGCTTATCATCAGAGCAGAAGGCAACCACCCACATTGTTGTTACCACGGTCATTGTTAGCTATCTTATTCCTGTCCGCGTAAATTTCAGTATATACATTTTTACTTTTAACCAGTCCCACAGACTTCCCTGTTTTGCGTTCTCAACCTCCCTAATCTATCAACAATCAATTTCATATACCCCCTTGTCTTACGCTTTGAATGTGGTTTACAAAATACGGGGCAAAATGACATTTTCCAGATCATTTTTTTAATCCGCTGAGACTTTGATTACCAGAAATTGTCAACAGTTTGGCTCAAATAAACTCATAAACATTCTACAAGCTTGGACGTTGCTTAAATTGACAAGGGAGATGGGGAAAGGGGGGGCTCCCTCCCCTCACAAAACACCTCCAGGGAGATGCCGCCCCTCCATGGAAGGAGAGCCACTCTACAGAGGGAGGGCCCCTCACTCGGAAGGTCACCAAATCCTAAGAGGAATACCCTCTCCAGGGAGTTAGCCCCTCTCCCGGGAGGAACCTCCTGCATAAGGCGAGGCTGGAGCTCCTTTCCAGGGACTGACCGGGCCACAGGGAGATGTCCTGCTCCGAGTGCCTGCCCCGTGCGTGCCCGCGTGCCGTCCGCGCCCCGCCCCGCGCCTCACGCTCTTCGCAGTCCGCCCCGCCCCTCGCCGTTCACGCCCCGCCCCGTCCCTAGAACAGAAGCGTGCAGATTCAAAGTGAAAAAATGGGATAAGACACGTTGGTGGTGCAAAAGTAGGTTGACAGTCTCTGGTTACATGCACTCAGCTTTTCATTTCAAATTGTACACCAGATAGCAGCAGAGGACAAAACTTTCTGGTGACTTTTACCTAGCTGTTCTGGTCAAGATGTCCACGAGATGGCGGCAAAAACATAGTTGTGGGGGTTTTCCTAGACAGGTCCACTGTGATGTTGATGCAAGGATGTGCAAAACAGAGCAGCAAACGCCCTGGCTTGACGGCTAAGTTGGTTGGAGCACCGTGCTGAGATGCAGAGGTGGCTGGTTCAGTCCTTGGCTGGGGCGCATACAGGAACAGATTGATGCTTCTGTCTCCCTCTGCCCCTTCCCCTCTCTGGATTCAATTTTAAAAAAATAGAAAAAAGAAGACAAAAAAATAAAAATCTATAGGCAACAACACTGCCCACTGCATTAAATGAGAATCCGGACCTGGTAATAATTCCTATCTTAAGACCCTCACATGCTTCAGCTTACCTATTGCTTCCATTTGCCGAATGAGTCAGTGACAATTGTTATCTTCGTTTTACAGATATTTGAACTAAAGACTGATTCTAACATAGTTCAAAGTCCAGAACCGATGGGCCAAGATGGGCCAGAAGAGCGTGCACATACAGTATCCTGGACAAATAGAGCAATCCAAGTAGTCCTTGAAGCCTTGGGTTAAATATTGTACTTTAAAAAAAATTATGTTTTTAAGAAAACCTGCACATAACCTGATGGTCCAGCTTGCCATGTTCTCACCCAATGTGGTGTTTGGGGTGGGACTTGGGCAGGAAACAAGATAGAATAGGTGGGGAGGGAGGAGGTAGCCTGGCCCTTCCCAGGTGTTCCACCAACAACAGATCCCGTTAAGAGTGCCCTCCCCACTTTTACCCCCTCCCTGATCCAATGGCATTTCCAAATCTGTTCTTCAGTCCAGAGCACCAATCTGCTTCTATCCATGTGTCCTTCCTCTTAGGTCTCACCTGACAGGAGCTTCCCACAGGCCCAGAATGAACTCTAGAGCTCACTTCTGGCTCCACCACCTGCAAGCAAAGAAATGAAAACTCAGTCTCCTCATCTGTCAAATGGGGAGAACTGCTCCTTCTCAGGTGGCTGTGAGGATTCAGGAAAGTGGTGCTTAGCTCCTACCAACCGTGTGACCAGTGATCTATCTCACTCTGTCCTATTTTGGCCTATGCCTCATACAACATTCTTATCAGTCCCCTCTTCTCTGCAGCCACCACCACATGGCATGTGAAACCTTGGAGCTCAGGACAGCCCTCCTGTACTCTGTTCTTGCCATTCCCAGCTGTCATCCAGGCCAATAATAAACTGATGTGGCCGAGAACCTGGAAGCCCAGGCTTATCCGGGGACACCCTCCCAGTCCTTGCACTCCCACAACTTCTTCATTCCTTGGAGACCACAGCCTGAGAAGGGACACTGAGGGGCCACTAAAAGAGGAGGCATCCAGAGGAAAAGGGCAGAAGGACTCAGTGCCAGACGTGGATTAAGGTCAGTTGAAGCCCTGGGTGCAGAAGAAAATCCTGGACCCCTTACATTGAGAAAAAGTAAAGTTGAGATTTTGCAGGGCCCTTCAGAAGTCAGGACCCAGGGTATGTGCCCAGTGCGCCCACCATTAAACCCGCCTCTGCTCAGTGCCCTTAACCCCCACCATTATTATGACTTGCTCTTGGCCTTCCCCAGAAGCAGAGCAGCTATGGCACAGAGGGGCCAGACCCACAGGCCACTGGGCTGTTTTCCCTAAACTCCTTCCTGGCATCTAATGTGAGATCCTCAAGCTGTAGCAATAGTTCATATGGCCTTACAGGGGTCTCTGTAACAATGGGGCTCTCCAACCTATTTATTTTAAAAACTTAATTTTTAAAGTTTTTACTTTTTAATTTTAAAGAAAGAAAGGTGGGGAGGAGTGGGAAGCATTGACTGGTAGTTGCTTCTCCTATGTGCCTTGGCCAGCAGAGCTCGGGGTTTCTAACCAGCAACCTCAGCATTTCCAGCTCAATGCTTTCTTCACTGCACCACCACAGGTCAGGCTATTTATTGATTTTAGAGAGCAAGAGGACGGGGAGGGGGGGACACAGACAGAGGGTGAGAGAGAGAAACAATGATGTGTTGTTCCACTTATCTAAGCACTCAATGGTTTCTTCTGACATGTGTCCTGACCAGGGATCAAACCCACAACCTTGACATATTGGGAGGACACTCTAACCCACTGAGCTACCCAGCCAGGGCACCACCCTATTCATTTTGTAAGTTAGCTCTCAATATGCCAATGTGGCTTATCTGTATCCATGTCTAAGAACTGGGACACCTTCACATGCATGATGACCTGGGCCTCCTTCACTCACTCCTGCCCGACTGGGACGCAGGAGACAATGAACTTGTGAGGACACAGTGGATTCCTGAAATGGGCCATCAAGCCTAGAAATACTTGAGCTTTCGTGCTGATCAACCTTAAGCTAAATGGAATGTTGACGCTTCTTCCTAAAACAGGCTTTCTTAGGTTCATAAAATATAATGTGCAATTTCCTTACCTCTCTTTCTCCACCAATAGCCAGCTACCTGTCTATGTAAACACAACATCTATTACTTGACAGCCATCAGACAGAGGCCACAGACAGACTCGAGACCCCATAGACCCCCCATTCCTCCTCCTAAACAATAGACCCCAAACCAAAAGTAGGACCCTGAGCAGGAGCTCCAAACCAAACACCCAAGTCAGACCGTGGAACCCAAATGCCAGACACCAGAGACTGACACAAGAACTTGGACACGAGATGCCACACATTACATCTTATGACTAGAGCTGTGTGGGGGCCCCACACTGGAAACCAGGACATGGAGACACATACAGAGGGACCCCACACCCCAAATACCACACAGCTCAATACAGATTCAACCACAGACCCTGGAGACTGAATCCACATCTGTAGCCGAGACCCCACAGCCAAACTTCAGACATGGAGCCAGACTAAGGACCCAAGTTTCCACACTACAGATGCAGGAGCTGAACCTGATCCTCACAATGTGAACACAGCTGGGACTCGATACAGAAAACTCATGACTCTGAGTCCAAGCAGCTAGCTTCTCAGATGTGTTTTGTGGCCAATATAAGTGAGGGAGAGAGGAATATAATTCAAAGCACTACTGAATTCAACAAAATTCTACAAATATAAACCCAAAAGCTCACAGTAAACAAAAGCACTTGTTACCCCAGCTGGCGGGTGTTCACGTCTCAGCTGCAGCACCTTCCTGAAGTCAGTTTCTTGGCATTTTCTTCATATGTCCAGCTCATCGACAGTGTGAGGGATAAAAACAACAAGAAAGCATATTTTCCTTGTACCTTATAAATTCCAACAGCTGTGCTAATAATCAAATGGACTTAATCAGATGAACAAGAACTACTCAAAGTATAATACATGTTCAAGGCAAATCCGTATTCCACTGAACACAAGACAATGAGGTCACAGCAGTAGGGGTCCTCGCCCAGGAAAGGGAGAGTTAGTTGACTTGTGAAAGTAAGGGGTCGTGTCACTGTGGAAAGGGGTCCTACTTGACGCAATAGGGAGTCCTGTCACATTGGTTGTTTCCTGTGAGCGTAGGAAATGGTCCCACCAGGGAGAACAGAGGATCTTGTCTCATAGGTCCTGGGTCCTGAAAGTGCAGAAGGGTCCCTCTTTGTGAGAAGATGGGGTACTGTCACGTCAGCTCTGGGACCAAGGAGTGTGAAAAGATGTCCCTCCCTGAGACAATAGGGAGGGTGTTATGTCATTTTTGGTTCATGTGTGTGCAAGGAAACCTCTTTCCCTGAGAGCATAGGGGATTATTGTCAGCTCTGCTCTGGGTCCTATGCTGTAAGAAGGGGATCCGCCAAGGACATTCAGGAGTAACTTTCTCTGTAACTCTAAAATCAATCAATAAATTAAAAATTAAAGCTCTGCTTCTGTATCAGCTAACTTTTTTGTTTACATTAAGTTATTTAATTAAATTTAATGAGATCTTATTGACCTTAACTATATATGACTTCCTTTCTCTAATTTTCTCTTCACAAACCTTCTACTACTTTCATTTTCAGTTTTTTGGGTGCTATTTTTACTCTCTTTTTCTGCAACTATCAGCCTCACTTTAAAACAAAATGAATCCCCTTCCTTTCAAATTTTTAAATGCCTCAGCCAAATAGCACCACCAGAAGCAGCAGATTCCACCTCTGGCGTGTTTCCTGACGAGGCAAAGCTATGCTAGGTGTCCACAAGACAATATCACAAATGTACAAGTGCCTTGTGGGTCACACACTTGACTTGGGCACCCCCTGCCCAACATGGGGGCTGTGCAGTCCACACCTCATTCCCAGTTTAGGGGCTGCCCCCCATGCCCTCCCAACAGTTGCTGTTTAAGTACATTCACAATGACAAACATCAGCTGAAGTGGAGCCACATAGAGCACGACTTCCCTTAAAACACAACTGAAGGCTTACCAGGCAGTGGTGCAGTGTATAGAGTGTTGGCCTGGGATGCAGAGGACCCAGATTCAAAACCCTGAGGTCGCCGGCTTGAACACAGGCTCATAGACATGACCCCATGGTCACTGGCTTGAGCCCAAATGTTGCTGGCTTGAAGCCCCAGGTCGCTGGCTTGAGCAAGGGGTCACTGGCTCAGCTGGAGCTCCCCCCCCCAAATCAAGGCACATATGAGAAAACACTCAATGAACAATTAAGGTGCCACAACGAAGGATTGATGCTTCTCATCTCTCTCCCTTCCTGTCTGTCCCTCTCTCTGTCTCACTGTCTCTTTTTCTCGCTTAAAAAAAAAGTACAATTGGAAACTATATGCCCCAGAAAATGAAGCATTATTGTCTCCAAGGTTTCACCACTGGAAAATCAGGAAGAATCACTAAATCACTGTGGTTCTAATTAGTTGACAATGCTGACTCACAAAGCAATACAATACCAGCTCCAAGAATTTCCAGACTCTATAACTCACAAGAGTTTTTTTGTGAGATTTTTTCTGACAATAAAGATCCATAATCAAACAACCTGTTTGAAAACCAATTATTCTCAGACACCTGATGCCTCAATTCCATATCAGACTCACCTAAATTTATTATGATATTAACACTAACTTTCATCTTCACAGAGAACTGGTGAAAATAGTTATGGCCAAAAAGACACTGATCATCAATAAATTCCTAACTGAGCAGTTAAAGGTGAGTAATCAGACCCTAGGCATATGACTTCAATAGTAAGAGGCTTATCTTTGCCTGGACCACGCTCTGCCCATTGTTTCTGTGCATCTATATGTCCCCTCCTTCTACAGTGAGAGAATACAAACTCTTAGCTAGTTTGTAACCCAATCCTGACCTTGCTCTCCCCTGCCCTCCTGTGATCTTCCTTCCCTGTCCTCCTTGGCTCCAAATACATAAACTGCCACACTAATGTTCTCTAAAACGTTTGAATACACTTCTTTGGCTTAAGAATGATTTTGAGCTGATTAATTTCTAAAAGACCAGCAGTCACAAAAGAATCTCTAAAACCCGAGAACAAATTGCACTTTTGTGAGGGTCATGCCCAGCAGAGAGAACACACTTGCTCAGCCAGGTTCACAGCACAGATTCAGGATGACTTGCTGTGCAGTGGCCCAGGGCCTGAGCGCCTTTGGCCATGACTACCCTAAACATTATGATTTGGAAGGCATTTTCTTTGGGCAAGTTTACAAAAAAAAAAAAAAAAAAATGTGCCTAGAGTTAGCAGGTTTATTACAAGTAATGACACAATTAGTTAGAACTTGTTCATCATTTGATAAAAAACAGTTGCAAAGATAGCTTATAAAGAACCTAAGAAAAGTGCTATGTGTCTTCCCTGGGAAGCTGTTTTGGCCTCTTGATGTACTCAGAATACTGAGATGAAAAAATTTTATAAAGTCAGTTCCAGTGTCTAAAGCAGGGGTCCCCAAACTTTTTACACAGGGGGCCAGTTCACTGTCCCTCAGACCATTGGAGGGCCACCACATACAGTACTCCATACACTGACCACCAATGAAAGAGGTGTCCCTTCTGGAAGTGCGGCCGGGCCGGATAAATGGCCTCAGGTGGCTGCAATTTGGCCCATGGGCCGTAGTTTGGGAACCTCTGGTCTAAAGAAACGTGCCGGAGTGTAACTGATTGTTAGGCTGACTTCAATCCAGGAAATTTTACTTTGGCTGTGAAACACATAAGAGCCTGTTAAATGCACTGTAAGAGAAGTAATGAGTAGACACTAGAGCCTGTGTCATGACTGATACTGTGCAGATGAGTTCTCTCTGCTGCTGCCCATAGCCAGACTGTGGCTTGAAAATTCTGTGTTCTCAGGTGAGTGTGTCCACTTATATTGAAATCAACTACTGTCTTCCATTCTAACATTCAGAATGGCAGATCAAAAAGATCAGAAATGCCTTTCCATCAATGTCAGAAGCTGACAAAGTTAGGAGAGCTTTGACATGATGCTTCTTTACATTTCACCAGGTTATTAAGGAAAAGATGCATTTATTTGGGAGAGATAGTTTAATATCCACCCAGTAGAGAAGACTAGAAGTTATTTCCATATCTCTTTTTTATTTAAAATTTTTATTTTTCTCATTCTAAATGTAACAAAAGAATTTTACTGAGTATGGTGACCTAGTATGCATAAATTATAGGGGAAATGCACCGGGTATCAAAACCCTGGGCTTGCCTGGTCAAGGCACATATGGCAGTCATGATTCCTGCCACTTCCCCCACTTCTCCCTTTCCCTCTCTCTCCCCTCTCTAAAATGAATAAAAATAAAATCTTTAGATAAAAAAGAAAAAGGAAGAAAGAAAATGCTCAGGGCATACTAGTCCCAAACCAGTTTGCTCCCAGGTTTCATTCTGAAAAATAACACTAGAGGGCAGCAGAGATGAGCTTTTCCTCATGACTTCCACTCGGGTGTTATTTCCAACGTGGAAACTAGATGACAGCACAAAGAGTTCATTCTGTTGACCACTCAGGTGTTATTCATAAGGTTCATACTACAAGGGAGCAGAAGAGCTTTTCCTGGGACCCTCACTCAGGTTTTTTCCTCAAGATACACACTAGTTACCAGCGGAGGATAGTTTTTCCGAGCCATGTCCACTAAGTGGTTGGTTATTTCCCAAATGCCCGCGAGATGGCAGCAAACATTTTCCTCCCCTAGGAGCGCTGCCTACTCTACATTAAAATGAGAACCCCCCAACCTGGTAACAAACTCACTTTGAAACAATTTCTATTTCAAATCCATCACATGCCCCATCTGACCTATTGCTCCCATTTGGTAGATGACGCAGAAACAACTATTATCTCCGTTTTTCAGGTAATTAAACTTAAGACTGATTCTAACAGAGTCCACAGTCCAGAATTGAGACATAATTGCACCAAGACAGCCCAGAAGACCAGACACACACAGCATTCTGGACAAACAGAGCAATTCAATCGTCTTGTAGGTTTGAGTTGAATCTTGTCATTCTATTTCAGAAAAACTGGCACATACTCTAATGATCCTGCTTACCATATGCTCGCTCACCACAGCTGGTGGCTGGGATGGGACTTGGACACGCATCTGGGGAGGGGACAGTTGAGGAGGGAGGAGGTGGCCTTGCCCAGCACAGGAGCACAATCAACACCAGATCCCTGTAACAGTGGCTTTCCCACTTCTATACCCCACCTGTCCTCCAGCCGTTTCAGATCTGTTCTTCATTCCAAGGCACTGGTCAGCTACTGCCCATATGCCTTTCCTCGAGGCCTCATCTGACAAGAGTGTCCAAGTTGCGCAGAATGGAGTCTAGGGTGGCAGTTTCCTTCCAGGGGACTGCCTGGGCCCCAGCCAGGCACAGAACTGACTCCCAAGCTTCACCACCTACCAGCTGTGTGACGTCACACTGAGAAAAAGAAACTCGGTTTTCTCTTCTGTCACCTGGGAGAACTGCCTCCTCTCAGGTGGCTGTGGAGATTCAGTGACATGGAGCACGTTAGCTCCTGTGCAACTTGTGGTCAGCACCCTCTCCCTCCCTTTTCCCTTTGTCCTTTCTTCACCTTCTAAGGGACGATATATTGAAAATGTAGTTGATAGCCTCCTTTTAGCAGAATGAACTCTCCTACTGGTGTCCAAAGAGCCAAAGTCCCCTTGGCAATAACTCTTGCACCTGTGCCGGCTGTGTCCTCAGGACAGTACTGACCAGTCACTCTCTGGTCTCCATAACCTTGCTCTTCTGCAACCTCCTTGTCCCTGCCTGCACCACCTCTCTCCAGTCTTCTCACTGGTCAGATTCCTGCTCTTCTCTCATCCAGTCCAATCTCCACACTGTGACCAGCTTGATCTTTTGAATTTAGGGATCTGATCTTGTCACTTAACACATACAATAACTACCAACAGCTTAACCCCCCCCCCCCAGCCTCTGCACCAGCCTGCCTGGAGGGTAAAGTCTCTGTTGCTGGCACAGTTTCCAGACTTTCTCAGGCCCACTATCTCCCCTGGCCTCATGTTCTCTCAGCCCACCCAGGGCAGTGCCCGGTCAGCCCAGCTGTCAGCATTAGCCAACTCCCTGATTGTCAGGATGGTGAGAGCTCTCAGATGGAGGTGTTAGCACTGAGCCTTGAATGTGAGCAGCTGAGATTTGACTTAATAACAATGTATCTATACTTGTCCATTAATTGTTACCGTTTTGTAAAAATAAAGAGAAGACAGTCAAATAAGAGAAACCTATTGCACCAAAACAGAAAACTAGAGGGAATGGGTGACTTCCTAGTAAAAATGCACAGTAATAAAATGGAGTCTCCAATATGGAAATGACAAGCAGACAGATGACCCACACAGGCGCCTCTTCCCCCTGCTGGTTCACCTCTCACTGTTCTGGGGTTTCTGTCTCCCGGGACAAAGAAGGAATGGGGACCAAACTGATGGGCAGCTCCCCTCAGTCTTCATCTCTGCAGCCACGCCCACCAGTGAGGACTTCGTGGAGTCTGGGGATGACTAATCCCGGTGTCCCAGTTAGGCCATGGACTGGCAATGGACTGAACACACTTAAGTAAAATACATTAATAATTACAAGAGACAAGGCAGAGTGGGTTTGGACCAGGCTGGTGTAGGTTCTGAATCTCGCGGTGGGACCTGGTCCCTCCCCCACGTTCCCCTAAAGGCATCATTCTGGATGTGAGCTCCACTAAGAAAAGGGAGCTAGGGAGGCCCCAGCCCATGCTATGGAGGAACTGAGGTCCGCAATCTGACATCACCTGAGAAATGCAATCCTGTCGGCAACCACACGAACTAGCTTGGAAGCAGACCCTTCCTGCTGTAGATTAAATAGCTCTGTGCCACCAAATTCGTATGTTGAAAGCTAGTGCTCCATGTGGTGTCTGAGGAACTGGGGTTACCAGGAAGTCATTAGTTCAAGAAAGTGGAGCCCTCACAAAGGAATGACATTAGTGCCGATTCCACAGCAGGTCTACCTCAGCGCACGCACACACGCCCCAGAGCCAAGCCGGCTAGTTAGGGCAGCTTGCCCCTCCACCCACATGCTGGCCATCCTCTAACAACGGAGCCCTCAACAATTCCAAGAAGCAGGAAGAAGTATGGTGTTCCTCTGACACAGGGTGTGAGGGACCTTCACCCTGCATCCCGTCCACCCCTCAGGACTGCAGTAACCACATCTATATATTTTCCACACAAATTTTTTTTCTTCAAACTCTTCCTTAAGCCTATGGAACAAGAAGCTGCCACTAAGTAAGGCCCAGTATAATATCTTTGGTCGGTCCCAGCAGCGAACAGACGGTCACTCCTGCAGTCAAGCCTCAGTGCAAGCACAGCCCAGGCCAGAAGCGTGACTGGACTCCCCTCAGGGGAGACTGAGCCAGCTGAACTGTACCCAGATTGCTTCACTTTTTGTGTTCCCCCCCAAAACCACACGTTAAGACTGTAACGTCCAGAGTGATGGTGTCAAGAAGAGGGGCCTCTGGGAGGTGGTCAGGTCATCAAGGTGGAGTCCTCACGACAGTCTCAGCTCCTTCTTCATCCACTTGAGGATACATCCAGACATCAGCCATTGGAGACACACCCTCCCTCCCATTCTGGTCCCCTGACCTCAGAATTTCAGCCTCTAAAACTGTAAGAGATATATTTCTTACATTTAGAAACTACCCAAAAATACCACAATGGTGTTTTGTTATAGCTGTTTGATAGAGTCCACCAATCAGCAATGATGCATAAGAAAAATTGGAATTTCAAATGAAAAGAAATGTTGCAACACAACCTCAAAAACTTGAAGTCATGACCCTGACTCAAAACTCTAATCCTAGACCCCATCCCTGGCCCCTGACCACAAACCAACCATAAATCCTTAGCCCAAACCCTCACCATGTGCTGCTGGTCAGATGTGTTGCCACTACCCAGTTATCTTTCGACATGTTCACGATATGGAAAAATTGTGCCAGAACACTAACTACGGACACAGTTCACATCAGAATTAAGCAATGCGACAAAATGTGAAAGGAAACGCATTCTAAGAAAGAAAAGTTTATTTTTTAAGGTTTTTTGAAAAACAAAATAAATAAAGAAGTCAAGAATTTCTCCCACACACAGGAAACAGGAGTAAGGCTAAGGAAACTATGATGTCTTAACCACCTTTATTGATACCTTGTATTTATTCATGTAAGTCTGTTTCAAATTTCTTACATTAATCCTCTGAGAGTTCCAGACCTGCGGAAGTATTTTTATGTACACAGTTGACTTTACATTACATACTTGGAATTTATAAGTTCGATATTTGTTTTGTGCATCTATATGGCCTTACTACTTCAAGACAAAAGTCACATATAAAAATACAGACTACTCAAAACATAAAAGTCAACAGTTGTCCAGAATGTGTTTCACAAAGCGGAGCTCGCAGACAACACAGACTCACCTGTCTGGTAACAAGGCAGTGTGTCACATCGGCTGTGGGGACGAGGGTGCTGTGCACGAGAAAACCATTCACAATTCCCCTTCGTGTCTATAAGATAAACACCAAACTATTTCATAGATATATTATATCTTTATAGTTTTTAACCAACTTCTGGTTTAAAAATAACAATATGTAAGTACAAATGTTCGTAACAGTTTAACATGTGTGAGGAGAAACACGTCTGCACTGCCTCTTTACAAGGCAAACGCGGTTTAAAGGAAGTGAAATCCATGTACAATCACAGGAGAAAATTTAGTCACCCTGCATAACATAACAGGTTTCACAGATGTCATTTATCTAAGATTATGTCCAAAAACGTCCATGTATTATTGCAAAGGCCTGTATATCTGTCAACGAGAATAATGTCAAACTATGAAGTGTTAGAAAGTAAGTGTAATTCATGCTTTTCTGTCTGAAAAATGACGCTTGACTCTGAGTTAAAAGACATGTGAACACCACTATGAAGCAACCTTCTTTACAACACTTAAATTTACAAATCTAGGAAAATATACGTGTTTTCCCAGCTACGCATGCAGACGGTATCCTGTGATAAAAAGGGCTCGGTTACTGAAAAGTCCACAAAGGTCAAAAAAACAAAAACAAAAAAGACAGAACTCAGTTAAGTTGTTGAAACCACAAAGACACTGGACCTCAGCAACACCCAAGAGACTAAGGGATAAAATCCATCGTAAATTCTGGGCGATTAATTCTACGTCAGCACTCTATATTTGGGTTTATGTTAACATTGACTAGTACTCTGTCCTTTGGGTAAGAAAACATTCGGAAAGGAACCAGTATGTTAGAATAAGCAATGTAACTTCAAAACAGTCTGCTACCAGACTGGCGGAACCCCTTTCCCTGGGGACCTGCACGTGACCTGATCAGACAGAGAGCT
Source organism: Rhynchonycteris naso (assembly GCA_037038555.1). NCBI lineage: Eukaryota > Metazoa > Chordata > Mammalia > Chiroptera > Emballonuridae > Rhynchonycteris > Rhynchonycteris naso. The sequence goes on along the minus strand of CM073001.1, from coordinate 169,381,679 downwards.
CTGGACACCCCAGGCCTATGATCTGTCTCAAGAGTCGTCGTGAACAGCAATGTTCTAAAGCGATGGAGCTAGACAAATACATGTATTTGCTCTTATGAAAAATTACAAAACTAACAAATCTTTTTCTCCAGTTATAAAAGATAAAATCTATGAATCAGTACTCAAATGTGGTTACAGAAAAATAGCCGAATGATTAACAGGGAAGCACAGGCCGCCTGTAGTTGAGTCGGCTGTACCTGTACCCACTGCAGTCGACAGTCTGCTGACACCAGCACCCCTTTCAGACCCCCCACCCCTGCTACAGTCACCCCAGCACAGGGAGAGCATGCGGTTCCTTTCCCCCGGGGTGTTCTCTTAGGAACTACCAGACTCGGTTCTTTTAAAGGTAACAGAACCTGTCAGGAAAACATTTCTTGGAATTCTTTCAGACCCTAAAACCCACCTGGAAGTTTGATCCTTTCACAGAACTAACAACTCCCATGAGAGTTACTTCACTTAGAAGGGAGGGCTTTCCAATAATACTCCCCATCTGGAAAGCTAGAAGGGTTAGTGAGACACAGGGCCAGGAACTAAGAAGCTGATAATGTCAACTTCAAAGCAGGACACAGGTGTGTCACACCCAGACTGTCACACAGGTACAGGCTTGTGCTTTCTTCCAATCTCATACGCAGCACAGGCCAGCGTCGACTTGGAGTCACTGTCACTGCAGACGTGCATCCTGCATGAGGAGCGCCCACAACCAGCCTCTCGGGCGTTGGGAGAGCTGGAGGCCTCTTTCAAGAACACATTCTCCCAAGTACTTAGGTTTGTCAGATTATATTTAAAGAAATCCTACCATTTAATGAAAATTCTAGAATGTAATCAGGATGAAACTTAAAGAAAACACATGCAGACGGCCCCCGCTCGCCAGCACCTACCGCGCCCACGCCTCACTTGTCCCTGTAGTAGAGCAGGTAGTACTTCAGGGGGTCCGGCAGGGGCAGGCTCAGCACCTTCTCCCGCAGGAAGTTCACCGGGGGCTCAGGCTTCGTCTCCGCCGGGCTCTGCTCCTCTTCCTCCTGCGGCTCCTCCTCCAAACCCTCGCGGCTGTTGTCCTCTGAGGCGTTGGAAATCCGACTGGCAAACACCTCTTTGTCCAGAAAGACGATGGTTTCCATGCGACGCCGGCGGACTCTCCTCCGCTTAAACTTGGGCGTGGTCTTCAGTCCGTTCCCGGGCCCGCTGGCCGCCTCCTGGTGGACGACCTTCTTGATGGTGCCGCGGATGGCGATGCGCGCCAGGTCCTGCAGGCTGCGGACCGCCAGGGGGGCTGCGGCAAAGGACACGGGTCAGTCTGATGACAGCACAGCGCCGGCCAGCCGGCAAACACGGCACAGAGTGAGAGCTCCTTCCAGAGGGCGTGCCCACGGCCCGCCGTGGCACCACAGTCCCTGTGTCACTCACTGTCTCTCTCCAGCATCGCCCAGCACTCTCCCGTCTACTCTAACGTTCTCACGGCACCTTCCGGCTGGAATACTTCCTTTGTTGTTCAAGAGAAAAGAGCAAATCCACAACATTTTTGAGAAAAAAAGCTCCAAAGCACACCGCAGAACACTAAAGCCTGGTGGCTAGAACTCAGTTTACTGCAGACCCTGCAGATGTGGCCCGAAAGCCTTTCCCAGCAGGGAAGAAGCTGGGGCCGAGTGTTTCCATACATGAAACTCAAAACCAGCCTCACATTTTCCCTCCATCACTGAAATACTCAAAAAACTCACAACTAGCCTGACCTGTGGTGGCGCAGTGGATAAAGCGTCAACCTGGGAACACTGAGGTCGCCAGTTCAAATCCCTGCACTGGTCTGGTCAAGGCACATATGGGAGTTGATGCTTCCAGCTCTTCCCCCCTTTCTCTCTTTCTCTCTCTCTCTCTCACTCTGTGTCTCCACTCTAAAATGAATTAAAAAAAAAAAACAAAAAACTCACAACTACAGTATGGGGGTGGGGGCTCCCACTGCCTGTAACACTTATTGCCCAAATCGAAGGGGCCTCCACAGAGTTTCTGCATGTGTACACTGGTCCAGGGGAGCCCGGGAAGCTCCCTTGGCCTCAAGCTCTCAGCACCTCCCCCTCTTGTCAGCTCCGACCTATCTCTCTGCTTCACTGTCCTCCTCCTCCAGGAAAGCCTCCAGGGTTCGCCCTGCCACTCCCTCATGCTCAGCTGAAATGAATCCTTCACAGGCCATCAGACCTCATACCGCCAGCACCCACCTCCCCAACAGGCAGCCTGGGGAGCCGATCCAGCTTGCGTCCCCGCCTGAGTCTCTTGTGGCTTCTCTGCCCAGCCCTCGTGGTATTTCCTGAGGTTCTGATGTTAATCCCATCTCTTCTCTGTTCCATGCTTTGACCTCTATTCAGGGCTTCAATGAGAAGAAAACTCATTGAGAGCTCCCAGGGCTCTACCCAGTCTGGGCCAGGGTCCAGAGCCGCACGCAAGTCTCCTTCGCCCATCCTTGGAGCGTCCCCGTGTGCCTGCCCTGAGTCCTCTCCTGCAGTGGCTGGTGTCTTACTCACAATCTTTGTCTCTACCCTGGACAATCCCCACTGCCACCCAACGGGTTCCCACCTGCACTGTTCCTCATCCACATGTTCTGACAGCTGACCCCACCTCCACCCACCTGACCTCACGATGCACTGTCTTCATCGGTGTGACTGCTAGTCCAGGAAGAGAAAGCTACAAACAACTAGACTGCTCACTTCACTGCCACACGATCCTTTATCACTCAGCATTCCCACTGAAGTCCTGGCCTCAAAACCCACATCTCAGCGTGCCCGCCACACTGTCATGACTCTTGTCCAGCCTGATAAAGCCCTCACATCAAGACTTGTCTTTAGCTAGACCCCTAAAAGATTGTCCCCTCACCCAGCTCTCTACTGAGGCTCTGCAAGGTGGTGCCTTCCCGACTGCAGGCCATGTTTGCTTAGTCTGGCGGGGCTTTTCAGGGAGCACGCACTCGACACATGACGCTCCCCCTGGCCGGGGTAACCCGAATGCACACATGCCACATCTTATTGGAAATACCCAGCACCTCTCCTCAGCCCGCAGGATCACCTCCAGTCTAACCTGCACCCCATGCAGCGTCCCCCACATGCCTCCTCTGAGCATCTAGGGACTCACAAGTCCTAAGGTACCAGCTCTCCTCCTTTCTTCCTCCTCTTCTCGGCTTAAGGAATTCCTGTTCACCCTTGAGGACCAAGCACAGACCGTCGGCACGCCTGAGCCCTCTCAGTGCCCCTGCAAAGTCTCCTGCTGCTTGTCCTCATATCCCCATGGCCACGCTGCCTTCCAGTGGCTTGCCCAGAGCAGAGAACAAGAGCATCACTGCTTGATAAATGATGCCTCTCACACAAAAACAATAATTCTGGAAAGAATTCATCACCATGTATGTTCCTTGCACACTGAAATTAAAGGTAATTTATTTCTTCCTATTTATTTTCATTTTCCAAAGTTTCTAAATGATCAGAAAGCAGAGTCCATACTAAATGGTTTCATCTTAAATGAAGTCATTTTCAATTTGCCTTGAAATGTAAGTTTTTGTTGAAATTGTAAAACATTTGCCAGAATGCTTAGCTCTCTGCTGGGTCTACACCCCGACAACGTGACAGCCACAGGCCTGGCCAAGGACGGTTCTAGCAGAGATCTACCAGCCCCCATGGTGTGGCTGGCGTGTGCCGTGCGGCTGCCCCAGAGCAGAGGGACCATGGAAGGGGTGCCGGGGACATGCTCTCCCCAAGTGACAGGTTTACCTCCCTTCAGTGGGCTCTTCTCCCCACAACGTCACCAGCAGCCGCTCTCTTTAGAGCTACAAGACTACAATAACCTAACAACCTAAAATATGCTGAAAATGAATTGTACTTTATTATTTTAGGTTTTATTTATTCATTTTTAGAGAGAGAGAGAGAAGTGGGGAGGAGCAGGAAGCACCATGTCCCACATGTGCCTTGACCGGGCAAGCCTTGGGGATCAAATCAGCGACTTCAGGGTTCCAGGTCAATGCTTTATCCACTGCACCACCACAGGTCAGGAAGGCTGTGTTTTTTTGTTTGTTTGTTTGTTTTTTATGACAGAGAGAGGGAAAGACAAGAAGGAAGAGAAATGAGAAGCATCAATTCTTTGTTGTGGCACCTTAGTTGTTCATTGATTGCTTTCTCGTATGTGCTTTGACTGGGAGGCTACAGCAGACTGAGTGACCCCTTGCTCAAGCCAGAGACCTTGGGCTCAATATGGTGAACTTTGCTCACACCAGACAAGCCTGCGTTCAAGCCGGCGACCTTGGGGTTTTGAACATGGATCCTCCACATCCCAGTCTGATGATCTATCCACTGTGCCACCGCCTGGTCAGGCAGCAGATTGTAATTTTTTAAATGCCTGAAAATGACTTGGAAAATTTTAAGGTTATGGCGGTGAAAAATTGCTCTTTAATATTAAAGGTTCCTACTCAGGAGATAACAAACATCTGAACAATGAGTGGGACTCTATACTCACGTAACTGGACGAGTCTGGACTTCCCCAACTCTGACCGGCGCGGCTGGACCAGGGGAGCGAAGGACACGGCCAGGATCTTCTTGGTCTCCCACGCAGAAGGGCCCGTGCGTGTGATCTTTGTCAGCTGTCTCAAAGACAAAATGAGAGAATATTCAAAATATTTGACTGCTGGTAGGTGAAATATACTATAAATATGGGAGCACTGTGACTTGCAACCCTATTCCCGCACTCTTCTAAGGGAACCAGTGTGAGTTCTAAAACAGGAACAGTTGCGTTTTTTTTGTTGTTGTTGTTTTATTCATTTTAGAGAGGAGACACAGAGTGAGAGAGAGAAAGAGAGAAAGGGGGGAGGAGCTGGAAGCATCAACTCCCATATGTGCCTTGACCAGACCAGTGCAGGGTTTTGAACTGGCGACCTCAGTGTTCCCAGGCCGACGCTTTATCCACTGCGCCACCACAGGTCAGGCAACAGTTGCGTTTTTAAGAAAAATATCCAACTAGAGACAGGCACTAGGGCCACACTCAGCCCTCAGAGCGGAGACTGTGAGTGGTTGTTTCTGAGGTTCACTCATTTCCTACAGTGAATGATCACTTTTCAAACAAAATAAATTAAATGCAAACACTTAAAAATTACACCCTGGCCGGTCAGCTCAGTTGGAACATCATCCCAATTGGCCAAGGTGGTGGGTTCCATCCTCACTCAGGGCAGAGAGGAGAGACTTATGAATGCATAAGTACACGGAACAACAAACTGATGCCTCTCTCTCTCTCTCCCTCCCTCCCACCCTCCTTCTCTCTCTCCTAACAATTAATAAAAGAGTAAAAATTATAGAAAATTGCAAATAAAATAGGAATGCTCTCCTAATTTTTACCATTTTTTTTCCTCGTTCTTTATAACGGAGAGATATCCTTCCCAATGACACTGAAAACACCCAGAAACATGCATGACTGAAGAGCAGTCTTGGGCAAGATTCCTACCAAGCAAGGATTCCTGTAAAATACTCACCTTCACGGTGTTTGACACTTAGAAGGGAATCACTCGAGTAATTCTGACTACAATCATCCTAATGATATAGCACGCACCACAGCACAGCTGTGGGGGAGGGTGCGGTCAGGCTCTGTGATGCCCACCACAGCTAGGACCTGTCCTTGCCTGCTGCCTCATTTGCGAAGTACAGGGAGTTGCTACAAGGAAACATACATGTCCACTTCCTGGAACAGACCTTGGCCAATGGCTATGAGTGCAGAGATGTCAGTGAGGAAGGGGGTCTGACCTTCTCTTCCAGCGGCATGACGAGGATGCCCCCCACCTTGAGAAGACTCTTCATGTAGTCTTCATGCTCCTTCTGCACACCAGCCCCGCAGTACACGCGGTCATACTGAGAACAGTCGGGAGAGATCTCCAGGCAGTTACCGGGAACAAAGGAAGGCTCACAGAAGTCAAACCTGAAAGTCAACGTGTCTCTATAGTGATCCCACGCTAACTCCAGGCTGCAGACCTTCACTTTGCAACTCTACAGCAATGGGATACAACCTGGAGAGCCAAGGACTGGAAGCCAAAATGGATTACACCACTAATTATTAGAACCCCAGAAATCCCAAACCACCACCATGGAGTAAACACCGTAAGCTTGATCCAAGCTTAAATCATCCAGTCTCCCACCATCATTACCTCTGCTCTGCTTTCCAATTCACTGTGTTCTTCAAGATCTATTTCACAAGTGAAATGAAGGTAAATAAAGCACATTTGGTTTTTCTAAAAAATTGTATCCCTGAAATAAGAAATTTCATGCCTTGTTTAAAAATGGCAAGAGCAACAATGATAAATGCAACAATTGTTTTACAAAGAATTAGGAGATAAAACATCTGTATCAGAAACATGAAAACTAAGCAAAATAAACATCCTATTTCCCTCCTTTATTATATGGGTGAAAAATTACCTCTACTCAGGTGCTGTTAACCAACCTACGGCCCTTAAAACACACCCGCGCACACTTATCTCCTGCCACACAACCACCGTGTCTGCCGGCACAGGAACACACAAGACAGGCTTCTTCCCATCTCATGAGGCTCACGTGACAGCCCGCAGCCCTACTGAGGACCCAGCTCGACTCACCTGTCAAAGCTGTCGCTGGTCCTGATGAAGAAGTCGAGTCTCTGCTTTGCGTACTCGATCACGTCAGGGTGAAGCTCCACTCCGTGGTTCACCCCAAAGGGACCTGCGAGGGTTCAGAACAGAAAACCTTTCACAACAGCTCTTGACCGGTCCTTTGTGGACAATGGACCTCACTCTGCATGAGCACTCACAGGCACTCACGAGATTTCTGGTCTGACCATGATGCTGGCCCAGATCACAGAGCTAATCTTACATATTCAGGGCAGCCTCTGCTCATATCACAAACATTCATTTCTGGGAATTACTCACTTCGCCGCTTTCTTAACCCTGAGCCTCCCAGCTCTCCAGTTTGTAAAGAATTATTTAAAAACAAAGAAGGTTAGGTCTGAAACCAGGAGTTCAAGGTCTCAATAATGAATTGAAGAAGAAACATATATTTGCAAATATAGCTTGACACAGGACTGTTTTCCACAGAAGGTCCTGCCAAACACTCATACGCAGGCATTTCAACAATCCTCACAAAACAGGTATAAATCATTGAAATAAAACTACATTTCCAAGTCACAATGAAACATTTCTTTATATCCAAGAAAATTTGCTGTGAGAGACATCATGTGCTCTGTTACTAATGTTCCCAGTGTGTAAATCTTCCTCTCGGTGAAATCTGGATGAGAACTATTGACACAAACGGCTAAGGTGAATCTATGTGTGGGAGTCCATTTACACCAAGGTCAAGAACAGGCAATGACGTCTGTGCTGACGGGGGAGCACAGTGCTCTCTGGAGGGTGTGGGGCCTCTGGGCACTGACTACTCTGTATCTTGTTCTGGGTGTGTTTGCAGGAAGTGGATGCTCCAAGCTCCACACTTCACACCTGTTCACTTACCTTTGGTTATATGTAAATCTCTGAAAATCACAGGGCACACGGGACTTAATGTAGCAGATCTACCTATCTACCTACCTACTAAAGTCACAGTGTAACGCTCACACCTACATTCCGACATAAATGCTGGGAAATCAGCAACCGTCTATACACCCGCATCTCTGCATTCTGTCACCTGGTCTTTCTGTCCCTTCCTAGCACAGCAGTCCCCACAGCGGGCCAGAGCTTCCCGGTCCTCCCCTGGGACAGAAGGCCAGAGCTTCCCTGTCCTCCCCTGGGACAGCGGGCCAGAGCTTCCCGGTCCTCCCCTGGGACAGCGGGCCAGAGCTTCCCTGTCCTCCCCTGGGACAACTGACATTATCGTCTCATCAGAATGTACCCTGCCCAAGAAATCAAATTTCCACTGTTTACCTCAAATCTGAATTATTCCAACATTGAGACACTCTGACAAGTCACTGACTTCAAACCCCACTGCTCTCTGACATGGGACACCAGAGACCCAGGAATCATGCCTGCATATTTTCGTTAGCCCCTCAGCTTATATCAAAAGCACCTAAATAGTTAATTCTAATTATGTACGCATATAGAACACAGTTCCTGTTCTCAAGTAGCTCAACACAAAAAGAAAGGGTAAAAACACCTCTCCTCGCCCCCCCAATAAGAAGATGACTAATGGGAGTGAGGACGTGGGGTCAGAGGACACAGCACTGAAGTCAGACCCGAGAGGCCCCCAAGCAGAGCAGCTCCCCCACACACAGAGTCGCCACCTCTGCGTAGGTCACCAAGAACCACAGGAAAGGAGAGCCTTCCGCAAAGACAGGAGCCCACAAAATGAGCAGCGAGTGTGGTAGGAAGAGGATCAAGTTCAGGGCCAGGCGGGAAGGCAGCTGGAGTGAGGAAGGACCTGTGTCAGATGAAGGACTTGAGACTTCAATTCGTAGGCACCAGGAAACCAACAAGGTTTTTACCTCTGGAGAGATTTTCTTGATACAGAGGTCAGGCTGAATGAACTGAAGATGGAGGCCCAGGGACACACAGGATCTGCACAGAGATAATGGTCCACATATGCGGCCCTCCCGCAGATCTGAGATGACTCCCCATGAAAGCAGACTCTGCAGTTACCGAACTACAACCAAACACCATGATGGGTCCATTCCAGCTGAAAGCACAGCTTTCCTGCCTCAGGTCGCTCCTTCCGGCATCTGACGAAATTCCCAGGATAGCTGACCCTTGAATGTGAGTGTAAGCATGCTGACCCCAGCAGAGTCTAAAATCCAGATCAATTCTGACTCCTCAAAAACAACTATAGTCCCAAAATTTCACCAAATTGCAAAGTATATGAACTTATAAAGAAACCAAAAATTCATTCCACGTCCTCAAAAATCAACTGTTACTGCTAAGATTCTCTACAGCAACTCTGGAAACGACAAGAAAGAACACTGATGTGCAAAGCCCAGTCCCCGGATCTCTCCCACAGTCAAAGTCTTATAATGACCTGATAACGTTAAAACACTTCAGGCAAAAACTTTGTGGGCAATCTCCACATTTAGCAAATCCTGTCAGCTCCAACATCAAAAGGTACCAGACTTCTAGCACCTACCCAGCAATGTCCAAAACAAATGCGGCAGGCTGCAGGGTGGGAGGAAATCACAGAGGTTAGACAATTCACAAAAACCCAAGGCAGAAGCCAGCAGCACTGCTCACCATCCCAAACATGTGCTGAAACCTCTCACCAACTTCTGCGTGGCTGTCTCAGCTCTCACCTAGAGGACCAGGTTGGGACCAGACTCCCCGCATCCTATTCACACATGAACTTGCCAGGTCGCTGCCCACAATCAATCCTACAGATGACACTCCTGTCCCAGAACCAGCCTGCTTCACCTCCTTCTTCCCCATCTTTCCTAATGTGAATTCTTTCAAAACAACTTACATCTTTCTTTTCCAAACTCACTGTAATAAAAGGGCCCCAGTCCATCCCAGAACAGGGCAGGTTTGCCCTTTTTATCCAGCAAGGCAGCTGGTACTTGGCCTGAATGCCCAGGACCTGGTGCTGTTTCTGATGACATAAACTTTTTTTCCATAAAAGCTTTCAGCCATGAAAGTTGTTAACATGCCTTTCCCCCATTATCACATTTTATATGCAGTAGAAATTAAATTAATCCTCAGTTATCTGGTACTGTTGCTAAATGGCTTCAAATAAGATAACTTGTGAAATCCCTTTCATCCTGAAATTTACCCGAAAATAAACTTACAGGTACTAATTCTTCCAGTATTCAAATCACAAAGCAAATAAATACTGTTAGAGAGAACTTTCATTTCCAGGGGACTTTAAAATTAATTCTTCTCAGGCCTGACCAGGCAGTGGCGCAGTGGATAGAGCGTCAGACTGGGATGTGGAAAACCCAGGTTGGAGACCCCGAACTCGCCAGCTTGAGCGCAGGGCCATCTGGCTTGAGCAATAGCTCATCAGCTTGGACCCAAGGTCGCTGGCTCCAGCAAGGGTTTGCTCAGTCTGCTGAAGGCCCGCGGTCAAGGCACATGTGAGAAAGCAATAAATGAACAACTAAGGTGTCACAACGGCAATGAAAAACTAATGATTGATGCTTCTCACCTCTCTCCATTCCTGTCTGTCTGTCCCTATCTATCCCTCTCTCTGACTCTCTCTCTCTGTCCCTGGGGAAAAAAAAAATTTATTCTTCTCAGTTTAGAGATAGTGACGGGCAGGCTGAGTGATTGTATGAGTTGAGAAATCAGGTAAAGTTCAGATTTGCACAACTGTCTAGGTGCTCCGCTGTACAGGAGGAAGGTGTGCTGAACACCTGCTGCAGGTACAGGTGGGAGGGCCCTAAGGCCCACCCAACCCAGTGACTACTGGTAAATGACACCAAATAACTACCAGGAAGGCCAAGTGTCCTTTCACTGGACACTGTCAGCAGCCCCTTTTCTCCTGCAAACTCTCCAGATTACCTAAAATGAGCCCCACCATGGAGCTGAGGTAGCCAGTGCCACTGCCCAGGTTCAGGAACGAGAGCCCCGGCTGCAGGTCCAGGGCTTCCATCACCTCCGAGTAGATACACGGAGCTGACAGGTGGATGTTTCCATGCTTCCATGCCAAGTCCTTATAAGCATTTTCTTTAAATTCTTCCAGGTAATAATCTGCGCGGTCGATAGCTCGGAAAGCCTGCTCCACCAGTTCGGTCCGGATGTACTGCGCTTCCTTCAAATTGTCTATCAGCTCGTCATTGTCCTCGCCAGCACTCACGGCACCTCCCATCTTCACGAACACACCTGGGCAGTACTGCAATTACAAAATGTTCAAGAGAGCCATTTACAGTAAAGGTAAGAAAGAGCAGAATAATGGAAGTCCTCAGCACATACCAACTTCAAATTCTGAACTCTGAAAATAATTCCAATGGGATCTGTTTTGTCAAAACCTACCCACCCCACCAGCAAGGATGCCAGATTTAAAAGGAAATACACTCAGTGCTATCCACCCAGAATCAGTCTGTGATTCATAGTATCTACTGAATTCAAATGAACTTGAAATTCCTAAAACATGTAACTTTTCCAAAGTCATAGTTATACTTCACATAAAATGAAACCATTCTACCAAACATCTCATCAATTGCTGGGGAGAAGAAAGGGAAACACCAGACCTCAAAAAGACTGACACATTTCTGCAGTCCAACTCCCATAACATATTATAATTATTTTGTTACAAAGTTTATACTTGCTTTCCTCTCATAATCCTCTGGATGAGAATCATAAGAAAATGCTAGGCACTGACCAAAGGGGTGGTGGGAGAGGTTGACCCAGGAAAGAAAATAAATGAGCATGTGGCCTCTGCCAGTACACAGACTACAGGGACACTACATAGCCGTGGGAGCTCAGCAGGAACTCTCTCAAATCTCAGTCAGGACTGTTAGAACTTCAGAGCTGAATACTACACTCTGCACATCTCTAGGACAGTGTGATTATTAGATCCCCACCCGTTTCCTTCCACAGCCCTTGTCAGGTTTTGGACCATAACCAGTTTCGCCCAGTGAAATAAAAAGCTAATGAGGTCGAATTTAATCTTGGATAAGCCGCTCAGTTTTGAGGATAAGGTCTACACCCCTAGTCTAGGACAGTCATCTTAACATTTGGGTCACTAGTTAAAAGTGGAGCTGTCTGTGGCTGCTTGAAGGTCTATTCTGGAAAAGGCCTGGCACTACATGTCTGCCGTGGGTCTGAGAGCCACCTTTTTCCCAGAGGCCCAATGTCCACACCATCATCCATTCCACAAGACTATGGATCAGGTTGGTTTTATTTTGTACTGAAGGCTAACACTTCCGCGAACTGCCTGCCTGAAAATGTATTACACACGCCCTGGCAGGTAGCTCACGTGGTTAGAGAGAGTCCTGATACTCCAAGGTTGTGGGTTCCATCCCTGGTCAGGGCACATACAGGAATCAACTAACAAATGTATAGATCACTGCAACAACGAACTCATGTTTCTCTAAGTCAATAAATAAAAATTTTTTAAAATGCATTCCATATGCGAAGGCTACTTTTTTTTTTTTTTTTTTAGCACGAATAGCTACAGCCTTTCACAGACGCCTCCCGGTCACGACCTCATTCGGGCTGCATGACAAGACGTAGCCAGAGGAGCAGGGCAGAGCCGGGGGCGGACGCCCATCTGCACACAAGTGCAGCTCCACACAGGCCTCCAGGGGCAGCGTCTCTAACGCGCAGCACTCCCGCAGCCGCGGTCCCACGTGACAGAGTGACAACGGGTGATCCCACCTCCCGCCGCGAGGGTGCCTGGGACCACCTGTGGGCTGAGCACCGGCCACTCTGCGGCGACCTCGCTTTCCCCGCACGCTGTCGCCCTGCAGCTCGTCGCTGACCCCCGCGGGATTGCGCGGCGCTCCACCAAATACCAACGGGCTCAAGGCTGTTGTCTGCCGGACCAGGTGGGTTCCACGCCCACTCACAGGCACGCGAACCGCTTTCCCCTGCGCCGCGCCGGCTGTGCCTGGCGATCCTGAAACAGCCGTGTCCCGCAAGGGCCGGCCACAGCCCGGGCTGCTCCGCGTCAGTGCGCCCCTCACGCTCCGGCCCTCGGGGGGCGCACCGCGCCGCTTCCAAGAAACACGCGCGCAGTGACGCCCGCGGGGGACGGCGAGGCAGCGCACCTGCACCTGCCCCAGACCACGCCGCCCGCGGAGAAATAACGGCAGACACGGGTCTCTCGTCTGGAACACCGGGTCTTCCCGCACCCACGCCGCCTGCAGAGGCCGGGAGGAGCCCGGGGGCAGCAGGGTGCGTCCACGCCACAGGCGACGTCTGCCCTGCGAGCTCGCCGGGCGTGAGGCTGCCCCAGCACGAGCACCAGGTCCCGGACGCCGCACCACGGCCCCGCCGCTCCGGCGAGCAGAGCGCGGACGCAGAGACGGGCCGAGTGGCTTCCCGGGACCGAGCGACGCGACGGCCCCTCCGCGACCCCAGGCGTGGGCGCCTGTCCGCTCCCGCGAAGGCCGCGGGGACAGTGGGTTCTGACTTGCCTGACAGCCGGCCGCCGACGTCGCCGCTGGGAGCTGCAGGCCAGCGGTGCCCCGAGGCCGCGACGCCGTTCTGGGGGCGGGGACGCGGGGACGACAGGCGCGGGGCCGGGGACCCCGGGGACCCCTCCAGGCGCTCGGACCAGAGCGGGGGCCGGCGGACAGCAGGGAGGGGTTCAGGGCGGCGACGGCTCTACCTCGGGGCTCGGCCCGCCCGCGACCTGCTGCTCCTCTGCCCGTCTGCGCCGCGCCGACCTCTGCCGTAAACATTCGCCGCCCCACGGCGCCTGCGCGGGCAACGTCCCGAGTGCGAGTGCGCGTGCGCGTGCGCCCGACCGCAGCACAAAGGGGCAACGGCCCTGCGAGGACCCCGCCCCGCCCTCTGGCCACGCCCACAGGGCCGCCAACCTGGCGGGCTGACAGCGAAGCGCGCGGAGGGGAGCGGAGGAGTATCGCGGGGGTGCGGGGTTCAGAGGGCGGCTGGGGGAGGGTTAGTGCTTCCGCGCCCCACCGCAAGCCAGGACCCCTCTGAGCACGAAAGGCAGGGCCGACTGGTGAGGGACAGCCACTGGCGGCAGTGGCTACTGTGGCTTCAGTAGCTCGGAAGGGACCTTCAAGCTAAGATGTGCAGGACCAAAAGGAGCTCCTCAGTGTCACCTCATCCACACCGGAGTAAAGTTGTTCACCATCTCAGCCACAGCCTTGGTGATTTTTGCAACCTCTTCATCCTTGGAAAGTCCTTTGAAGTCATGGGCTATGATGTCGCTAGGCGATAGGATCTTATGGGACCACCATTGCACATGCAATCTATCACTAAGCAAAAAACATAATTATGTGGTGTGTGACTAAACCAGCAATGAATGAACAATTGGAATTTGAATTAAAAACAACCATTTGCATTAATTAGCATAAGAAAATAAATAGGCATAAATCTAAAAGTACAAAATCTTTATGAGAAAAACAACAAAATTCTGATGAAAGAAATCAAAGACTAAATAAATAGACATATATATTCCATGTCTACGAATAGAAAGACTCAATGTAGCGATACTCTCAATTCCTCCCAATTTGCTCTATAGATTTAGTGCAGTTCAATTAAAATCATAGCAAGTTATTTTATGAATATCAACAAAATGATTGCATGAAAGAATAACAAAGTTGGAGGACTGACACAACTCAATTCAAGACCTACTACAAAATCACCGTAATCAAGACAGTGTGCTATTACTGAAAGAAAAAACAAATAGGGCAATGGAACAGAACAGAGAGCCCAGAAATAGACCCACACAAATACAATCAACTGGTCTGTGACAAAGGAGCAAAGGCAGCACAGTGGAGAAAGGATAGTCTTTTCAAGGATTGTTACTTGGTCAACTGGCTATCCACATGCACAAAAAAGAATTTAGATGAAAACCTCACCATAGTCACATAAAATTTCTAGGAAATAACAAAAAAAGGAAATCTAGGTGACATTGGGCATGGCAATGATATTTTACATACAACACCAAACACACAATCCTTGAAAGCAAACTACAGACTTTAGTTAAAAAGGTATCAATTTTGGTACATTAATTATAACAATGTATCACACTAATGCAAGATGCTAATAATAGGACTCTATACTATCTCTGCAATTTTTCTGTAAAGCAAGAACTGCTCTAAAAAATACAAGCTATTAATTTTATTTATTTGTTTATTTTTTGTATTTTTCTGAAATGAGAAGCGAGGAGGCAGATAGGCAGACTCTCGCATGCGCCCGACCGGATCCACCCAGCAAGCCCACTAGGGGGCGATGCTCTTTTGCTTCATTGCAACTGGAGCCCTTCTAGTGCCTGAGGCAGAGGCCATGGAGCCATCCTCAGTGCCCAGGCCAACTTTGCTCCCATGGAGCCCTGGCTGCGGGAGGAGAAGAGAGAGATAAAGAGAAAGGAGAGGGGGAAGAATGGAGAAGCAGATGGGTGCTTCTCCTGTGTGCCCTGACCAGGAATCAAACCCGGGACTTCCACACACTGGGCCAACACTACCGTTGAGCAAACCGGCCAGTGCTATATTAACTTTTTTAATGCACGACGTGACATGATCAAGGGTGTTCTCCAGGCAGAAAGCAAATGATACCAGATGGAAATACAGATCTGTACAGAAGTGTGAAGGCCTGGAAATGACAGCCACGTGGGGGATATATACGTAAGTTTATTTCTTGACTGTGCCTCAGTCCTGGCTGAGGACATCATTTCTTGTTTTATTTACCACAGTGCTGTCTGACTGTTTCTTCTGTGGGCAAGTATTGCTTTTGCAATTACAATGTGTTTTCTCAGCTAGGAGTTTGACATACAGCATCCTGTTTTTGAGGAAGAGCTCATTTTTAAACCTCAGACTGAGATCAGGAAGCTGATTCAGGGCTGCAAATCAGGGACTCCTCTGGCTGGTAGAGTGGAGTTAAACAGCCTTGCTGGATGATGGTGGGTGGGAAGCAGGAGGCTCCTCCCATGTCAGGCAAGAAGCACTTCCAAGGCCACCCTCACTGCCCTTTGCAGAGGAAGTCGATGCCCACTCTCAGTGTCCTGGGCCTCTCTGAGTGAGATTCTTGCCGGTGGATGCATGAAACATCGTTGTCTGGGGAAGCAGATGGGAGTGGGGCATCCTAAATCGATGGCCTTGAACCTGAATCTTCTCTCCTGCTTCTGACTGGTGCCTGAAATGAGCCAGGAGAGTCCCAGCTGCTGGAGCCACAGTGATAACAAGATGCAAAATTCGCCATGAGGTGTCGCCCCAGCACAGCTGTTGTGTTGGAAAATACCAAAACCAGGTCTCTGAAAAGGGAAAAAATATTCCTTCCTCTTTTTGAGGCGTTTGTAGTCAGAGGGTGGAGTTACCCACAGTTCAGACCTGTGTCAACACTTCTTTGTTGCTTGTGCTACACAGGTGACTGAGGTCCGATGTCAATCTGAAAATACTAGTAAACTCAAATATTCGTATTCGTGTATGTAAAAGGATTCATAAAATAAAAATGTCTCACCTTAAAACAAACAACCTTAATAAAAAGTTACCAGTACACCACAGGCATAGGGAAGGGGTCTGAGATGGTGGGTTTTATGTGTCTAATTGGCTAGGCCACAGTGTCCAGATATGGTGGGTCTCGTCCAAGTAGGAACTCAGCCTCCAGATGGCCTTCAGATGCATGCCGCAGCGTCAGCTCGTCCTCAGTCTCCAGCCTGCCAGCCTGCCCTACTGAGTTTGGACTTTGCCCCCACAATGACATGAGCCAGTTCATTAAAATAAATCTATCTGATGTCTAATCTATCTTCTATTGGTTCTGCTTCTCTGTAGAAACCCAACTAATGCAGGGTCCTTCAAAGAAATGCTGTCGGACCAGGGTCCAGAGGTCTGTCTCCAGGACACCACATTTCTTACCATGTAGTTCCCAAGGCTGAGGGTCCCTACCCCTTTACTGGCACCCAGCCACATCTCTTGTGACTTAGGAGAGGAAGAACTTGAGTGGACAGCAGCCTCAGGGATGTGGGGCCAGTTGGGGGAGAGTGACCTCCAGAACCTCTGACGGTAGTGGGTGGCCAAGACATGGCTCAAGGAAGTGGTAGTAGCAGATGTATGCATTCTGTGGGCACCAGGTGGGTAGCAGCTAGACCTGTGGTGCAGACAGGTGAGCCCTGGGAGGCAGATGTGGTCAAACATCAAGTGGCTGAAAACATGCCAGGGGCAGATCTCGGAGCTAGAAATGGTGGCTGAACAGACAGGAAGGTGCTGGGCAGTAATGGCAGGTTTAAGGGTGTACTCAGGGAGGTCTGGGCTCCCCTATTTCAGCAGTGTGTACTGTGGACCTCTTTACAGAGAAGGAAACTGAGGTACAGAGGCTGGACATGACCTGCTGAAGGTTCTGAGGTATGAGATGGGCCCAGACTCTAACACAGAGCTCTCACCTGTGCCTCTGCATCAGAAACTTGTGTCATCCCTCAGACCTGGCAGTGTCCCATGCACACATACTTCCTGCTCTGCCCTCCTCCTTCAAACGCCCCCACCTACAAAGTATACATCCCATATGTGGCTGGCTCTCCCTAAGGGGTCTCCAAGGTTTTGTACTTGGCTAATGAGGGAGAACTAGAGACCCTCTGGGCACTGCCCATCTGAACCATTCCAAGGTACTGGGCATCTCCCCCAGAACACACCAGCTCTGACCCTCAACCTGGTGTGGGTGGTGTTTCTCTGCAACATTCCATTTAAAGGTTTTAGGTGTTTAAGCAATGTTCGGGGATCACCAGACCTGGCCCAGGGCTCTAGCATGCAGGGCGGCAGCATCAACAACTAGCCCCACACCACTGGCTGCCCAATGGTGCATGAAAGTGTTGAAAGCTGCCCCAGGACCCCCCCTAGCATGACGTTAGTGGATGGCATTAGAGACACAGCTCTATGGGCAGGAAGTGGGTCTGAAACCAATATCATGACCCCCTTTCACCAAGGCGGCTTCCCACGGACTCTGAGCTGAGGACGGTGGGACATCCACAAGTCTCAGAAGAGCCTGGTCGGCGGTCCAGTGACTACACGTGTCTCAGGTCTTGAGGTGCATCCTGATTTGGTTGAGACTGCAGCTCTGAGGTTGCTGCTGAGGGCCTAGTTCCTGCCAACCAGGTTTGCTGTCCCATGCTCACTCTGAGTGTCATAGTCCCAGGACACTTAGGGACTGTGAGCTGGAAAGTCTCCCTCCTGTGCTCAAGAATGTTGAGAGGGTGGTGAACCAGAAAAATAAAACCCACTCTGCACATGAAGACATAATTTCCCAAATAATTTCAGGGTTCTAGACTCCAGAAAGCCCCCGCAGACTCAGCTCTGTGAAGAGACTGTGCCTGGGTTTCCAGCTCGGAATCCCGGGCTGCCCGCAGACCTGAGACCCCAACCATCCTCCCCCCATCCCGGGGTCAGCACACAGGCTGGGGCTGGACAACTGCCATACCTTCAGGGAGCAGCACAGTGCGGAAGGCTCTCCAGGGAGGGTGCAAGCCTGGTGGCAGCTCTGAGACAACTGGGAATGTTCTGAAGGAGGTGGTCCCAGTGTAAGGACCACAACTCACTCCTTCCTGCTTCCAATCAAAAAAGAGTAAATTAAAGAGTAAATCAATGCCCTGGCAAGTTGGCTCAGTGGTAGGGTGTTGGTCCGGAGTGTGGAAGTCCCCGGTTCTATTCTCAGACAGGACACACAGAAGCGCCCATCTGCTCCCCCACGCTTCTCCCTCTCCTTCCTCTCTGTCTCTCTCTTCCCCTCCTGCAGCCAAGGCTCTATGGAAGCAAAGTTGGCCCAGGCGCTGAGGACGGCTCCATGGCCTCTGCCTCAGGTGCTAGAATGGCTCCAGTTGCAATGAAGCAACATCCCAGATGGGCAGAGCATCACCCCCTGGTGGGCATGCCGGGTGGATCCTGGTCAGGCGCATGCAGGAGTCTGCCTGACTGCCTCCCTGCTTCTCACTTCAGAAAAATACAAACAAAAGGAGTAAGTCAGGAGTCCAGAAAGGGAATCTCAGATAAGCATGGCCACCCTCAGGAAAGCCCTGGGTGACTCCAGCCACAGTAAATACTCATCAAGCACCAATGGGAGGGGCCTGTGGGGCAAGCTATTCCCCAGCTCTCAGGGTCCTCCTGCTCACTAGGCCACTCTGACAGCTGGCCTGGTCTGCCCAGTGGCTGCCACCATCCTTGCCTTACAGTGGACGTGGAAACATCTGGAAAGAGAATAACTTGGCTTCTGGCTGGTCCACCCTCCTCCCATCAATGGAAATGGAACACCATGTACCTGGAAGCCAAACCAAGGAGAAGCATGTCTTCCGGGCCTGGAGGCCAAAGACCCCCTACCTCCAAATGGGGCCTCCAGTGGGAGGGATTTCCCTCTTTGTCCTGGCTCCTCTCACATGGCCAAGGGGGACACCAGGTGCCTGGGGCCACATAGAGGACATGCTGGTCTACATTCTGCTTCTCATTCTGGAAAAAAGGGCCCAGTCTGTAATTAGCTCAAGGTGAAGGGAGACAAATTCTGTCTCTTTGTAGCCAGTTCTTCACCTCTTAAATTGATGTTATTTATAAACCAGAAAAGCCCTTGATTGCTTTTCTCTCAGGGGCTCAGCAGCCTGGAAGGAGCGACCAGTGGGAGGAGGGTGAGGGGTCTGGATTCACGTGGAGCTGATGTCGGGGATGGCGAGGCGGACTGTCCCTCATTCACTGCTCTAAGCACGTCTGGGCAGCTCACACCTCCTGTGGCTCCTGACGGTTATGGGTGCCACTTGTGGGCTGCCCCTGGCCAAGGTGACCTTATCATCAGGGTTCAAGAGTCACTTCCCAGACACCTCCATCCCTGCCCACACCAGGGTCTCAGCCTGGTGACTTCTGCCCCACCCAACAACTGCTCTCTATGTAACTTACCACACGCTGGAACGGGTGTCACTAACTGGCACGCCTGGACTGCGGGACCTGCCTCGGAAACTGTCCGCAGCCTGCCCAGGTGAGGCAAGCAGACCGTGGATCTGGCTGCACAGGTGAACAGACAGCTGAAAAGGTTCAGACCCCCACCCTCCACCCACCAGGCAGCAGGGCCCCAAGTGAGCAACCTCTCAAGAGCCAGAACCCCAAATCAGGACAGGAGGCCCTCCTCAGGAGGCCCTGGGCATTGCCACTCTGCAATCAGGTTTTTCGGGTGCTGGGTGGTTAGGAGGGTACCGGGCAGCCCAGCCTACCTAATGGGAGCAAGGAGCGGTCTTGTCAGGGACACTGTGCCCAGGGAGGGCAGATGCTGGGAAGGCTAGGTCAGGAGGGGCACAGTGGCCTCTTGGTCCACTAGTGTCAGCCCTGGGGAGCCCAGCTGACAAACCTCCCCAAGGACTTGTCTCTTGCAGAGTGGGTGCCTTAGACCATCCACACCTGACCCACCAATGATGCCTCAACACCTGCTCCCAGGAGCCGTCTGAACACCAGCCCACCTGGGGGATTTTGGCAGGAACACCCACATTCCCGGCTCCACTTGCACATCCACAGGCTCCCTCACTCGGAACCAGCCAGTGCCCCCACTCATGTCCCCTGGTGCACTGTGGACCCTAGACAGTCCAAGAGGGAGCCAGACAGTATGACACTTTGCGTGGAGGCCTCAAGAAGCACACACTGCAGGTCCGGGGGCACAGCCAATCTTCCCAGCTTCCAGCCTGTTCCCTGGGCCCAGGACCCTCCCCCTACTCTGGCCTGACCGTGAGGGCACACCACTCAGTTCCATAGGCAGCAGGGGTCAGAGGAGCTCTGGGGAATCTGCCTCTACCTCATGGGGACTTCAGGGTCTCTAAATAGAGCCACCTGCTCTGGGGAATGGTTGGAGCATCTGGGAGGCAATGACATCTACCTGGCCAACTCCAAGACTGGGGCGACCCTGCACCTCCACTCCCTGCCCCGAGCTCCCCAGAAAACTCTTACGCCTGCCAGAATGACCTCACCTCAGCTTGCAGAGGGGACACTTCAGAATCAGATTCACTCACAACCAAGCATCTGAGTGCTGATATGAACGGGTACAGTCCAGGCCACTGGTTCCTCATCCCCAGTGGGGCTTCAGCAAAGGGGACCCACAGCAGTTGTCCCTTAAACCTCCCACATAGGATCTGCACACCTTCTTGCTTAGGATGCCTCCTTCCCTGGTCCCCACAGCCAGCAGTTGGAGCCCTCCACACACACCAAATATCCCCAGGTATCCTGAACCCTGTCTGCCTTAGGGGTTGGAAATGAGACCCAGAATCTCTAAAACTTTCCCTTTGTTTATATGTTAGATGAGAGCTGCAGGTTGGCCTGCAGGGCCAGATTCCCAGGGAGGTCAAAGTGTGCTGGCAGTGATGTTGGGTGTGACTAGAAGCCCCGAACCTTAATCATCCTGGGGGAGCTAGAGCTCCACCCGCCACAAAAGTGTAAAACAGTAAGGTGCTCCTGTAAGGCCAAAAAAAGAATCTGTTACCTCATATAACTGGGAAGTGCAAGGGTAGATAGCCTTCAGGTATGGCTGGATCCAGGAGCTCTGAAAAGGTCATGAGGGAGCTCTCTCTTCCTCCCCCTCTTGCCTCCACTTTTCTCTCCATCTCTCAGCCCTGTCTCCCTGGAGAAGGTCCACACTCTCTCCCTACTGCAGGTTTTTTCCTTGTGGCCAGGAGAGATGGCCCGTGACAGCACCCACCCTATCCCCGTTCCCCTTAACAACCGCTGTGAGAAGACCTCTTCCCCTGACCAGGCAAGGAAACACTGGTGTGCACACACCAGGTCATCTGGGCAGGGCGGAGTGAAGTGCCTTGGGTCATCCAGGGCCGTGCCTCTCGGGAAGATGTGGGTTCCCTGTGTGGCATCAGGAAAAGGCCTGAGATGGGAGAGTCCACACCCCATGCCACTCCCCAGGAAGGTGAGTGAGGACTGCACCCACGACAATGACGATGACTCGGAGCACCCAGGGACAGAAGTGGCGTCCTCATAACACACACGGCTCTCGCTCAGTCAGAGTGGACTTTTATTAGGAAATCACCCTGCAAACACGCTGAGAAGTGCTGTGCTGTGGGTTCCACGCATTTCCTGAGCAAGGAGAGTCACAGTATCAGAGCTGCGGGGAGCGGGGGCCGGAGGTGCACGGCTGCTCAGCACTGTGGCGGCCAGCACCCCTCCCAGCGACATGACTCAGCCATCACAACCGCACAGACGCAACACGACACACAGCTGCGCTACACGTCAATCAACAACGAACACAGAGCTCCCCTGCTGCTGTCCGGGCCTGAAACAAAAGGAACCGAAAGGGGTAAAGAAAACCGAGTCCCTCTCCACCAACCACGGGAAGAACATCCCCAGATTACCAAAATTCCTCAGTTACAAAATACTTTTTAAAAAATTCCATTATTAAAAGAATAAATAACAAAATATATAAAAAATAACTTGGTTTCATCAAAATTATAACTAGAAGTTATAACAAGATTTGTGTGTGTGTGTGTGTGTGTGTGTGTGTGTGTGGCCTATTTAATAATCAAATAGTTCATTTTGCTTTGATTTCATTTATTTCTCTCTCATGGTGTCCTGGTGTGTGGGATCTAGTTGAAATAGTATAAAATTAATAAATAAAAATGTCAAATAAATAGCAAATGTTAACATAAAAAGAGATTGCGAATATAAATACTTACATCTTGACAAAATTAAATAATTTACAGAATAATGAAACTAACTACTTTTTTATTTCTTCCAGAAAGGGCAATTCAATTTCTCTACTTTTAAATACTACCTTGGAATTGCAGTCACAATCGATTTGGACTCTATTTACAGGTAGGAATGTCGTGTTTTTAACACATTTCATTAAAATTTACCTTTTTTTCTTGCATCTTGACTACATCTAAAAAGAAATGAAACCTCGGTGGTCTCCAATCAGGAATCTGCCCCTGACCTCCCGAGGCTGTCTGCACCTTGGCCAAGGCCGGCCGAGACCCAGATAGCGCGGCAGTGACGGCAGGGCCTGAGCCAAAGCTGGTCTGGAGGCCCCCAGCCGTGAGGCATCCCACGCGAGGTCCCTCGAGCTGACGGTGGCCTAAACCTGACTTCCCCTCTGGAGCAGGGCTGTGTTCCATTGTTAACACAAAACTGAATGAACTGAAAACAGAAAACACACTTGCCACACTGGCCTGGCCGCAGCCCAGCAGACGCGCCCAGGCTGGCACTCCAGGCAAAACGCTGCCTCCCCGCTCCTCAGACACAGGGACACTGTGGCTGCAGACTCCAAACTTCCCTGAGAACCACTGGAGACTTCGAGCTGCTCTTCCGATTATTTTCAGAAAGCAAAAATAAATCATTTGTAATACTTCACGCTCTGCCCCTGCTCGGGGAGGTCGGGAACCTGGCCTGACAAGCGCTTCGAGAGAGACCGGTGTCCAGGCATCCCTTTAGACACGCCTGCCAAGGCCGCCCGGGCTGCCACCTAGAAGTCACTGGGACTCAGGAATCCCCACAGGAGGGCAGGGTGAAGGAGTGAACGATGGAGCCACTCTGGGCCCGGGCGGCCGCAGGTGAGGCCTACACCTGGATGCCCCTCACGGCCTGCTTGATGCTCTCCAGGAGGCCCTTGTTCTCAGGGTTCTGGTAGCACTCCTGGTTGGAGTACATGTCGGTGAGGGTGCTCACGTAGGCATCGAAATTCTGCTCACATATTGGCTCCTAGAGGACAGAACCAGTCTAGCAAACCCTGTCCATGCAGTGGGACCCCAGAAACGATGGACGTCAGTGGAGAAACCTCAAGCTCATATCCCCAAGCGATTCAGACAAGGCCACACCCACCCAACACTGACGGCTCTACCTTCGGGCTCAATCAACCATGGGGGTTCTGCTGTGGGTTCACCAGCAACTCGGGGGCTGGAGCACCCCCAGGGCCGTGACGTGCCTCAGGGCACGTCCCAGGGCAGCTGAGTGCCCTCAGGATCGTGTACTGCTCACCATGTGTGGAAGGCGGATGTTGGCGAGACTTTGGATGAGGGCCTGGCTCAGGCCTGACAGTTCCAGGAACAAAGCTTCGTTCTGCTCCTCGATGAGCTTGTTTTCCTGCTCGATGGTCTTCAGGCTCTTCTCCATAGACGAGATCTGCACCAACAGAGACAGAGAAAGCGTCCCTCATGTCCACCTGGGACACCTCTCTGTCTCTCTGGGAGACAGTGAAGAGGCAGGGACCCCGCGCCCGTGGTGGGGGTCCTGCCATGGTGAGGGGCTGGTGGCACCTTGGCCCCTGTATGGAGGAGGGGACAGGGGTTGTGTGGGCGTGGCTTTCTGTTCTGCGGCTTCCTCTTGGTGTGGGAGGAGCATAGAGCCCAGCCTTACATTCCTACTTCTCCCCCTTATGGGAATTCTGTGCCCAGGGGGCAGTCTGGCTGCTTTTGGGTCCCCCTACAGCGCACTGCCCAGTGGAGAAGCCAGTGACTCCTCCAGGCACTCTGACAACACCTGTGGTTTCTAGCACAGACACCTCCTCTCTGGACCCAGATGGTTCCCAGTCAGAAGCCCAGCAGCCTCTCCCAGGGAGGGTTCCAGAGCTCATGGTGGAGTCCCTGAGGACAAGGGTGACTGGGGCCATGGTGAGTCTCAGCATGACCCCAAGGAAGGCGGGAGCCTGCCCTGGGGCCTGGCCTGGAGATGTGCTTGGAGGGCAGCCCCAGCCTGACTGCATCTTGAGGAGTGTGGGCCAAAGGCAAGTTTATGTGTCAGTGAAACGCTGAGCTCCCAGAAGGCTGTGACCAGGTAGAGTGCTTTCCTCCAATCAGGTGGCTCTGAGACCAGTGGCCGTGGAGCATCATGCTTGTACCTGGTGACAAGCATGGCTTTAAAGGTGTATGAGTTGGGGGTCAGCCTTCTCTTTGCCTGAGCTCTCTGCCGAGCACAGGGCCCAAAACTCCCTTGCAGGGAAAGGTGAGTCCTTCCTAAAGGATGCTGCTGAATACTCTATCTTTAAAAAGGCAGTAGCCTGACCAGGCAGTGGCACAGTGGATAGAGCATTGGACTGGGACACGGAGGACCCAGGTTCGAGACCCCGAGGTCGCCAGCTTGAGTGCGAGCCCCAAGGTCGCTGGCTCAAGCAAGGGGTGGCTCGGTCTGCTGAAGGCCCGCGGTCAAGGCACATGTGAGAAAGCAATCAATGAACAACTATGGTGTCGCAATGGCAACGAAAAACTAATGATTGATGTTTCTCATCTCTCTCTGTTCCTGTCTGTCTATCCCTCTCTCTTACTCTCTCTGTGTCCCTGTAAAAAAAAAAAAAAAGGCAGATTATAAAGCCAGTAGCGGTGGTCACCATCACAGCCGCCTGGCTAGTGCAGGTTCGCATTTGATGTGGACAGACTGTAATTAAACAACGGAGCCAAAACTGATGGGCCATTAGCTTTAATCCTACTTTGCACTGGTAGGCAAGAAATACACACCGTGGGAAAACACTTCCCTTTCCGTTCAGGGCTCCCAAAGCCACTGACTTATCCGAGTTTCCTAGAATAAAAGGTTTCTAAGCTCACCAGCCTTATTCACCTCTGTTCCCCATCTCCTTCTCTCTACACAAACTCTGCTCAAACTGGCTTCTCCTTCAGCACTCTGCCATCTTGGCTGCTTCTTTTCTCCTCCACGTGGACTTTCTCTGCTATCCTTTCTCGGCTCTCCTCTCTGGAACGTAATCACCCTTCTCTGGAACAACGTGATCTCTCCTTTGAAAACCTTTTGGCGTGAACGCCCTCCCCAACACACATAAATATAATCACGCCCATTCCCAAGCAAGAAGGGCAACTAATGTTATCACCTTGGCGACAGGCTTCCACGTGGGCAGCGCCATCTTTAACAAAGTGAGCATAATATATTTTATCTGCCCAACACAGGTGTTGGCAACTACCCACATGGTACTGATGCTGGAGGGCCCATGGTCTCTGAGAGGGAAAGGGAGGGAAAGGGAGGGACAGACACAGCACAACAATGTGTCTTGGCGCCCAGGCCGGTCTGATGCCCTCTCTCTGCTTGCACTCCCATGAACCCAGGGAAGATGCTGCTTGCACAGTGAAGTCCCTTCCTGACCTCCATAGCTGATGCTGTCTTTATACAGGCCTCTGCATGACAGCAGGCCAGCAAACACCATTGCCAGCAGGGAAGGCACACGGCAGCTTCAGGACAGGCGCCCCGTCTTCCTATCTGTCCCTCTCTGCCCTCAGGTCCTACAGGGCCTGGTAGCCTCCTTATCCTTTTGTCCTTTCAGCCGCAGGCACATGACCATGTGTGACCCCATCTTCTGTACCCCAGCTCTGCTCCGGCAACCACTCGGCAGCCAAGGGTGAGCCTTTGTCTTCTTTTCAAAATAAGACCTTCCCTGCTGTTTTTCCGATTACAAGCATTCATTTGGGGGAAATCAGAGATATGACACACACTTAAAGTCTTCTGTCATTCTATTGCTCAGCAACAGCAGCTCTTTCTGGGCCACACAGTGCTAACTGCTATCTTGCAGAAATGCATCCACCTTATGGCAGCCACTTGGGGTCACTGCTGCTGTTATCCACTCCACCTGTGAGGACAGAGGTGCACGTGGATGCAGAGGTCGCCAGGTCACTCAGCCTGTGCGTGGCCAGCTCTGTCCAGGCTCTAGAACTCTGACTGTGCCACTGCAATGGGACCCCAGCTACCAGCACCAGTCTGACGCTGGTTGAACTGCCAACACTGACCAGCACAGTGTGTCACAGACGTCCCTGAGCACTGTGCTCATCAGCTCAGCCAACAGCAACCTTGAGTGGCCCAGCTCTTTCCCCCTCACAGAAGAGAAGGCCAAGGACCAAGGACAGAGGGACCTTGACCGGTAGGGGGCAGGTGGGCGGGGCACCCACCTGAGACTGCAGCTGCACCATGGCGGCCTCCATCTCTGAGTTGGATGCGTTCAGGTCTCGAATTTCCTGATTCAGCTGCTTAATCTCCTCGTCATTCTCCAGCACTGCCCAAGAGAGAGACCTCGGTCGTGGCTTGGCCTCATGCCCAGGCCGGCAGGCGGGGCTGCGGGAGGCCTGCTCCCTAGATGGAACTGGGGACCCCTTTCCAGGCAGATGTGCCCGGACTGCTTTCTGAGCTTCCCCCATGTCGTGCTGGGAAAGTCAGTCTGGGAGACCACCCATCGTGTGTCTGTGGCTTTTTCCCCTGGCCTGGATCATGGCTGGGAAAGTCAAATCTCTTTGGCAGGTACCAACGCCAAGGTCAGCATGGACGTGTTTTCAGATAATGCTGAATTTCCTCAGCTCCCTCTCCACGGAGCCTGAGTTCTCAGCTCCACAAACCCAAGCACACAGCTTCCCCACTGCCTGCAGGCTTCTCTGATGCTGGCACTCACCGACGCCCAGGTCAGAGCATGAGGGCTGGGAGCCCAGACATGGGCCAGCAGAGGTCAGAGCCAAGGTCAGAGACCCACTGGCTCAGGTTACGGGGTCTGTCACTACCATAATGGGCTCTGCCTCCCTAACCCCCACCCCACAGGTAACGCCCACTCACCCAGGTGGCAAGGGTCCCGGGCGGATGCTGCAGAAGCGCTGTCCTTACCGTCACTCGTCTTAAACTTCGTGCCAAGAACCTCATCCCCTGACAGTTTTCCCTTCTTTCCAGCAAAGGTTGCTCGGGGACAGCCGGACAGGCTGGAAGCGGAGGTCACGCATCGCAGTGAGAAGCCTCACATCCTTCTGCCCCTCACCCCAGAGTCAGCCCCCCAGATCCCTTGCTTCTTGTCCATGACCCCTGCCACTGCCCTGAGAACTTGTCCCCGGTAGTTTGGGGAAGGCGGCTCTCCTCCTCAGGGACAGACCCTCTGCACTCTTCGCAGCTGCGGCCACCCTGAGCTGACCACCACTTGCCACACTGGGCATTTCACTTGTTTGTTTGTTTGTTTGCAATGTCTCCCTGTCCACCTGCCCACATCAACTCCAGGAGGGCGTCTCTCTCTGAGCCTGTAGCTGGTAAACTCCAGGGCAATGCATGAGCTAATTCACCTCACAGGTGGAGAAACAAAACAATAAGGCGACCAATCGTCTTCCTTTAGGGAGGAAAGTCCTCCCTTTGTAAGTCCCTTCCTCCCTTGAAAAGTGTCCTCCTTTTTGATATGGGAAGATTCATCTGTAAATGTCTATATTCAATCAATGCAGAGTCAATCCATTGCGTGTGATGTGACGTATTTGTATCTAAATGAGCAGTTTTTTCTTACAATTATTATTAAAAGTTAATATGCATGTAAGCATAATTACAATATAAAATATTACAAATAGTTTTATTATGCATTTATCATATTATAGTGTATTATTGTTGCGATGAATAAAATGTCTCTTTTATTTACGATATTGTTTTCTTCTATTTATTTTTGTCTTCCTTTTCATTGTAAAAAAGTTGGTCACCTTAAAAACAAGGAAGAAGACAGTTTCCAATGGGACCAGCGGTGACCCACGCACCACCTGACACCAAGAGAAAGAAAGCTGGTTTGCCGAGCCCAGGGGCAGGTACTGGGGGACAGATGAGCACCCAGGACACTGTCCAAGCAGGGAGAGTCTTGTCACCAAGACCCTTGCCAAACAGGCAGAGGCCTGGCCCCAACCTTCAAAGAAGACGCCCCAGTGGAGGGCAGGTCACGGGGTAGGGCAAACAGAACTTTTCATGAGAAGCTAGCAGCCTGTTACCAGAGAGACTCCATTCAGATGTGGCGGGGAGGCTGATGACAATAGACACATAGGTGACACAGGTCACAAACTCTGTCACCTGATACCAACAGACTTCCTCCCTCCTCCCCAGTCAGCTACCAACTGGGCCTCAATCTTCCCAGAATAAAGTGCAGGTCGCTCCTCCGCCCCCACTGGGCCCCCTGGGTGTCTGCACAGTGTCCCACGGACAAGCCAGTGTGGGGACAGTTACCTCCGGTGTGTGAGAAAGCTCCCGTTGGCGTGACCAGAGCCATCACAGCCCGGAGTGGGGCAGGTGGGCCCCTCGTTCTTCAGCGACTTCCAGGAGAATGAGGAACCATTGAGGGATCCTTCCTTCTGCCTGCGGGCGGCCAGCGGGCAGCCTGACGCACTTCTGTGAGAGGCATATTTGCCGCTGATGTGACCCAGCCCCACGCAACCTGGAACTGGGCACCTGGGCACAAAGAGGTCAGAGGTGAGCAAGGGATGCTGGCAGAAAAGCCCAGAGCCCCTCCTAAGCCAGGCCCTGCAATCCTCCGGGGAATCCTGGACAAACAACCACTGTTGCAGCCCCAGGGAGGGGGCGGCAGTGAGAATCTTGTGCCCCCTCCATCCTCGGCTTCCTGAGCCTTGCAGGACTGGAGGGTCCCCAGCAGACCCCAGCATGATGCCCTGGGCCCTGCTGTGGCTCTAAGGGGCCTCTGGGTCCACTCCAAGAGCTTGCTGCCAGCATCACCTCTGTCAACCCTAAAATGAGATGGCAGCTGAGGTCACCCAGAGATGTGCTGGGAGGCTACACCAAGCACATCGTGGGCATGGGTGGGCTAAGGAGTCACAGGAGGTCAGATGTGCACCCTGAGCCAGGCATCTTGGGGACAGCAGGGGCCCTGCCACCCTGCTACATCCCAGAATGAAGCTGGTTATGGCACAAGGCCCGTGGGTGTCCCAGCTTTGCCACATCTGAAATGTGTGTTCTGGAAGGACAAATGCAAGGCCACAGAGCTCGTGTGGGAAAGGTGTGACTCAGACATCCTTCAGTGACTCAGCCGGAGGCCAGCCATTTGCTCAGGCTGTTCAAAAACTGGTGGTGGGGGGTCCCTATGGAAATCACAAACACCCCAGGGTCAGTTGAAATAACTTGAGGAGGGTTCAGAGTGACTACCCACAGGCTACAGTCAGAATCTGTGCAGTCATACAGAACAGGACAAAGCAGAGATCTCCAGGTGCCCCTCCCTGTGGCCTTTCAGGAGGGACCTGGACTGGAGCTCATCGCTGTGCCTTCCGAACACTGACAGTTCAGGACTTTGGAACCAACATGTGACGGAGGACAAGACCCTCCTCCCAGAGGTTCACAGTCTTCTCCTTCCAACAAATGAGACTCATTTCACTTGATGTTTGTCACCCACTGTTTTTGTGCTACAGACCCGCCAACACACGGGACCCAGGACGGGACACTTTGCCCCAGTTTACAGAGAGGCTCCCAGGGTCCAGAAAAGTCAAAGGCAGGAAGCCCTCGGAAGGGCCAGGGCCATCCCAGGGGCTCCTGCCGCAGCAGTGGGGTTGAGGGAGGGACCACACTACCCAGTGGCAAGGCCATCCAGGTTCATGGCCACCTGCAGACACTCTCCCCACCACACACACACTGGCTCTTATTTGTTTCTTAGTCATCCCACCCACATGGGCCTCAGATGTGAGGAGTACACCGAGCCAGTATAAGGTCATCTCAGCCCGTAGTCCGGAGCAGACACTACCAGGGGACCATTAGGTAGCATGGGGAGGTTCCATTTTATACCCACGCCCCAAACCTGGAAACCTCCCTGCTGGGCAGGTCCCAGGGGACACCTGGGCCAGGTGGTCTGAGATGCCCATGAGGCCCCAACATGACAAGGTCAAAAGGCCAGTCGCACCTGAAGTTTTCCTTCCCACTTTTTATTTATTTGTTTGTTTGTTTGTTTATTTATTTATTTTAGTGAGAGGAGGAGAGGCAGAGACTCCCACATGTGCCCTGACCGGGATCCACCGGGCAAGCCCACTAGAGGGAGATGCTCTGCCCATCTAGAGCATTGCTCCATTGCTCAGCAACCTAGCTCTTCTTAGCACCTGAGGCTGAGGTCATGGAGCCATCCTCAGTGCCCTGGGCCATGGCTGCTGAAGGGGAAGAGAGAGAGAGAGAAAGAGAGAAGCAAAAAGGAGAAGGGTAGAGAAGCAGATGGACGTTTCCCCTGTGGGTACTGACCAGGAATTGAATCCAGGACTTCTACATACCAGTCAACGCTCTGCCACTGAGCTAACCAACCAGGGCCTTCCTTCCCACTTTCTCTGCACCTCCCCCAATCTAAAGGGACTGCTGTGTTTCCCTGGAACTGCATTCGCAATGAGCGTTTTCTTTTCACTAACACCCCTCCCAGTCCAAATCTTCAGGGCTGTCAGGTGATCTCATGGTAACACATGTGCAGGGTGACAACTTGGAGCTTCTCTGTGCCAGGGTAAGCCTGAGCTGGGGCACAGGAGTGCTATCTCTTTCGTCAGATGCCACCGTAGCCAAGGAGAGTAGGGCATTCAGCTCCTGGCCCCCAGGCTGGAACCTGCATAGTCTTTTATGGTCAGTATTTAGTTGTAGCCAAATGGATTTACCACAAAATTCAGTCACGACTTAATCTCGAATAGTACAGACACAGGGTGTCGTAAAGGGAACCCTTTCTTCCCCAGCCGGCTAGAGGAAGCACGCTGCATGCGTGCTAAAGAAGTCCCGTCGCGCGGTGGGAGCTGGCGCGCTGTTAGCGTCTGCTGCGGGCGGCACTTACCAAGGACGCTCCTCAGTTATGAAGACGTTAAGGTTTACAGCTGAGAGGAGGCCTGTAAAGGAGGCGCCCCTTGGGCAGCCCCCTCCTTGTCATGGAGCCACTAGAATTGATTTGAATCATTTACAATGACAGCTCAAGGCACCCACAGCGGCCGACCAGCAGGACCCAGGGATTCTGTTTGCACGATCACAGGCAAACTCCAGGATTCTCAGAGGATAGACTTCTAGCCATCCTTGCAGTTAGTAGGCAGCACTAAGAAACCAACAACGTGTTTTGCATTTCTGATTTAGCATTCATTACATTGTTACCATAAAATTTAAATAAAGAAAAAAGCCAGAGCCAAACAGCTCTTGGGAAGCCCCGCCCCTTTGAAGATGCTGATCCTTAGGTCCTTCCCCTGTGGCCACGCAGATGCCTGGACACAGTTGGGCCAGCCTGCTGCCCTCTGCAGGGGTGAGTACTGCCTATTCTTGACCAGCAGGCCACACAGTCAGGGCAGACCTGCTCCCACCTCGGCTGACTTGACCACCTAACACAGGGGTCCCCAAACTTTTTACACAGGGGGCCAGTTCACTGTCCCTCAGACCGTTGGAGGGCCGGACTATAAAAAAACTATGAACAAATCCCTGTGCACACTGCACATATCTTATTTTAAAGTAAAAAAACAAAATGGGAATAAATACAATATTTAAAATAAAGAACAAGTCAATTTAAATCAACAAACTGACCAGTATTTCAATGGGAACTATGGGTGCGGATGCATCCTGTGCTCCTCTCACTGACCACCAATGAAAAAGGTGTCCCTTCTGAAGTTCAGTGGGGACCAGATAAATGGCCTCAGGGGGCCGCATGTGGCCCGCGGACCATAGTTTGGGGATCCCTGACCTAACAGGTCCTGCCCAGACCAAGCCAGTCCTGGGCCATGAGCGAGCCACCTGCCAGGAGAACCCATTCCTGCTTTGCCATGTAAGCTCTCAGAGTCCTGGAACAATGCCATGGTCTGTGGTCTGTTACCCAGTTTGTACCTGTGGCCTTTCTCCCACCTGCTACTGGGCGCTCAAGGGGGCAAGTTCTGTTCTGGAAGGGTTATCTGGCAAGGGTACAAGCCCCCATGTGTGAGGCACACACAGGCTCCCCGTGACATGGCAGGCACCCCAGGGAGAAGGCTGGTAGAGGGTCTCGGGGACATGGATCATGTGAGGTACAGGAGGTCTTCTCTCTTCCCCCACAGCCGTGTCAAGGCCCCAGTTCAGAGTGAATCTCCAGGGCTCTCCCACCAGCTCCCCGTGGAGGTGTGTGAGTGTTGACACTCACAGCTGAAGGATTCGTCATCTGTCACCCACAGCCTCCTCCTCAACTCCTGCACCTGACCTTTCCCACCAGACAGAAGTCGTGCAGAGAGCAGTGCCCACGAGTCCCTGTGGGGCTGCTCCACACCCTGACTCAGCACCCCAGTGCCCAGGTGCATGGGTAGCAGGGTACTCTGACTCTCAGCCCATAAAACACGCCAGGCCTGAGAGGCACAGAGAGGCCAGGGCCTGGGTACCTTTAATGCCATGCACGTGGCCTGCACCTTCACAGTGCCCACGTGCGTGAGGCCAGAACATCTGCAAAAACAGACACTGTCATTGATTGGCCTTGCTAGTGGGAAAAGAATTGAGAAGGAGCTTCTTAATTCTAAGACAGAGAAGTCCCGGTTTGGCGCAAGGGCCTGACTTACTTCATCAGCTCAGGGTCCTCCTTGTCGTCCTTCGTGGGCGTCACCTTGGCTCCACTCTTCTTGGCACGAGGGCAGCCGGACAGGCTGGTTTTAAAAGGAAAGAAGTACAGCGGTGGTCCCAGAGCAGAAGCTCCCCACCCTCCTCAGGCCTGGGGTCTGCAGCCCTGGAAGATCCCACCACAGGACGTGTCATGCATGCTCTGGGGGCAAAGAGCAGCCCAACCTGACTGCTGGCAACATTCATGTCTTATCTGAAGCTTTACCCTTCATCTGAGGAAGAGGCACCCCGGGGCAGGCGGTCTCACCTCCGGTGTGAAGCATAGTTCCCCGTTATGTGGCCAGAGCCGTCACAGCCGGGCGTGGGGCACCTGCAAGGACAGGGGAGTTGGGACCAGGGCCAGTGAAGATGTGTGGCAGAATGACACCCTGTGCACTCAGCCCTGGTGTGGATCTAACCAGCCACCAAGGTCTCACAACCATGGTGCCTGTCCTGACTGGCCTCCTGCCATGACCTCTAGCCTTCGGAACTTTGTCACTCAGTCCCCCAAGGCCACAAGGAGAGCATTTCCCCACTGCAAGGACTCTGGGCTCCTCGCCTGACCTTCTGCAGGGTTTGGGCTGTCATAGAAGGTTCTAGAACATATGAGCCCTCACTTTACACCAGAGGTCAGGAAGACAAACCTAACACCTAAGACTGTTTTTCTTTGAGGGCTTTATTCAGGGAGGGTTGCACCATGTGCGCCCATGAACACACATTTACCAAGCACCCTGATGCACCATCCACAGCACCAGTCACCTGGGGGCGTGTTCTCACTTAGTGAGGGTGGCAGGTGCCAGCACAGGGTGAAGAGGGGAAACAACACACAAAGCCCAGCTGTGTACACACAGAACGTTTGATGAACATGTCACACAGAAGGTAAGGATTCCACTTTAATATATGAGCATGGGTTTAAACTATTTTTCCTAGAATGCGCCCTGGGGAAATGAGTGTGTGTCCTTGCTGCTTTCAGAGTGAAGGCTCTGCCTGGTTCTGCAGGTGCGTCCCCGGGAAGCCCCTCTAGAGCCAGCCAGCCACCTCGTGCCTTATCCCTCATGAGGGTGCGGGCCCAACCGTGGGGACCGGGCAGGACCGTGGTGCTTGCCTCTGGAGAGCCCGTCACTTGTCACTGTTCCTGGTCTCACCCTCACACACACGGGGAACCCAGGAGGGTCATGGATCCTCACGTCTGCTGGGACAGGACACAGGCCTTTACCTCCCAATCAGCAAAGGTGCCCAGGTCACTGCACTGTGTCCAAGGCCCTTTCTCTGTGTCCTCCTCCCTCAGCACATGTATCATCTGGTGTTGGGGCACAGGACAGGAAGCCGGTGCAGCCAGAGGGTTTCCTGCAGCCTCTGGGCCACCCCTCTGAACCCAGCAGGCCAGCACTGCCTGTCTCCATCAGAGAGACCTCAAGCTAGTACACAACATGGGGGCTCACAGCCCAGGGGTCTCCTCTGGCCTCGCCCTCCCCAGCTCCTTCTCCAGGCCCTGAGACCTTCTGTGGTCCCTCTTCACCACTGACGCGGTGACCTCACAACACATCCAATGCCTCTCTGCTGTGGCAGCTGACCACCCCTCTGTCAAATCACCCTCTTGCTGGGGTGGAGGGCAAGTCAAACTCCCCCGAGGTTCTGATGGCTCCTGCCCCAGTTGCGTGTGGTCACATTTCAAGTAACCCACACACACACACACACACATCTGGGACAGAGAGGCTTTTACATTTTAACAGAAGCCACGCAGGCTGGCTTCACGCTTCCTATCAAATCCCCAGCGGCTGCGACACCCCTGCTCTGACACTGTCTCTGCACTGCCCAAGATCCCAGGGGCCTCTGCTCGGAAGGACATTGGGGTGCCCCTCACAGGGCTCTCTGGGCTGAGGCCACGGCCCCATGATGCCCGGGAGGCCTGCCAAGTGCTCCCCCAAGGCAAGGGCAGATTCGTTAGTGGGGCGCTCCTCCCAGGCTGCAGCTGCTCAGGTGGCTGCCTGAGGCTTTGCTTCTCCTGAGCCTCAGAGAACCAAGTGACAGGACCCAGAGGCTCAGCATGGTGGCTGGTGTCTTAGGCCTTGGCGGCCATAGGATAGCACTGGATGGCAGGTGACGGCCCTGTGAGGTGCGGACCCAGATGGGGCCTCAGTCACTGCAAGGGCAGTGACTCACTGGGAACACACGGGCTGGTCCCTGCCAGGCCCCAGCACAGGTGCAACCAGCATCAGCAGGGGTCCCTGAGGCACACCTGCTCCAGGCAGGTGGGACTGTCCCACGGGCCTTGCTGAGACCCAATTTAAAAACTATCCCAGAGTCATGTCCAAGAGAGGATGGTGTCCATGAGGCTGGAGAAGCAGGTATCTGCATTAAGCGCCTGCAGGCCCTGACGGTCCACAGGGTCAGCTGCAGGAGCTTCCCCATCAGTTGCTTCTGAGGGGGTTGACTGGGCAGGAGGAAGAGTCCTGTGTCTCAGGGACACCCTACAGCTTGGCAATGCACAGGGTCCTCCCTGGGAGCCCCATCCCTGTCCCCACACAGAGTGGGATGAGCAGCTGTGCTCAGCCCCTGACCACACTGGGCACGTGAAAGGGAGGAGCAAATGCCCTCGGGATTTAATTAAAACACAGAATTAAAATGTTTCAGATGAGATTGTCACTGCACCCAAGTGTTGATAGGGAAGCCACCAAAAAGCCTTGTTTGCAAGGTGGTGGCCTAGGTGTGTGTTCCCTGGGGATGGGTCACCATCACCCACCCCTGCCACAAGGCTGGTCAGGAACAGCCCATGGCGGATGCCACTGGAGGGAGAAGGAGACAGGAGAGCGTCGAGCACCAGAAAAGTGAGGCCCGGCCCACCTCACCCCAAGCCCACACTAAGTCCTGAGTGATAGAAGTTGTGGGCTCCATGGGAAGACCCTGGGGAGGCGGAAGAGTTTCGGAAGGAGTCCGGGTCACCTCAGCCACCTGCCCAGGTCTGCCTGAGGCTAGTGAGTGACTTGTTTTCACACAAGGAAGAATTTCTGCTGCCCTTTCTAAATATGCTTTGGGTTAAAGTTCCTCATAGGCTTTTAGTCTTAGAAGGAGGGTGACCCTCCAGGACAGCCATGTTTCTGACACTTTCCATCCTGTAGCCCTGAGCACACTCAGTCAGTCTACAGCTCTAAAGTCAGTCAGGCCCTCAGACTGGAAATCCAAGAGCACTAACCACAGGTAGAAAGGACAGTGGTATTAGGAAAGAAAAGAGGAGGAAGAAGCATGGGAATGATGGAATGAGAAGAGGGGTGGGCAAGGGGGGATATTGAGGAAGAGGGTCCCAGCTGGACTGAGGTGTCAGCTAGGCTTCTGGGGCTGGACAGCACGAATGACTCAGGATGAGCTGAGCCTCAGGAAACTCTTATCACAGCTGTCACTCCCAGAAGGACGATCGGGTGGGGGACTTGCTTGGCCCTAGTTGTAACAAGGGGGTGCTGGGACAGATGTGCCCTCCCCAGGGCACTCTGGGAGACCTGGAGCTTTCTTTCCTGTCTTTAACTCAGCTTGGGTCCATGGAACCCTGCAGCAACAGCAGCTCCTCATCTCAGAGGTGCCAGGGCTCTGCTCCTGTCTGGCCTCAGAATGGAATGAGCCAGGGAAACGTCTCTGGGTTCAGGGATGGAGAAGCACCCCTGAAAGGGGGTGACCTGAGAGGCCAGAGTGGGACTTCCTTCCCCAGCCGTGCACAGCCTGAAAGCCAGGACCAGTAAGTAAAAACTCAACTGGAGGCATGAAAACCAAGGGCCAGGTAACCGCCAGCCCCAGCCCCGAGAGCACGCTGATTCCTGGAGACCTGTGGCTGCATGCACCCCCTTGAGCAGGGCTGTCAAGCAGCTGCTGGTGCCCACGGGCCTGTCCTGCTGTGCGTGGGTGCAGGAGGAGCAGGCACAGAAGGGAGAGGGGCTAGGCAGAGAGAAGGGACGAGCGAGCGAGGAGGAGAGGCACATTTGGGGCACTGGGCGTCAAGACACAGCAGCGGGAGGGGGACAGAGAAGGGAGGGCAAAGCGTTTTCTCTTTCGTGAGCAGCATCCACTTGATTTAGCACAAGCTGCACAGCCTGGTGCTCCCTGAGCCACAGTGAGACTGGCAAGGCCTGGCCAGTTCTGGGCTGCTCCCAACCCCACTGAGGGAGACAGCCGGACCCCCACAGGGGTCCCCAGAAAAGGGGAAGAATGGGCCAGGCCACCAGGAGCTCAAGGCGTGTCCTGCTGCCCTCTGCCCATGGAAGGGCTGGCAGGGGCAAGGGCAGACAGCAATCTACAGCAGCCCTGCCAGTGGGAACAGACAGACAGACAGACAGAAAGCAACACTCAGAGCAGGGAGGCACAAGCAGAATCGGCCCCTCCATGGCCCTGTCTCACTACCCCACTCTGTAGGTGGGGCCAGCCCAGGATTGGAGCCCTGGAGAGGCCAATTCAGGCTGGAGCCTCACAGAAGGGGACAGCAAAGCCAGGAAGCCACCCAAGAGATGGGTGCCAGGAGGCAGACATACTTGAGGTCAGCAGAATGAGCAGCCATGAGGTTTCTGAGGCTCTTGTCAGCAAGAGGGCAACCAGAGAGGCTGAAAGAGAAGAGAGGGGAGTAAGCCAAAGAGGGAAGCAGAGCAGGAGAGAAGGAAGACCCACCACGCAGCACCCCGGCCCGGCTGGCCCAAGCAGGGGACAAACCTGCGGTGGGAGGCATAGTTCCCGGTGATGTGGCCGCTGCCGTCACAGCCGGGGGTGGGACAGCTGGACAAAGGAAAAAGAGCGTCAGAACAGAGAAAAAGGCCCACCTGCCAAGCCTGCCCCGGCCGACTGGCACAGGGACAACGGTGGCACCTGCTCCTTTGTCACCCATGGGCCAAGGGGCAGCTCCTCCCCTTCGGTCCTCAGAGCACAGCCTCAGCCTCAGACGGCAACTCTCCCACACAACGTAACTCAAGAAGGACAAAGGAATCACAGC
This sequence comes from Rhynchonycteris naso, assembly GCA_037038555.1. NCBI lineage: Eukaryota > Metazoa > Chordata > Mammalia > Chiroptera > Emballonuridae > Rhynchonycteris > Rhynchonycteris naso. The sequence continues at coordinate 169,343,887 of CM073001.1, read as the reverse complement.
AAAGCTCAGCTTGAAGTTAGGGTGCCTCTGAAGCACAGGGGTGGTACGTGCCCATGACCACGAGGGAGCTCCTCCCCAAAACGAATGGCCTTTCCTGAGGACAAGGTCCCTGACCAGAGCCCAGATCTGGCCATCCTGGGTAGCCAGTGACAGAGAAGAAGATCAGGACAAGAACTGGAACACACACTGAGTACAGGTGAGGCTGGATCACCTGTGGTGCAGGTGCCAGGTATGGCCTCGCACGGTCCTCTCAGTGGGGGTTGACCAGAGGCCTGTGGGATGGTAGCTGACTATGCATGGCTCCCACCCACCAGCAGCACCCTGCTCGCCAATGACGTCTGGTTAGCCCTTTGAGGACCAAAGCTGGAAGGGCTAGCCAGGCTTCCAGAGCTGAGGGCACAGACCCTGAGACAGACGCACATCAGGACTGGCGCTATGACCAGGGTGCGGCTGCGGCCAGCTCCCCTCAGACCGCAGCTCGCTCTGTGGGTGGAAACAGGGTTCTTCCTCGTTCTCAGTGAACATTAGAGGACCATGTGGGAGCCCTGCCAGGGCAGAGATGACAGGAAGCCTGTGACCTGTTGCCTGATCGAATGGGTGCTAGTGAAGGACGTCTGGCCTCTGCCCACTGAGGGCAGTGGACGGCCCAGACGAAGCAGGTCCAGCGCCCCGGCCCAGCCAAGGCCACGTTCCTGCCCAGGCAGCGGCCTATCCAAGGAGTCTTGGTGGCCAAGGTGGGGACTTACGTGAGCAGCTCCTTCTTTATGTCCTTGGAGAGAAACTTCAGCTTAAAGTTGGTCAGGGTGACTTCCCCGGGGTACTTCCGCTCCTCAAAATTCTCTTCCGACACTTCCTGGTCATCTGCTTCAGAAGAAGCAAAAGAATGGGCAGCTGGCTCTGACTGCAAAAGACCAGCAGGGAGAGGTTTTAACGGCTGCGGGGCCGGGCGCCCGGCCCGGGGAGAGGGAGGGACCCTTCAGAGCAGTGCCCACCAAGGTGTTTTCTGGAGTCTCCTGTCTTCTCGATAAGTCAGGAAGGCATCCCCCAAGACAAAGAAGAAAGCACCTCGAGGGCTGGAGCACTCCCCGACCTCAGCCAGAGCTGCCCAAGAACAGGGACCTCCCGACCCTCCACCTTCTCGGCATGTGGGCCACCTCCCCCTAATGGCCGCACCGCCAGGGCTGCCTCCTAAGCATGCGAGTGAATGCAGAAAGGCAGGTCCTTCAGAGAGTGGTACTCCACGCACAGTGGGCCCTGTAAGTGTCTGTCGCAGCCCTGTGAGGTGGAGATGGCATGGACGAATAACACACGAGAATCATACAACTGACCGCCATGACCCTGAGACCATCTGCCCTGCACGCCCCACCCAGCACAATGGCTGGCCCACAGCAGGCACTTAATAGGCTTTTTGAACTTGAATGCTGGGGCTGGAGGTGTTCAGTCACTACCCAAGGGCAGGGTGCTGTGGGCACAGGGTGAACAAGGACAGTCCTGCCATCCAGGTGGGGGAGGCTGTCTGCGAGAGTCAAAAAGAGCAATGCCCTGGAGGTTGGTCCATCCCAGGTGGTCACGGTGGCTCACAGCTGGGACCCAGCGCTGGCACTTGCTCTATGTCCCAGGCCTGTGTTCAGCCTCTTGAAGCTGAGGTGCCACTTTGCAACTGAAGCTAAGGGCAGCCCCTACCAGGACTTCTGGGGATCGAGGGAGGAAGCACACGGCCCAGCATCAGGTCAGCTGGAGATCGGGCCACGATGATTGACTTGTTCGCCTGAGCAAGCTGCTAGATGCTGCTCTTTAGGATGGACGAGCTCCCGAAGCACAGACCAGGTGTGCACCCCAGAGACCCGGGACATGGGACAGTCAGCAGGGGCCCCTGCCACAGGCTGGGGGGGGATGAGGCTGCAGCAGGGGCAGTAGCCTCCCCAGGGACAGGGCAGAAGGGTCTGGGCCAGAAGTCCAGGGCCATCATAGTATGAGGACTGAGAAGGCCTGGTTCAGGAGGAGCTGCGAGGGGTGACCATGGCCAGGAAAGTGCTGCAGGAGAGTGAGGGTCTGGGTGTGATTTAAGGCCCCCCCGGGGGCTGGATGGTTGCCAATGGGATACAGTGTGGGGACAGGCTCTCAGGGGTGGTAACCTTAGGAAGGCTGAGACCTGGGTCACCCCACAGATGATAGTGACAGTCCTGAGAGGGCACGAGGATGCTCAGGAAGAAGGGGGGCAAAGCAGGCCGGGAGGGGGGGCAGCCTGAGCTGTGGGTTGAGGAAAGGGGCAGTGAAGGAACCAAAGGGGGCCTCTGGGGGTGAGCTCTCTGGGGGAGGTGGTGCAGCTCAGTCCTGGGGCCAAGACAGGAACAGGGATGACAGAAGAGAGAGGCCCTGACTACACTGGCAGCAGCCACATAGGAGGGCCCCACCAGCCGCAGACGGAGAGAACGCAGCACAACCCCAGGGGGGGGCGTGTCTCAGGGCAGCCACCCTCTCTCAGGGCTCCGCCTCTGAGCTGCCGCTCTTCTGAGGCTAACACCAATTTACTGCATGTGACTGAGCCATGTGACTTCAGCCTGGGGCCCCGTCTACCCCTCTGTAAAGTTGGGGTGCGTGTGACACATGTAGAGAGAGCCTGGCTCACCAGTGGAACAGACTGCAGAGGTGACAGGTTATCAGAGGGGAGTCCTCTCTGCGGCCTCCTCCTCTCCAGAGACCCTCCCTGTCCTCCTGGTGTGCGTGGGGGGTAGGGGGGCTGGCAGGGAGGGAGGAAGGCAGAGGACCTGCAGACCTGCCCATGATGTGACACCCTTAGAGGCAGGACGCACAGCTGTTTTGGAAAAGCCCTCAATCAGCCCTCATCTCAAGTGGGTGGAGTGACTGGGCAAAGACTGTCCAGCACTTCCAGACCACAACCCCAACACAGACGCTCAGCTTCTGCTCTTTACAAGGTGGTGCTTGTCTTAGGACTCGGGCTACTGTCCACTATGGAGGCTGCTGAGGCCAGCAGTTTCTTTCTACATCTGTCCAAGGACTCAGGGGACCTCGAGAATCCTGGGGACATAGAAAGGGCTGCAGCCAGGGTTTGGGGTTTCCCCATAAAACTAAGAAATTCAGAGCTGTTCCCAAGTCACCCCCAGTGGGGTCTGAAAGAAGCCCTCTCCTCCCCACTCTCACAGGCCCTACTGACTGCTCTGTGTCATGAGGTGAGGTGACCACCTCTCTCAGATGGGAGGACACAGCACCACTCAGTGGCGAAACCCCTCCAGGTGGGCTGCTGAGCCCCAGCTGCTCGGAGGCTGTTGGACCCTGTAAGACCCCATGTACAAAGGGAGAGGACCCTGAGACCCTGCCCGGAAAAGCAGCCCTCCGGCCTCCCACCCACCTCCTCAGGCTCCTCCTCTCGCTGGCGGCTGGGCTTGGTGTAATCCAGAGGCCGGTCCCACTCGTCCTGGCGGGAGGCCTGGCTGGACTGGGGTGAGGTCCTGGAGCCACCAGGGGCGCTAGTGCTGCTGGGAGGCTGGGAGGCGTCGGGAGACTTCACCCTGGGGCTGCCGCCGCTGCCGGGAAGAACCCCCTCCCGCTTGCGGTGCTTGTGCATGCTCAGGTCCAGGGTCCCGTTTTCATCCACCTCAATGTCCACCATCTGCAACGCAAAGGCACCATCTGTGTCCACGACCCACCCTTCCGTGTGGGCCCATGGCAATGACAGCCCTGAGCGTGTCCCTCGGAAGGGAGCCGAGAGAAACAAAACGGGGACCTCCAAGAAGCGGGTCCTGAAACCCCCATGGGGGAGATACTGCCTCCTCCTCCCTGTGTCCCCGACCACAGGCCAGAACCTGAGGGCATGAGCCCCATCAGACAGAACACACACACAACCCTGAGACCAGGAAGACACAAGGGAACACGCATGTGCATGACCCTCAGACTCGGGAGGCGTACTCCCTCCGGGCACAGCACACGGAGCTCTCAGCAGGCACCCGTCCGAGCTCCCTGATCACCAGGGGCCGTGGCTAGGGGGAGAAAAGCTGAGAGTGGACACTGGGCAGCGCTGAGGACATCTCACTCGGAGGCCTATGGCCCTGACTATGAATTCTGGTCTCAGGACGGCGCCTGCAGGGGAAACACAAACCTTGCCAGGCACGTCCTGCGGCTTCGTGCTGAGGTTCTCGGGCATCTCCCAGCAGCGCGTGGAGAGGTTCAGGATGGCGGTGGCAGCCATGTGCGCAGCCTCGGCGTCATGTGCGTAGTCGAAGCCTGCAGAGAGGGGTGAACGGCAGGCGCTGTGCCTGGGGGGAGGGACCTTGGGGACAGGTTTGGCTGCAAAAGGGGGCGACACAGGCTGACACACAATGCAGACAGCACGTGGCACACTTGACAGGTGACAGGGGCACTTGGGCAGGGGGTGTGGGCTCGAGGGGTCGTCAGGCTGTTAACTCCCACTCGCCCTCCTGCTTGGGATTGAGGAGGCTATTTCTGGCCTGACCAAAATATCTGCAGAAAGAGCAGAGATATCCCAGCATCCATGACACTTCAAACAAAAACAAGGTGTCCGTCGGTAAACAGTTATTAAAGACTAAGGAATTCTGTCAATAGGATGGCTGTTTGAAATATCACCCAAGTAGGACAATTGTGTCAAACATCTCAAAAGGCTGATTTTGGAGTCCTCACAAGAGTCCTTGCTTTACGTAACATTATTGTTCAGATAACTACAAGGCATAGAATGTTGACTCTCAAGTATGAGAGTCCTGAGGAATCCCAACATCCCCAGCAGATTCCCAGCATACAGAGAGCTCCCTGCGGGGGCCCTGGTGTTGGTGGGTGCCGGGTGTGAAGGCAGGAAGCCCTCAGCCTAACACAGGGGAGAGGTGTTCAGGCTCTAGCTGGCAATTGTATCCATTGGTATTTTTACTGTTAACATGTAGAACTCATCACTGCTGCATTTGGAGGCCCGTTTCCACTGGAGGTTGCCAGTCCCCATCTCAGGTATGGTGGTGGGGGGTGCTTCTCAATTTCATATGCAAGTTCAGGGCTAATGGGCTGGCAACCCACAAATTAGCGTAATGAGTGACAAAAAACGACAGGAAGGATTGTTCCCGAAGGTTCATTGTCATTAGTACAAGTGCTTAGAAAATCTGTGCTAGCGCCACACGTAACACATTGCACTCAGCAAGATGGTCCCCAAGCAGGAAGGGGACAGGCTTCTGGCAGGGTGCCAGGCTCAACACAGCAGTGGTCTGACACCCCAACCAAAGACACACACAGGCACACACACACACAGACACACGCACACAGAGATGCAGACACACGCACACAGGCACACACACATGCAGACACAACACACACAGACACACGCACACACAGGCACACACACATGCAGACACAACACACACACGCACACACACACACACACGCACACACAGATGCAGACACCACACACACGCGCACACACACAGACACACAAAACACACAGGCACACACACATGCAGACACAACACACACGCGCACACACAGGCACACACACACGCACACACACATGCAGACACAACACACACGCACACGCACACACACACAGACACACAAAACACACAGGCACACACACATGCAGACACAACACACACACACACACACCCCGGCCCTCTGTGTCGGGATAAACAGGCTGGGAGCAGATGGCCAGGAGGGGGAGTTTTCACAGGGTGACCACCATCAGCGAAGTGATTGCTAAGCCTGTGGACACACAGACCACAAAAAATCTGGTTTTGTTTCACAGGTAGTGAGGGGACACATCCAGTTTGATGGTGAATGAGGAGGGGGACACTCGGCAGCTAGGCCCTGGTCCCATCCCACTGACCCCCAGGGCAGGCTCCCCTCATGCCCCTGGCCAGTGTCCCTCTCCCCTGCCCCTCACTCCACACCTCCCAGGAGCAGTTCTCCCCAACTTACATTTAAAGGCTTTAGGTGAGGTTTCGCTGGTCTGAATCTTTGGGGCAAGCATGCGTTTGCCAAAAACCTGAGCATCAAAACTTGCGTAGTCGAAGGTAACCTTGGAGAACTTCTCCAGCTCCTTGGCCAGGTTGGCCCTGGGTGTCGCAGGGGCCACGCTGGGCCGGTAGCTTCCGTACGGAGGGACCTCAAGCTGCTTCACGAAGCACATGGGTCTGGGGGGCAGGACAGACGCAGAACCATGAGGGCAGGTCCCAAGGTCCCTGTGTTATCACCCCATTGCCTCACCCATAGCTCAGGGACCCTCAGAGCCCAGTGTGGACAGACACCCCGGGGGTGTCCCCCTCACATCCCACCACTAACGGGTGCCTGAGGCATGTCCCCTCGCAGACAGCATTAGCTGGAGCGGGAGGGCCTGGGACCCCCCGGAACTTAGGAGAGCAGGTTTCCAACAGCTCGGTGACAGTTTATTTGCCAGACCCATGTGCCGCGGTTGGGAGCCGGGCAGCAGCCACTCCAAGGCAGAACTCTAGTGCGGGGATGGCGTGCAGCTCCCTGAGAGGAGGGATCTGGGTCATGTTTCCGAGAACCAGACTCAAGGCTGGCCTGACTCAGCTCTTCAGCGTGCAGGGAGAGATAAGATGCCCCTGAGGAGGGGCTGTGGCAGGGTCTGAGACAGGCGTGGGAAGGCCACCGCAGGGATTTTGTTCATTGCCACTGAAGCTCTTGAAGGAGTTCAGATGTTTCGATGCACAAGAGATGGCATGAGCCCGGCCAAGACAGCACAGGAGCCTGAGAGGGAAGACCACCAGGGAGGTAGTCTGTGCTGGGTGTGGAGGGGCCTCTGCTCTCATCAGCTCAGAGAGAAGAGGAAGGAGGCCTGGGAGAACCCCCTCCCTGCCTCCGCGGCAGACTGCGGCCTATCCTGGGAGCCTCGAAACTGCTCTAGTTCCGCCCTGGGAGGCCCCATGGCTGCTCGAGGCATCAGCACGCGTGCTCACACACACACACGCACACACACGCGTGCACAGGCCACCCCGAGGCAGCCCCTCCAGCACTGCAGTCCCTGCACCCACCTGAGGGTCCGATCTGAACTGGATCCAGTCTTGGAAGGATCTCCCGTCTGCGGCTGCTGCTTCTCGTGAGACTTGGCTAATTTTTCTGCAGCAGCGATGGGGCACCCGGACAAACTAGAGAAGGGCAGGGGGTACAGCTGAGCCCTCTCTTCTCGGCCGTGCCTGTCAAGCCAGGGACACAGGCAGGCGCCCACAGAGCCCAGGGAAGCCACCCGCCTCCAGAGCTGGGTTTTCTCTCCTGCTCTATGCACGGCCCACAAAGCCTGAAGGGCAACGGCCGACCCAGCTCACTCCACCACTGCCCGCACTGTGCCCAGCTCAGTGAGTACCTTCTGTGTGTGTTCCGGTTGCTGTTCACGTGGCCCTGGCCTGTGCAGCCAGGGGTGGGGCACTTGAGCACGTTCTCGTGCATGGCCAGGACTGTAAGAGAAGGGGGGGGACCGTGAGCACAGCCAGGAGGGTGCAGGAGACCCCCACCCGAAGGCTCCAGCTTTATAGGACAGGCACATAACAGCTGGAAGCAGTGCTGCAGGGTGAGTCCAGCCCCCAAAACAGCCTGGTCATAGCCTGTTTCCCCCTCCCCCACGGTGGGCTCTACCTCCCTGGGGCAGAAACAACTCAGCTTTGCAGCCTCTGGCTGTTCTGTGACTCACTCTTGTCAACCTCCTGCTCACAGTTACTGCCTCCAGCCTGGACTCAGAACAGGCTTCCTCCTGAACCCTCAGAGAACAGATGCAGCCCCGCCAGAGCGGGCTGCCCAGTCTCCCTCGGGGGTGCTTGTACCTGCGGCCATCTTCCAGGGTCCCTGCCCCAAGCTACTGCCCCAAGCTGTCTGAGCATGCTTGTAGGGCTCAAGTTTGGGCATCTGGATGGTGCCAATTCCAGGGATAGGGCCCCAAGTGACTACCCCTCCATGTGAACACTATGGAGGTACACAGAGATACTTACTCTCTGGAGGGATCCTATCTTTGTGGGGGCACCCGGACAGGCTGCGGTGGTGAGGGTACAGCCCTGTCACATGGCCAGTGCCGTCACAGCCTGGTGTCGGACACTTGATTTCACGTTTTTCTGCTCTTGAGGAATCTGAACAGACACAGGACACCAGTCAGAAGGTAACCAGGAAGCAGCTGTGGGGTGGGTGGCAAGCAACAAGGGGGCAGGACAGCTGGTCCTTCTGTCTCGTCCAGAGAGGAGAGTGGCCAAACTACTGAAGAGCCCAAGAGGGACCAGGGCTGGACAGTGGGGCGACACCAGAGAACCTGGCCAACTCCAGACGCCACAGGATTTGCAGCGACTGGACGGACAATCGAGGTGGCAGCCGGTGCCGTTTCCTCTCCCCACAGGCTTCAGAGGGGGACACACTCGCAGAGCCCCCCAGGCCCTGAGGTCCAGTCTCTACATAGAGAGGTGAAGGCAAGGTCCCTGTCAGGACGCGTCCTTTGGATTTGACAGAACGAGTGAGTGCAGGGACCCAAGGGGACACATGTCAGGACACTAATGATCTCCACAGCAATTCCTCGACAGAGGCGTCCCCTGTGGGAGAAGTCAGCAGCACAGAGCCTCACTCACAGGAAGGGCTCACAAATCCCTGCCAACACCTGCTTCCTGAGCTGGCCTCTCTCCAGGGTGGCCCCGTGCCTGCACCTCAGCATCAGCCCATGTGGCCTCCGTGGCACTGCCTGGGGCTCCCAGCTCAGCCACCTGCCTCTGTCCCCTGGGTCCATGGCCTCAACTTCACCCCTGAAAGCAGGACACTGTATCTCAGTCCCCTAATGTCCATCCCACAGGTATGAATCCCTGAACATCTGGGCCCAGGGCTGTCCCTTATGAGTGTCCCCAGAAAATACGGCTGTATCTCCACAAGCTAGGAGGTCCCTTGGGCTAGAACTCATGTCCCTCCACAACCCAGGTGGATCCCCAGGCTGTGGCTGAGCTGCTGATGCTGGGTCCTGTCCCTCCCACTCTCCTCCTCCCGGCTGGAGCCTCAGCTGGCTTCTCTGTGACGACCCTCTGTGAACAGTGCGAGCAGCTCCTCAGATTTGGTGACCACACTCGGTGGCCATAAGTGTAGTTGTCTCTCGTCTGTGCCTGCCCCCACCCCCAGCCGGGAAGGTGGTGTCGCTGCTGGGCCGGCACCTGCACACCTGGGCGCCTCTGGGTAAAGGGTAGGTGGGCAGGCTGGGTGCCGGCCCTACCTTTGCTACAGTAGGTCTTCCGCGTGGCATCCAGCGGCCTGGCCACCTTCAACGGCTCACCCGGGCCATGCTCCGCAGGCTCGCCCACCGCTTGCACCTGCTCAGCCTTCAGGGCAATGGCCTGCTCCAAGAGACCCAGGTTCCCCCGGGTCATCATGTCATACATTTCCGACTCGTCCGTGACTGTGGACTTCTGGGAGTGTGAGTCCTCGTCCTTGCTGTCCTCAGAGCGCACTTCCACAATGACGGAATACTCGGGCTTGGGGCTGGGGAGCTCAGGAGCCTTCTGGGGGGGTGCAAGGGGAGCGCCTTCCTGGCAGGTCACATCAGGAGTAGACCCCTCCTCGTCCTCGTCCTCATCCTCCTCGTCTTCCTCATCCTCGTCCTCAACGTCATCCTCCTCCTCCTCCTCCTCATCTTCCTCTTCCTCTTCTTCTTCTTCCTGACCCAGGGAGACTTTCTGCTGCCTGGCCTCCTCGCTGGTCATACCCTCCAGGGACTGGGGACACAGCTCCTGGGAGCGCTCGCTGGTCACCTCGATGACTTCCTCTGCGTCCTCTGGCTGGATAAAGACGTCCTTTTCTCCTTCATCGCTGGTGGCCCCTTCTTCAGCGTCGCCCTGAGCCAGGTGCACGACTCCAGGGCCGACTTTGGCTTCTTGGCCTGAGCCTTCCCTGACCAGCGTCTCTTCGGCGACTTGGCCCAAGTTTAGGAGAGAAGTAGCGATGATTTCCTGGTAGCTGCTGTAGCTGCCCTTGCAGGAGCCCGGGGGGCTGCTGATGGGCTTGGATCCAAAATGAGACTTGATGGGGCTCCGTCCTGCACGAGATCAGAAAAGCCCCATGGGAGTCACACGGGTCAGGAAGGGTGTGCAGGCCTCTGGTCCCCACCACCTGTCGCACCTGGGAACACAAAGCCCCAGGATGGGGCGCTTGGAGAGGTCATTTACATTGCCTCTGCCTGGGTCTAGAGATCATGGAGAACGTGTTTTGGGGGGTTAATGGGGTAACTGCTACTGTATTTTTAAAGCCATTGTGGTATTGCTGAAATCATTTTACAAAATGGAGCTTAAAGAGTACAATAGATTTTTAAAAGTAGCTTCAAAATCAAAAAGCAGTAAAGAAATGTATACTTTTTAAAGGACCACATGTAAACATTTTAAACACCATGACCAAGATGCAGGGTGTTCACCATGTACCGGCCTGTGGGGTCATCCATGAGGTCTCGGGAGCCCAAGAGCCAGCCCTGCGGTCCACAGCTCCAGGAGGTCAAACTGGGGCTGAGGCCTGACCAAACTCCCTCCTTCGTGAGGAAGCAGATGAGGTGATGCTCCCTACCTAGAGCCCAGGAGGCCACACATACTTCAGGTGCAAACAGCCCACAGGGAGGAGAGTGTGGAACCCTCCAGAATAAATAAAAATCTACCTCGAACCCTGCAAGGTCAGAAGACACCAGAAGCTCGAGTGTGTTGGGCGGTTTGGACCTCAGGACATTTACACCAGCATTTGCCAAGCGCGGGGTGCCCCACCGGGAAGACAGTGCAGCAGGGCCCTCCCCTAAACCCCCAGTCTTGCTAGACTTGAAGCAGACCCCTGCCTCAGCCCAGGCAGCTCTTCCCAAGGGCCAGACACCGGCCATGTTCATGGTCCATCTGTCTCTCACGTGCAGACACACACCCAGTCACACACACAGTGCCCGCACAGACGCACCCACGGGCCCCTCTAGGAAGCCCCCGCCAACGTCAGGACAGGACGTCACTTGTTCTCAGGAAGGGCTTTCTTGGCAGGGGTCCTGCACTGCGCGCGGCTGCGGCTCTCTGGGGACACACTGAGCGCCCTGTGTTCGGGGCAGAAGGAACAAAGCACCTTCAGCTGGCTCGGGGTGATGTGTCTCCTGTCCTGACATCTCAGCCTCGTCCTCCTCCGGAGTTCCTTCCGATTCATCCGAAACAGAGGCATCCTTCACCTCGGGATCCTCGCTGCCGTCACTGTCCACGCCGTAGCCCTCATCCAGAGCCAGCTTCAGGGGGTGTGACTTCCGCTTGGACACCAGGTGCTGGGCCTCGGCACCGTCCAGCTTCCTCTTCTTGGCCAGAGGGCAGCTCTGCAGACTGGAGGGAGGGGACCCGGCCGTGGCCACCCGTCAGTACTTCCTGGGCCCTGCCACCTCCCTCCAATCACCTTGTCTCTCTTGTTTCAAATTCAAAAAGCAGTAAAGAAATTTATACTTTTTAAAGGACCAAATGTAAACATTTTAACCATCATGAGCAAGATGCAGGGTGTTCCCCATGTGCTGGCCTGTGGGGTCATCCACAAAGGCTCAGGAGCCCAGCAGCCAGCCCTGCAGTCTGACGCTCCAGGGGGTCAAGCTGGGGCTGAGACCCGACCAAACCCCCTCCCTAGATCCCAGGAGGCCCATCTCTCACGAGCCTCTCATCAACATCTCTCCACTAGAAGCAACCGCTGGGTTGGTTCAGATTTTACATGAATTGTCCTGACTGTGCTTTAAGGTCCAGCTTCTCTCAAAAGACCCTCAAGTGTGGAGCCTGGCGCCCAGCTGTTCTGCTCCATGCCTACCAGGTAGATCCTTGGGTACACTCAGGCCCACACCGGTCCACCTGCTGACCCTTCACACCCACACCTCTGAACCTGGGACGGCGGTGGGGACCTGTGAGGTCAAGCAGACCCCCAGGGCCCACTCAGCTCTCCTGCACAGACTCATGCAGCTCACAGCAGCCCAACGGGGAGACCCAGCACACACACCATGGCCACACTCAGCCTCAGCTGTGAAGGCCCTTCAGTGACTGCAGCCCTGGGCAGAAATGGAGGGTCGTAGATGCACAACAGCCCAGAGCGGGAGGTGCGTTTCAACAACCCGGGTGCCACAGGGAGGTCTCCTTACCTTCGGTGCCGGGAGTACTTGCCGCGGATGTGGCCCGAGCCCGTGCATCCCGGGGTGGGGCAGCTGGGAAGACAAGCAGAGCAGTCACTTGGGAGAGGGGCCCCCCAACCCTCAGCCTGTGGGGCAGAAGGCTGCTTCCAAACCATTCGTCTCAGAGCGGCTGCTTGCAGTTGGCTAAATATTAATGAAATAACTCCCCCACTTAAATAAATGAATGCTTCATTACAATTTTATGAGTGTGTTTAATTAGGGATCTGTATGTATGAGATAAGACCCAGCATGGGCATCTCTTGGAGGCTTCCTTTTTCCACAGATAAGTCTTTCCCATGGCAGACAACTGCCCCGTGGGTGGGGATCAGGGCCCTCTGAGGCACCCCCAGTGCCAGTGCCTGAGGCTGACCAAAGAGCAAAGCACAGATACGGGATTCTCCATGACCACCACTGATGTCCTGCAGCAGCACCAGGCCATGGTCCCTGTAGCCTCGCCAGGTGTGTCCTTACCAGACACAGCGCAAGGCAGGAAGGACCATGCAAACAGCGGATGTGGCCCAAGACACAGGCCCTGAGCTGGAAGTGCTGGACCTGACATGGTGAAGCCAGCAGGACCGATGGCCCAGGAGCTGCTGTGAGACCTTGCTGGGGTGATGTTGGACCTCTCGCAGCCCCCCTCAGGCTGGTGAGTGACCGTGCATACAGGTGAGATCTCCCCGCAGAATCAAACCATGGGAAGCTCTGGAAACTTCTGATCGTGGACACAGACCACACCACCCAACCCACTTCACCAGAAGCCTAGTCCTTAGGGGGTCTGTGGGGGCGTTGTCCTGCAGGCTGTTGGACATGCCCACAAACCAAGGACTGCAAAGAGCTATTATCAGCCCATTTTATGTAGCAGCAAACTGACACCCAGCAAGATGGAAAACCTGTGGGGGTCATCTAAAGAAGGAAACCCTGAGCTCCTCCTGGGAGGGCCCCCCAAAGTGGGAAGGCCTTGCTTTTAAGAGGAGCAACATTACGGGGTCCCTTGGATCAGACTTTCCCAAAGCCTGTGAAGGAATGTGTGGGTCCAGTGACACCACAGGCTCCTGGGACCCAGGAAGGGGCATAGCCCTCAACCTCCGTCTGGACACCCCCAATGATTTCTAACCCAAGAACAGAAAGTCGTGGGCCCACCTACTGACCCGTCAGGGAGAAACAGAACACTGTGGGGGGGCGAAGCCCCACCCCTGAGCTCATCCATGGCCTTTGGGGGCACAGTGTCTGATGGATGGTACTGCCTGCAGCCCTCCACAGTGGGGCCCCATGGCTGATCTCAGTGCTGATTCTCATTGTTTTAAAAAGAAGACGGGCCTGACCTGATTGGTGGTGGCACAGTGGATAAAGCACTGACCCAGAGTGCTAGGATCGCCAGTTTGAAGCCCCAAGGTCACTGGCTTGAGCAAGGGGACCCTGGTTGGGTCCTGGTCAAGGTACATGTGAGCAGCAGCCAATGCACAAGAAAAGTGAGAGTAACTACGAGCTGATGCTTCTCACCCTCTCCCCCCTTTCCTGCCTCTCTCTCTCTCTCTCTCTCTCAAAAAAAAAAAAAAAAAAAAAAGACGGAAGGAGAGAAGCAGAAGGTAGAAGGTGGCGGGCAGGGAAGACATACCACTTTTTAAAATTTATTTTATTTTTATTTTATTCATTTTAGAGAGGAGACACAGAGTGAGAGAGAGAGAGACATACCACTTTTTAATGTGGATTTGCTTTGCTGACACAGAGCAGTGGCCGCTGTCCCCGGCCTGTCTGTTCCAGTCTGTGCCCCACACTCGTCTCATTCTCTTAAGAAACAGCTTTGAGACTCTTCACAAAAGCTCCTTGTTTGAGGGGATTTAAAGCTGAGGTTCCAATTAGTTGATTAACCACTGAGTTATTCAGGCAATTAGGTGACAGCTGCTGGGGAAGCCTGAGGGGCACTGACCGCCCCCAACACGACCAGCTCCAGGACACACTCTGTCCACCAATCCACAAGAGGTCCACCTCCAGCCCGGCCTGGGTGCTGTGCATGAGGTGATGGCCACTCGGGGAGAGGACAAAAACCAGGCCCCTGCTCCCTGCCACAGCCATGGGAGCCCTCGGGGAGGTGGTTGAGGTGGGCAGGCTCGCAGAGAGCCAGGCATGGCCAACACTGAGCAGGTCCTGGTGACCGCTCCAAGAGGTATGAACATCAGCCATGTGCTGTGCAGCAGACGGGCCCAGACTAAAACCCAGGAGAGTGTCTGTCACCTTGTCACCGTGGGACCCACATGTTTGGCTCTGGAGGCAGAAGGAGCCGAGGGGCCCACCTGTCCCAGCCTCTCTGCGCTCACCTTGTCCAAACCCCGTGCCGCTGCCCAGACAAGGGGCTCTGCTTGAGCTGGAGAAGGGTGGCGGTGGCACAGAGCCCAACTCCCTCACCCACAGAGTGAGCCCCGCACCCGATCCACGTGAGCTGTTTGCCCGCACTCGTTCCCCTCGCAGACGGTGGCAGTGGGTTTCTCTGTGGTCACACCCTGTGCCGGCACCCACAGGCAGGAGGGCACCAGGATGGGTCTCGTCAGCTTGGATGGGGAAGATGTCCTGGCATATTTATCTGCCCTTCTTGTGGCATAAATGTCCCCACTGTGGACGACGTGCACAGAGCTGAGCCATGAGTGGCCACAGGCCACATCTGGCACACAGCGCATGCGGCAGGCGGGAAAGCTCCCATCACGGTCATGTGGGACATGTGGCTCCCTGGCACAGTCTATCTGCTTTGCTACAAGTTCGAGTCTCAGACACGTGAGCCGCTGTCAGACGTCACTGACGGTTTCCCGTTTCTCCAGCAGAAACAAGGGGGGTGGGGGTCTCACTGGTACCACGTCCACAGGCTAACCCATAGACTAAAGGTAGACAGAATCCAATGCTCACATCCCCTCTCACTTATACTGACCAGGTTCTCTCTGAATATTTTAAAGTAAATCTATTCTGAGTCATTTTTGCTGTGTTTCAAAGTTACAAGAAAATACCCAGCCCGTAACTCATCTATTGCCAAAATTAACTGCCATTATCAAAGCTGGAGCTTCCTGGAATACTGGGCCCAGCGTCCTCACCCTCATTGTTCCCAGCATGTCCCCAGGTGAATGTCACATGGCCCAAGCAAGGAAGCGGCACCTCCTCCAGGAAGCCTCTTCACCTGAGATCAGGCCCTTGGAGGGTCACGTAGCATCTTCCATGGTGCCCCGTCTGCCTGCCGCCCACCCTCGCCCTCCCACCCTGAGACCCAGAACTGGGCTTTGAGTTGTAGAGCATGTGACTCTGCTCTTCCAGATGAGTCAGCTTGAACCCTCTCATCCTCAATTTCTCTCCTTCGCAAATGGGACGACACCAGCGGGCAGAGCTTCTGGGAGGACCCCTGGCATCCCAAGCACACAGTGCGGCCACCGCAGAGCCTGCCGCCTCCCTTCCATTCCCTTTCCCTTCCAGCCTAATTTGTAGAGCCCCAGAGTGAGAGGGATTCTGGACACTTTGGGATGCTCCCATTCTCACAACTGGCAAAAGCCAATCATTCAACAACCATGTGTAGGGAATAAAACAGTCCTTGCCCCTGGTTTGTTCTCAGATCAGTGAGAAGCTTTACCCCTAAGAATTAAGAAGCAGCCAAGGTCCGGGAACCCTGGGATTCTGTGCAGGGCTGCTCGGGAGAGTGGCGTCAGCCCTCAGGAAACCGCTATGTGCTCCATCTCCATCCGGAATCAGGAAGCTCACAGAGGTTTCCATTGAGATGTGGATGTCACTCTGGTCCCTCAGCATGGACATCTCATGTGTGGCACACCTGTCACCTGTCTCAGGGCTGGGTATCATGGTAACTCATGTGTGGAGCCCCTCCACACATCCAAGGAAGGGCCTCTAGCAGTTTGTCACAGGGAATTTGTGAAAATTAAATGGGGCTTTCAATGCCCACATGGCACACTGAGGACCCCCAGCAAGTGTCACCATCCCTCCTTCCCTCGTGTTCTAAGCCAGAATACATAGGCACAGCCCCTCCTCAGAACAAAGGGGCCTGGGGGCCAGTTTTCTTTGCTGGTTACTAGATATCATCCATCTAAGTTTTGTCTGAGGCACCAGAGACCCTGGAAGAGCCCCAGCCCACTGAGTCCTCAGTCTGCAGGTAACATGGGGTGGTGCTGGGGCAGCCCGATACGTAGGCATTGGGGTGGTTTTCCCACCAGCCATTCCCCACCCCAAAGTCTTTGGCCACACTCAGGACAAAAGCCAACAGGCTAGGGGAGGCAGAGGTAGGCATGGCCCCTCCTACTCTGACCGACACATCCCCGCATTGGGCTGTCCTCCTGCCTCCTCAGGACACTCATCTCCTGTGAGACGTGGCCTGGAACCTGCAAAGTCACAGAGCTCAGCCACGCAAGATCGCCATCACATAGAACCAACCTCTGCACTTCTGAGTCAGTGGAAGATGCAGGAACAGCCTGTCATATCTCTGGCCAAATGGGGCCCCAGACCATCTAACAGAAAAGCATTTGTGACAGTCCGCTAAGTACTTTGTTGCTGGCTCAGGACTGTGGAGACAGCAGGTGCTGGAGGTGACCAGGTGTGCCCTTGTCTGTGCCCCTGCCGTGGGACTGGTGGCATGGGGGGGGGGCAGGGAAGAGGCAGGGTGACAACAGCTGACACGTGGCAAGGAGAGAGGGGCCTCGCTAGGGAAAGGTGCCCGCGTGCAGGTGGTCAAGGCCGCGGGCACAGTGTGGGACATTTAGGAAGTGCAGGGTCACAGGCAGAGCAATGATCAGCGGCACGGGAAGGCTTTCTTACCTGAGATCGGCACCTGCAGGCTCTGGGGGAGCTGGGTGAGAGAGAGAGAAACAAGTAAACACGTGGGGCCAGTGTCAAAAAGGCACCTGAAGGAAAGAGTGAGGCCATCCCGTGCACCCAAACCTTCTGTTCCCAACTGTCCTGTATGCCGTGGGGTCTCACGGACCAAGCTGCCTCTTCCCACCCTGTGACGGGCTGGTGGCTTTACAGATGCTACACACGTGCACACACACACACACACAGAGGCTCTTGGGCCCTCAGGGCCAGGATGGTATCTCTTTCTCTAATTGCATAGAGAAGTTGGTTTCTGGCAGGAAACCTGACCCAGCAGATAAAGCCGATGAGAAGGGGGCAGACTGGCCGAGCGCTGGGGCTCAACGATGGGACAGACTACATGGGGACCCCTGGGGGGGGCAGGTGCACCTGAGAAGTCCAATGCTCCTCTCACCTGGGTGCCCTGTGGTGTCAGGGCAGTGAGGCTGGCCAAGGGGACAGGGCTTGGTGCTTGCAGAGCCCCTCCCTCCTCACCCCATGGCAGATGGTCACAGCTGCCTCCCTCCCTATTCACACCAGCACCCAGACTGACACCCTCGGAGGCAGAGGCTGATGACAGAAGGCTGGCAGCCTGTCACCTTCAAGCAGAATGGCCCCCGACACTTTGGCCTTCCCTGCCCAGTGGAGCTGTGTCTGCCTCCTCATCTCGTCCAGCGAGGTCTGTGTGGGCCACAGGCTCCACCGCAGCCCCTCAGGCCCCCTGCCCTTCACCCCCTGATGCTGCCAGATGCCTTCACCACAAGCACCAGCACAGGGGAGGATCAACCCTGGGCATTTCTATGGGGTGCTGTTCTCCCAGGAACACTGTTGGGGAAAGTGACACATCCAGCTTTGGCACCTGGGACGTGGGCAGAGCCTAGCTGTGGACAGCAGGACGGGAGGGGCGTGGCACTCACCTCGCAGGGCCTTGGACCGCGTGCGAGCTCTCTTATCCTCATTCTCTAAGCTCATCTGCAAATAGAAACAACCGTCATGTTAATGGAAGACGGGGCTGCTGGGGCCTCCTGCCATTTCCCAGCTCGAGCTCTGCAGGTGAAGGTTCGTCTGTGACAAAGGATGACAAGGAATGGCCCACAGGGCAGGGAAGGCCTGGCACCAGAAGCAGCAGCAGGCCAGCCCCGGGCCTCCTTCTTCTGCACCTGCCCCCCCCCCACCACCACCCCAATCCCAGGTCCCGCCCACGGCTCACCTGGTCCAGGTGCTCAGGCACCAGGGCAGGTTGCCCGCGGCAGACTCTGACCCCACCGTGCCCAGAGCCCAGCTTCCTGTGGGAGCTAACAGGAAGGCTGTCCTGTTAGAAACAGGCAGCTGGGCTCCAAGTGGACCTCCAGGAAGCGCCCGACACGGGGCAGCTTTGATCTCCACTGTGCGCAGCTCCCAGAACAGTCCAAAGAGAGACGGCCTCAGCTCAGGGACCTCCCCGCATGAAGCAGGACGCCCCTGAATGTGTTCCTAGAGGCATGAGGCCACCAGGGCTCCACCGCCCAGGAGTGCAAGTCACACACAGCACTGGAAATGTCCAAACAGCCTCATGAACAATGTAGAAATCAATATTAATTCTAAACTTACTTAGCCCAAACTATCCAAAACATTACCATTTCAACAGTAATCCATATGACAGTTATGGAAGGGATTTTGTTCCGTGCAAACTGAGAAAGCTTGCATGTCTCCTGGGCTTGTGGCACACCTGAGTCTCCACAGCCACATGCCGAGTGCCCACGGCCACTGTGCTGGATGGGATGGTTCTAGAGCCAGGAGGCCGTGTCAGTGGGAGTCAGGCTATGGCAGGATTGCAGGCCAACGGTCAGCTCAACCAGACCTACCGGCCACCCTTCCAGGTGTCACTGCTCCCAGGGGAGGATGAGTGGGACCTCCGAAGGGGGTTAAGCACAATCTAGACCCCACCAGAGCCCATTAGTGACCCCACCCACCTGAGTCCCTGCCCCTGACCCACTTCTGTAGAGGGCACTCCCCATACCGCCCTTCAAGGGAGTCGAGGAAGAGCCCCCAGGAGCTATGGGTCATCACACAGGACCCTTGACCCATGGCACTCATGACACACCTGGGCAAGCAGGTGACAATGAGGTAGGGGGTAGGTGGGAGCCCCAATGTGCTCCATGTCTCCAAGGGAGCGAGGCTTTTGCCTGGAGCCCCATAGCCCCAGGCTCCCCACCTTCCCCTGAGGTCAGGAAGACAAGGAAGCAGCCCCACCTGTCTCAGGCCACTGCTGAGGCCACCAGAGGGGCAGCCAAACAGTGGGGAAGAAATGGCAGGAGAGAGGAACCCAGGGAGGAAGCCAGGGCACCAGGAGCTTGGTGTCTAGGGTACCACCCAGGAAGAAAGAAGAAGGAATCCCTCCAATTACTCAGAGGAAGTTTGCAGAGGGAACCTCTGGGTAGCACTGATAAACAATGGCTTATGTGATTTGTTACGAAGGAAAAACCAAAAACAGGGGTGATTTATGCAGCTGGCGGGTCCAGGCTGAGGAGCCATGGCGTTCTGAGCTGTGCCCACTATAGCTGTCCAGCAGCAAGAGACGATTGCTACAATTTCTATTTTGGAAGCGAGGTTCCCTGTGGACGGATGGCTCTCATTGAAAGTGAAGAGAGGAGCAGGTGTCAGAGGGGCGTCATTACAGCTAAGAGCCTTCAAATGTGGAACGGGGACCCCAGTGCCCGCCTGCCTCCCATGCAGGGCGCACAATGATGCTGATGCCGCTGATTGTCGGGCGCCTGCTTGTAGCTGAAATGCAATCTACGGAGCTTTTTTTTTTGTCAGGTTTCCCAAGGAAATTGGCAAGCATTCTGCGAGGTTAAAGCATGCCTTGGCAATTCAGATTTCTTGCAGATAAATTAATCAAAGAGCAGAGAATAGAGAGGGTGGCAGGGGTGGGCTGTGGGTGCTGCCTGCACACCGCGAGCCCTTTGCTGAGTTAACAGCCATGCTATTCTCCGCATCTTCTATTTGCAATTTATCTGCTTCAGATGGTCAGGGAGGGAGAAGTTCTCTTCGGGGCATGTGGCTTTGACTTTAAAAGGAAAAAGAAAGTGAATTATGGGAGGAAAGACGAGTTTCCTCTTTAATGTTAGAGTGAATGTATAAGAGCTGAAACTTCGGGACATCAACAATGGAGCTGAGTTCTGAGCTGTTTGAAACCAGCGGTCCTGGCTGCCTCGGAAGCCCCTGGCAGAGCTGGGATAGAACCAGTTCTCTGTGGTTTTTTCTCCCAGAGAATGGCGCACACCTCAGGGGTGGGTTCTCTGCGTCCTTGTGCTCCACGTCCCAAATAGAGCCCACAGCACCCACCCCCACAGAGACAAGGAGACACAATCCCATTTTTCAATCACTTGTTGTTGAAAGCCCTTCACTGCTTGAAGCACAACCCCATCATGTTTCGTTCCTGCTTTTGTGTAGCATACACACTACTGACTGGTCCTTCCTTGAGGGTGATAGGCCCCTTGTCACAGCCAAGCCACCTCAGCCCCACGCACCCACGGGCAGGGAGGCCCTCAGACGCCACCTATGTTTCTGTAGCACCAGCGCATTCCCATGCACAGGGCACCTCACGCTTCTCAGACCAGCTCTGCACACCAAGGAGTATTTCACTAGTTCTGTCTTCAGCAGGAAACCAGGGAGGAGAATAATGACAAACTCAGTCGCACCCGTGTTGCCACGTCTACAGATCAGAGAGGTGGCCTCCCAGTCCTCCTTCATCTTGTTTGACTGACGTCACCAATGTCACTCTCGCCGAGGGCTGCTCCTGCTTCACACCACTCAGTACTCATTAGTAACATCAAGAGGAATCATGTCCGCTCTTTTTAAGTACAGATGGTTCCCATGATGACGAGCTATGAAGACCAGCCCCTTTTCAGACATGGCTGCATGTCACTGAGTTGGACGTTTACAAACTCAGGAACCAAACAAGCCCGCATGGCCAGCTGCCTCCAAACATGAGGATTTTTCTGGACTCTGGGGACACAGTGGTGAGAAATGCACTCAGACCCAGCCAGTGACCAAGTGGACAGAGGGACTATGTGTCCAAGAGTGTCCAGTCAGCACGGCCCACAGGCTTTGTGCCAATCTCCACTTTCACCCAGAAGCAGGTCTCCCACCCCCCAAGTTCAAGGACTCTGGGAGGTCTCTGGAGGGTGCCCCCTCCGGCTCCCTCGTTCACCGTCCCCCTCTATCTCTTTCCCTCTCTCACTCCCCTCTTCTCAGGTTTTCCCAGGCCATCCTGGCCAAGGCACCGCCCTGAACTGCACCTGATGTCATGTCCCTGCCCTTCTGCACAGAGGGCTGAGGCCCGGCCCCCAGAAGCCCCAGACCACCTGCCTCCCAGGCCCTATAGGATATTCTGGCCTGAGCAGCACCTCCCTCAGCAACCGAGGGTTCCTCACTCCAGAGAAGCGGGGGTCAGGGCAGAGCTCGGGAGGAAGCGGCCGCTCAGGTTTGGGAGCCGTGGAGGGAAGGCTCAGTGAATCAGCAAAAAACATCAGCATGTCAGGCCACCTCAGGGTGGGAGACGCTCAGAGCTGGGGTACAAGGAGCACGCTTGGGTGGCAGCTCTCCTCAACAGTCAGGCCTGTGCCCCCCCACTGCGCCCGGGTGTGCTCATACCTCTCACTCCCTCAGTTCCATTGGAAACAAGCTCATTCATTCCCGTTTCAAGGACAGTGTGTCCTGCAGCGTGAGGTACCACAGCTACATTCACTGCTCAGCAACATGTTACGTAAGGATGAATGGATGAACAGACGAGTCGGGACGGTCAGGAACCTCTTTGAGATCCTGGACTGGGGCAGGCGGCGGCTGGGCACAAACCAGAGCCTCGAGCTGTACGGGCCCCAGGACCCTGAGACCGTGAGGCACCTTCACCCCCTGGGCTGCAGGAGGGTTAGGGTTAGTGTCTCACTATATTCAGACTTCATTCTAGCAGCTGGCAAAGTTGGAGAATTAGAATGGACTTAGGACAATTTTTTAAATCCACAAGATTATATGGATTATGGTGCCCCTGGGGCAGACCTAGAGGAAAAGTGGGGGGCACTTATTGACTCCCAGGAGACCCCAGGCAGCCCAGCCTAAAGGAAGGGGTGACAGGTTAAGGTCAGATGGGCTTAACGGGAGGTGGCTGGGAACTGACCATCACCCGCCCTATTGGCTCCAAAGCTTCTGCTCAGTGTCCCCTTTCTCCAGGAGGAGAAGAAAGCAGTGGTCTGGCTCATTCTGTTCTCTCGCTGTGCTTGTCTGAGCGTCGCACCTACATGCACTGGCTGCTAGGAAGCCCCTGCAGCAGAGGGTGTGGTGGCTAGCCCGGCCCCACCCTGGGCAGGAGCTCTGCTTCAGGAAGAAAGGGCAGCACTGGAAGGAAGAGTGTCTTCCTTGCTCCTTTCCCATGGAATCCTTCGGAGCCTCTCGCCAGCTGCACAGCCTCCCTGCCTCCCGTTCTTCCGAGCATACACCTGTCTGGGGCCAGCCCCAGCCAGCCTGCTCCAGACCCTCAGCACACACGGCTTTCCATCCTCTGATTTCTGAGGCTAACCCCCTTGCCCAAAGCCCCTGATGGCCATCACAGCACCCTTGGTTCTCTGCAGTGACAGCTCTGTCCCCCTTTGGGGCATCCCACTGCGTGTCTGACATTCTCCTGACGTTCCACCCATTGTTCAACCTCCTGGCAGCTAAAGGGGCCAGCCTCCATTTTGAGCTGCAGAAAGGACACCCACGGAGCATTACTTAGCACGTGTCTTAGGGGGAGGGAGTTTTACTGACACCTCTAAGTGTGGATTATGGCAGTCTCCAACGCCAAGTTAAAAATTATAGCGACCTAATGACACCCTGATACAGTTGCCACGTCTGAATCCCCGTGTTTAAAACTCCACCATAAGTGTCACGTGTACCAGCCCAGAGGTAGAAATTGGGCCCCGTGAAGTGAGGTGGAACCTCCTTTCCTCATCAGGAGCCCAGTCAGGGTGGCTGAACGTCACACAGTCAGCCTTCTTGACTGCACAGCTCTAGTCGTCCACTAGGTGTGTGACTTGGGGCTCCAGTGTTTCATTGTTCAAGGTCAAGAAGAAATGAAGGACATACAGTCAACACCCACTCCTTTTCTCCTAACGTTGAAGCACACACACCACCAACCACCACACAGCACTTGCCCCACAAACAGCCTTCTAATCTTTTCTAAGGGCACCTTCCAAACCCATCTGTGAGCTGTCCACGTGCCTGGTGCTGAACTCAGAGGCAGGCTGTGAACACCTCCCACACAGGACTGCTCGGCTCTGCTGCCCCAAGTTCCTGAGCTCCTCACCTCACCAGCTCCTGTCTGGGGCCAGTCCTGCTATTGCCCTGGGACTCTCTGCTGTCCCAAGGCCAGCACATCTGTGCTCCAGCCCCCTTAGCCAGAAACTACTCCTGGCACCGGCTCCCAGAGCTGAAAATCTACCCTTTCCCACACACATCCTTTGACCAGAACAGGGACTCCAGCCCTACCTGCCCAAGCTAGAGGGAAGAGTCTCTTATGAAACGGCTGATGGTGCCAGAGGACCTGAACGTGACCCACAGACTAGACCATGGCAGGTCCCACACCCTCGAGCTTGTCATGGCAGAGCCACAGAGACAGCCCCTCCCGGCCCATCCCACACACAGCTTCAACAACACAGGGATACAGCACCCAGAGCCCTTGGCTTCAGATCAAGTCCAGGCAGACCTCACCTCAGGGCACTTCGCAGATACTGTGTTTTGTACAAATTGAAGGTTTGTGGCAACCCTGCATTGAGCAAGTCTATTGGTGCCATTTTTTCTACCACATTGGCTCAGTTTGCGTCTCTGGCACATTCTGAGAATTCTCACATATTTCAAATTTCCTTCATTATTATCATATTTGTTATGGTGACCTGTGATCGGTGATCTTTGAGCTAACTATTGTATTTGTTTTGGGGCACCAAGAACCATGCACATACAAGACAGAGAACCTAATAAATTTTGTGTGCATTCTGACTAAAAAGACATGTGTGTGACTCACTATATTGCAATATTTGCTTTACTTTGGAGGCCTGGACCTGCAATATCTTTGTAACGTTTTGCTCATGTGAGCTCTGTGTAGATGCTCAGGCCTGGGATGGGGTGAGGCAGGAGAGACATTCACCCATCTGCAAATTTAGGGAAGGGGGGCAAAAACTCAAGAGATCAAGATTAAAAAATAGTTTAACGCAATATTATAGAATACCAAAATGAATGCAGAAAATCCACTATGACCAAAATGCCAAAAATTTAAATAAAGGCAGGATTGGTGTCATTGACTTTCCCTTGTGCCTCAGGCTCCAGCTGGCTCAGCAGAGCACCAGTAATCCCACCGGAACACCGGCACGAATGAGGTGTTAGAACAGACCCTTCACAACGCGCATTCCAGTCACCAGATTCAAAAGGAAAATGTTGTGCCTTGGGAGTAAAATGCAAGCACCTTTGTTTTACCATCACCTAAAACTGTGTAGCCCTGCCAGTCCACACCTTGGGCCATCCCATCATGGTGGCTGTGCCTTGGGTCACGGCTTGGATCCTTGACAGAGAGCATCTCCATGTCAAGGAAAGGAGGTCAGAATCTGAGCTCTAGGAAGGGAGGCCACCAAGACTGCTGTCACCTGCACTTCCATCTCTGACGGTCACCCACGCTAGGGACCCAACTTCACCCAGAGCATATCACAGGAAGCTCCAGAACTAGAGGCCAGGCTCAGCTGTCAGCACATGTGACATCCTGGGTTTTGGCACAGTTCCGGGGAAGGGGGGCCTGAGCCACTCCTCTCCATGAGTTTTAGACCAGCATGGGCCATCTGCCTCTAGGTAGGAAGATTGAAATAAGCAAGGTGAACACAGCTCACAAGTCCCTAGGGATTCTCAGGCTGCCCAGGTCACAGTAGGGAGAATGACCACAGTGACTGAGTGTGCACAGCGCGATGGATGACCGTCACATTGTGGGTGTGCTGTTCGGTCACTTTTCTTTCTTTAATTTAATGTAACCAGATCACCGACGATCCTAGCCCCCACTTGTCTTCTGCCGAACAAACTGATGATGACTAGAGCAAAAGTCACCTGTGTGCTCTGTGCCAGGAGTGAGAAGGACCTTTGCCCAGGGCAGGTGGCCCTCCAAGCACCTCACCTTGCCAGGTCCGTCCAGGAGGCTCGAAGTTCTGCAGTTGCTGGCCTTGTCTCCGTGTGTCCACCTCTGACTCAGTAGCTCCCCCCGGAACTCATTTTCTGAGGGGAGAAGAAGGAAGCAGTGAATGCTGACTGCGTCCAAGGGCAGAAGCCAAGAACCATGTTGGCACAACCATCTACTCAGCCCCCTTCTCTGGAATCCACCGGAAGACACATAAGGGACAAGAGAAGGAGCTCTTTTAGGAACATCACTCTCTGATTGGGGCACCCCTGCACCTCATCAGGGTTATGGGACATGCTGTGAGTTTCTAGCCGGGGCTGGTGGGAGTCACTGAGGGGGACATTCTGCTTCCCTCTGCCCTGGTTCCCAGCATCTCTGCTCGGCAGACAACGCCTCCAGTTAACAGTTAATTCTTCACAGAAATTCACGCATCTCAGCAGAGGCTGAGGCATCAGCTGGACATGACAAAGAAATGCATTGTGTACCTATTCCCTGCACGGCACTCCCTGTTTCCATGACAACCAGCTTTCCATAACGGCAGCATTTCAAAGGAAGGTCATTAGTAACCAACAATAAAAACAGGAAATGAAAATTCCTGCGTTCTGCTCTCTGCTTCTCCTTAAAAGGGGGTTTGGATTCTACTGAAGGCAGGTCAGGCCCACTCTGTCAAGCCCATCACCCTCCCCTTGTTTGATGAGCACCCCAAATGTGGTCTTTCCAGAATTCCACCTCTCCTGCCCCAGGCACCCCTGTGGCTCCTGGCCACAGCGTCCTCTTGTCTGGAAATGCCTCCAAGGACCTCCTGTGACCTCCAGGAGCACAGAGAGAAGCAGACTGGTTGTCAAGGAGATGCCTACTGCAAGGCATACAAAGGAATGGTTTGGGACCTACTGTGTGCCCTCCTCACTGAGCCATGTGTCACCTGCAGGGGACCAGAGAGGTGTGAGCTGCGTGACTTTCTGGCTCCCAGGTCCACACCTGTCACCAGCATGTTCAAAATGGGGCAGGCCCACCAATGGTATTCAGATTTCCAAACCCTTCACAGGCATGTGGGGGGGCAGCATCTGGGAGCCACATGGGCCCTGAATTCACAGGTGGAGGCTGCCAAGGGGGAGCAGACAGACTCACACACAGGAGGGATAAAGGACACTCAGGGCACATCCACCAGCCGCGGGGTGTGTCTTACCCTGAGGACAGAGGTGAGGGATCTGGGTGAGCCCCCCCCCCCCGTGAAGCACTCAGGGGTCATTGTCCACACACACCTGCGGGAGAGGAGATGCACAGACACTCACACAGGCTGATTTGTGAGGCTCTGGTAGAATTCTTGTCACAGTGACATGAGTGAGTCTGTGAGGTGACAGCCGGAGGGGACAACAGAAGAGTTGAAGATCTGTGGCCCCAGAAGGGGGTCCTAGATGTGCCCCACCACTATGAGACCCCCTCAGTTCCCTCCTGCTTTCCAGAGCAGACCAGCACGGTGACCCGAGCAAGTCTCCATGGAGGGACTTCTGGTTTTCAGTTTGACAGGAGGCAACAAGCGCCTGGTGCTTCCTCTCTCACCTACCTGAACATGAAACCCCGAGTTCTCCTTGGCCCCTCTCCCTGTGTCCCCACACCTGCTCAGGCAAAGCACGGGGCCTGAGAGCACCCAGTCCAACACCGTCACCCACAAACACTACCCGCCTCCCTGGGCGTGGGAGCAGGCAGCACCTCAGCGACCTGCAGCTCAAGCCCCTGGGAGGCGGGGTCACACGGGGCACATACCCTGAGGCCAGATCCCCTTCACAAACAGCTCTATCCTAATGTGAGTTCTTCCTCTTCCTGGGAACTTGGGCAGCAAACTATGGTGGCTGCTGGAAGACAGAGCTTCTTCACTCTGCACTCTGCCTGTGGCCGTCCGCAGGATAGACCAGACCCTCCTGTCATGCCCAGAGGCAGTCACCAAAGCCCCCACACAGCCACCTCAGAGTCCCCAGGCTGGAGAACAGCACTGCTGGGGTCCCATCGGGATGCCTCGTGCAGAAGCGCCTGCTCTGGACACACTGGGTGGAGGGCCAGACCTGCCCCCAGACCTGACCGCATGCCCTCTTGTTTATCCACAAAGGGGGAGAAAAGGGACATTTGTGGGGAATGCGCCCTCCTGGGTTGGCACACACAAGTGCCTGAGAACGTCACTGTCTCATTGTCAGGAGGGGTCTGAAATGAGAGGCAGTTTCCCCTCAAGACAAGCCCTTCCTGTGGGTTTGTAGGTGTCTGATGAGCTCAGGGGAATCCCTGAAGCCGGTGGCAAGGAGGAAGTGCTGGCCGTGACCCCTCTCTGGGACCTGGCCCTACATGCCCTGTCTGTCCACACTGCCCAGTGTCTGTCCCCACAGAGGTCCCAAAACTCACTCATACGAGATTCTGGCAGGCAGACAAGCTCAGAGAAGCAACCAGGGACTGTTAGTGGATGTGCGTGTGTCTGTGGGAAGGGAAAGACTTCCTGTCACATTCCAGTCAGTCCCTCTTTTAATGACTCCCACCTTCCCCAACTCAGCAGACTTGCAACTAGCCCCACCAGGCCTGGGACTCAACAGTTCCCAAGAAACAGCAGCACTAACCCCTGGACC
The DNA here is from genome assembly GCA_037038555.1 of Rhynchonycteris naso. Lineage (NCBI taxonomy): Eukaryota > Metazoa > Chordata > Mammalia > Chiroptera > Emballonuridae > Rhynchonycteris > Rhynchonycteris naso. The sequence goes on along the minus strand of CM073001.1, from coordinate 169,316,154 downwards.
CCAAGCGTGCAGGAACCTCACGGGAGGCCCCTCCACCCAGCCCTCCACCGTCACCCCTCTGTTCCCAACATCAGGGCTCAGCCAACCTCTCCACATGGGCTGGATACCCGCTCCTTCCCATTCCCCTTAATTAAAGGGTCCTAGGGCCAGCCACCATACCTCACATTCCTCTCAAATGGACCCTTCCTGGGGCTTTTCAACTCTTCCACAAGCTCAAGACGTCACATTTCAAATCTCCTTGCATGTGGACTCCACACCCAGCGACCTCCATCTCATCCCCTTCAAAACCACATCTCTTAAGTGACCAAAACTGGCTGGCTCTACTTCTCACTCCCCACCGCAGTTGGCCTCCACCTACAGCTCTTTCCCAAAGCAGGGGTCTTTGAAGGGTCACCAGTAACATCCACCTCATATCCCATTGTGGACCCCCTGAACCCTCTGCTGTGTGCGGGCTCCTCCTGGCTGCTAGCCATCCCATTAACTCCTCTTCTGACCTGATCTTTGCTTTTAACACCTGCTCTTCGCAGGACTGAGCTGTCCAATCTCCCTCGTCCTCGAGCAGAGACAATGGGACTGTCTTGGGCCCCAACTCCTGACGGTTATCTTTTGAATCTCACCAGAATCTGGCTACTTCTGTCTCTCCAGCTGCTTTGTTTGGTTCGCAAAAATTGACAAACTGATTCTAAAATTTAAATGGCAATTAAATCAACATAGAATATCTGAACGATGAGGTTGGACCCTCTTACATCATACACAAAAATTGATTTACCCTGGATCACAGATCTCAATGTAAGAGCTGAAAATTTTAGAAAACATCAGAGCAAATCTCCCTGACTCTAACTCAGGCAATGGTTTCTTATATATGAGACTAAAAGCTCAGGTAATAAAAAAAGAATGGCTAGATTAGACTGCATCAAAATTTAAAACCTTTGTACATCAAACATCAATAAGGTAAAAGAACAATCCATACACTGGGGAAAATATTTGCAAGTTGTATATCTAATAAGGCATTGGGACTCAGAATACATACAGAATGCTGATGACCCCATAGTTAGATAACCCAATTTTCATATGGGCAAAGGGTTTGAATAGACACTTATCCAGAGACAACATATAAATGCCAATATACACAAGAAAAGAGGGTGAACCTCTAGTCATCAGGGAAATGCAAATTAAAACCACAAACTCACTACAGTGCTATAATTTAGAAAACAATAACAACAGACAATAACAAGTGCTGGAGAGAACAAGGAGAAACTGGAATGCCAGGACACCGCTGAGGGGACTGAAAAATGGCACAGCTGCTTTGGAAAACAGTCTGTCGGCTCCTCAAACTATGCAACACAGCGTCACCATCCCTAGGTATGAGACCCCAGAGAAACGAAAACATATGTCTTCACAAAGCCTTGGACACAACTGTTTTCACATCTTTATTCATACCAATCAAGAAGTGGAAATGACCCAACTGTCCATCAGCGGCTGAACAGAGAGGACAAAATACCTCTGAATCATATTTGGCAAAAAACAGGAATGCAGACCTCCTACATGGAACAGCGTGAGTGAGCCCCAGACACAGAGTGCTCAGTGACAGTGGCGGCTGCGAAACACCAGCGCTGCTTCACTCCACATTCACAGAAATGGCGCGTGCATAGGTGACTGGAGGGAGGTCGGAGGTTACGGGGTCAGAGGTATAAATGGGGTGTGATGGTGGATGGCACAGGTTTTCTCTCTGGAGTCACAGAGAGGCTACAAAGCCACCGTGGTGACTGGTGCACCACCCTGCAAGTGTGCTGTGCCCCTGGTGTGAATGCTTCCAGTGGGGACACGTCAGGACACAGAAGCCAGCTCTGGTCGGCTTCCACTGGTCAGCAGGGACATCGACATAATGCTTATAACTCACTGGATAAAATAAATCATGTCTACACAAATATCAATAAACAAACGAATACATTGGCAGTTTAATAAGGACTGAGGTGTTTGCTTCTCTCCAAATACTTATTAACTACAGTTTGGACTGTTCCTACACCAGGAGCCATAGGACAGCCTTGTCTAACCCAGTGACCAAAGCAGGGATGTCAGGACCAGAAAGAAGAGCCTCACCCCTGGCTGTCCCCAAATAACCTATGTGCAGTCATGGGGGACAGCTGACAAACCCAAATTGAAGTTCTACAGAAAACTGGCCAGCACTCTTTAGAAGTGTGAATGGCGTAACTGGCAAGGACCAGCAAGATGTAGCAGCCAGACGCCTTGCAGCCCTGAGCTCACCCTTGAGACAGACCATGCAGGTGAGGGTGGTTCTGGAGGTCACACCTGAACAGGTAGGTATTCTGGGTGACAGGAAGGGACTCAAACCAACATTCTCTCAAGTGGTTCAGGAAAAGCAATTCTGTCTTGTATTTGAAATGTTTCTGTAAATTTGGGGTTATTTCAAAAAGTATTTTTTTTTTTAGCAAGAGAGACAGAGGCAGACAGGAAGAGAGAGAGATGAGAAGCATCAACTCATAGTTGCAGCACCTTAGTTGTTCATTGATTGCTTCTCAAACATGCCTTGGGGGGGGGGTTTACAGCCGAGCCAGTGACCAACCCCTTGCTCAGGCCAGCGACACCGCGCTAAAGCTGGATGAGCCCATGCTTAAGCTGCCACCCTCAGGGTTTCAAATGATGCTCTACCCACTGCATCACCACCAGTCAGGCTCAAAAAGTATTTTTAAAAATAGTGGGGCATTGGGGCGTGATTTCGGTGACAGGTGGTCGGTGGAGGTCTCTGAGGAGAGGCTGAAGTAGGGACTTCAGGTTAAGGTCTCTACCTTCCCAGGCCCAGGAAGCCCAGGGTGGCTAAATAGTGGGCAAGGCTGGTTCTAACCACCCTCACCTGGCTTCCCCAGGGACAGCCCGCTCTGTCTGGGGCTCCTGGGTGGTGCTGGCCTTGGGGGAGTCTGATGGCCCAGGAGATGAACAAGCAAGTGGCAGGGGAAGTGGGGGCCATGCAGACCCCACACTGGCCCCCCCCCAGCTTTTCTTGCAGCCCAGCCGCAGCCACCTGGACCAGTCGCCCACGTGACCTCCAGGTCCCCCTCCGCTGCACACCTGGAAACCCCAGCTGCAGCAGGGGTTCTGATCCTGGTCGGGGGTCTCTGTCAGGGCTGTGTGGGCATCCTACCCAGGGGCCAGCTTTTGGCAGGAATCACAAACAGGGCCGAGGGGCAAATGAGGCAAAATTTGCTCTTTTTCTTTGCTTTTTTTTCTTAAGCTGGGATTCGGTGAGAATAGAATGAAGACTTGCTGAGTGGAGCAAAGACAGACCTGCTTTTGCTGAGTTTAGGTGAAAATGAGAGAGGGGGTGGGGAGAACTGGTGGTTCTACCGCTTTGCACATTTCTCTCATTATTTTGCTTCTAAATCGGCCTCGCTGGTACTTTCTCTATTCAATAAAAGCCAAATGCAAGACGTGTCCCTTAATCTCCCCAACAGCAGCTCTCTGCTGAGAAAATAATACAGATGTAACTTCCAGCCTCATACACTCTCTTTCCCATTTATATGCAAATAATGACCTTTCACCCAGGCTGTCTCAAAGAAGTGTTTCCTTAAAAATGCAAATAGCATGTTGCAGGCAGTTACCAGAGCTGAGTCTTTCTTATATTATTATTATTATTATTTCTTTTAACCTTACCAAGGCTGTAAAAACAACAGCGAAAGTGTAGGCAGTAATAAGGACTTTCCAAACCAAATCACAGGCCGGCTCTCCAGGCGGCCGTCTCCCAGCCTGCCAGCAGGGGAGGGCGTTCCCAGCATGCTGGGGGGGACGCTGTCAGCCCCAGATAGGCGAGCCTCCAGGAGGGGCACCATGGTGTGGAGCTGCTTCCGTCTCAGAGCCACGCGGGCCAGGCCCCTGACACAGCCCCGAAAGCAGCTGCAGGAGATCCATGCAGGTGCCCGTGGAACACACATCCCAAGTGCAGCTTCACACCAGTGGTCCACTCTGACCCCAATCCCCACCTCCATCGGGGCAGAGGTCACCCCAGGGTGCTCTCAGAAACCAGCACACATGCTGGCCCCACGAGAGGAGCCAGGGCAGGTGACCCTCCCAGCCTATAGGACAGGCTGGAGGAACAGGAGGCTAGGAGAACCAGGGGAGCCCAAGGGAGGGACAGCGCTGTGGCCTGTCCAGAAGGCGTTTTGGTAGGTGGTTCCCTCCAGCTCCCCCGACCCACCATGCTCACCATGGTAGGTGACAGGCCAGGCAACAGCTAAGAAGACATTTACTCCGTCCCCTGCACCTGCCCACAGCTCCCAGGGCTCCTGAAACTGCCACCCACCCATTCTCGGTGTATGTGGTTGTGTCTCTCAAGGCCCCAAGCCTGGGCCACCCATGTGGTCAGGAAAGAAGGGTGGTGGCTTGGCCTGGCTGTTCAGAGCAGGTGCATCAGAGTTCTTTGTCTGCCCTGGGATACAGATGGGGGTGCACAGAGGAGGAAAAGGCAATGGGAGGGGCTGGTATGACACAGGTCTCGCCCAAAAGTGGGGAGCCAAGAGGAACCTCCTCACAGGTCTCTGGTCTCCAGAAGACACCTTGGCTTCTGGGCCCAGGAGGGGTCTTCTCTGTATTTTCTGCTCCAGCAGCACAGCCTCCCCCCTGCTCCGAGCCCTAGAAACTCCTTTCTGAGTTAGGACTGTCCAGCTCAGGGACAGGCTACTCCTTCTCCCTGGAGACCATGCTTGGTTTAGGCTCCTGGGGGTAACCGACTAGAGTGGGCTCCATCCCACATAAACAGGGTAAGACAAAGCTGCTAAAGCTCAGGGCCCATGGTCACGTGCAATTCAAAAAGGACTCTCCTGGCCAATGCCACCTTCCTAGTCCGTGGGGCCCCGTAGTGCTCTGGGGCCATGGTTCTCCACTCCCAGGTCCTATTTGGGGGAGAAGAGCCAGCTCTAGGGTTTGACGTCAGGCAGCTGCTCCCTGCCGACTTGAATCGTAGCCAAGCACCAGGGCTCAGAGTGGCCCTGTGTGGTGAGGGGACCAGTCAGCCTCTTAGCAATGCCCAGCAATATTCTGCTGCCTTTTAGGGTAGCCTCAAGTGGACTCTGGGCAGTAAGGGGACCTCACCAGGAGGGAGTGTGGCAGCAGGGCCCCACCAGGGCCCAATGTCACAGTCACACCCCCCACCTGGGAGCACTCCCCATCTGTAGTCCTTCTGAGGTCAGAGCTGCAGCTGGAGGGCAAAGCCAGGGCCCAGAGCCACCAGCCTGCGAGCGACCACCCTGAACCCGCCTCTCCTCTCCATTCCCGAAGCTCAGAGGAAGCAGGACCCTGGCCTCCTGCCTCTCTCACTTCCCTGGTGGCTCAGTGGCTGTCCAGTAGAAGCAGCAGAGCTTGCATGAGAGAAGGTGGGAGAACACAGCCCCTCACAACCCTTGCACATCGTGCGGATCGCTGGTTTGTGTGTGCTGGGGGAGGGGAGCCCTCACATCTAAACTGCTTTACAGACCTCAGGAAGCCACCACACTATAGTAGAAATAAAATGAGGTCAGACAAAATCTAAGTACATTAAAACCAGACGATAAGAATGAGGAGCCAGAGGCAGCCACGCAGTCTGGGTGGTACAGTTACGTGGGCACAGTCTCAGCTCAACCACCGCAGAGCCAGCCACAAGGCGGAGCAGATAGCGGATTGGAAATTCAGAACTGAAACTTCTCAACAGGGCACACAAACAGTTCTCCTTCTCACCTCAATTTCCTTTCGATCTCCAAACCAAAATTGAGATCCACACAGCCCAGCACTGGAACCTCGGGTGTGTTCACAGGGACAGTACCTGCATCTGGGCACCTGCCAGGTGGGCCGGGCCTGGAGCTGCAGGTGACCCTCAGACGGAGTGGGGACACAGGCAATGTGGACACAGTGTCATAACGAAGCTGCCAAGACAGGTGGTTCAGGAGGAGACACCTGAGGGAGAGGCAGCCAAGCCTGAGGGGTCCCCGAGAAACCCAGGGCGGCACCTGTGGGGGTGGGAGGCTTGAAGAGAAGAGCTCAGCAGGAGGTAAGGTTCTGCTGGGGAGGCAGTTCAAGGATATTCACTTTGGGGTCAGAGAATAAGGTGGGAGGCGGGCTGTACACAGACTTAGGGCACCTGCTGGGAGGGCCGTGGGGGGCCGGCTGCAGCCTGAGACAACACCTTGGGCTGGCCAGGGACGGGGCAGTCAGGCTGGGAGGGCCCTGAGGAAACCCACTTCCAACCCAGGTTGCACCTCTCACCTGGAAAGCTAATTGGCCTCCCAGCCTCACTGCTGATGTAGCAAACACAGCCCTGTGGCATCAACCTGCAGGCACATGCGTAGGACCTGAGTGGGTGAGCAGAGCCCCAGGCAGTGGTGACAGGACCGTATTACGCGTGTCTGCTCTGTGGGTGGTGGCCCAGCCTCAGTGAAAACAACACAGTAAGTCCTTCCAGTTTTCTGGCCCTGCCTTTGCCCACACCCACAATGGCCAGGGTACAATTTGTGAGAAATTGCACATTTTATGTACAAACTGGTGACCGACAAATGAGCTAATTGTTCTGTTAAGTCTGGTGACTGAATAGGCAGCTTTGAACCACTGAGTCCAGGGTCCCCGGGACAGTGATTACCCAGGACACCCAGAATTGGGAGGGCTCTCATTCCGAGCATATGACTCGTGTCAAAGGCAAAGCCCCGTGTAGGACAGGCAGCACCTTCCATCAGAACCACCTGGGCCACCCTCAGAGGACAATGGCTGAAGCCAGTTACTCTCAGAATTCAGCAAACACTGTAGGTGTAAAGACTGAAGGGCCATGATAAGTCAACTCAGCAAGACACCCAGGGAGCCTGGGAAGGAGCTCAGGGATCCTCAGAGCCATGGGTCTGGCTCTTGGAGACCCAGGACCTTACAACCAAGGCATTGGCTGCTGTGGGTCTGAGGTCTGGGAGTCCCAGGGTCTTTCTTGGACCCTGTAAAGCAGGCACCTGGGCATACCAGTGTCCAAGCTCCTGCCCCAAGAGAGAAAACTTGGGAGGTTGGCTCTGGGTCCAGTGAGAGGCCTGCAGCTGGGAGCAGACCCCTGGCTCTGAGCTCTGGGGACACGTCCCTCAGGCTCCTCCTCAAATGTAGTTTTTTGGCAACAAAATGAAAAAAAGGAGGAGGACCCAGATGGCTTCTGCCAGAGCCCTCAGACCGATGTCCAACACGATCAAGGTGTGAAGCCAGGCGTGAGGGTGGGTGGGAGTCCAGCGGGTTGATCTGTCAGCAGCTCCGGCCATATGGCACGCCTGCGATCCCAACATCTAGATCATTGCGTGTGCACATTCACACCTTGCCCGCCACCCTGAGTGACACAGAATGCCAGTCCTTCAAGGGTCTGTCGCACACACAGCCTCCAACCTGGCCCACAGCACCACATACAGCAGACCTTCCCCAAGCTACCCTGGGGGACTGAACCCTGCAGTTGCCACACACGCCTGAAGGTGGGGCTGCAGACACAGAGCCTGGGAGCCAGGGCAGGTGGAAGGAGCAGGACCCCGTGTTCCGGAGGTCCAATTCCCCGCCTCTGCGCTGGGCCACCTGTCCACCGTCCTGGACTCTCACTCCCCTCCGACTACTGCACCAACCCTGACAGGGGCAGACTTAGCCTCAGCCGTCCTCCGAGCTACTTTCATTCCTCTGGTTGAAATAACATTGCCTTTTAGAGGGCAAATTTAAAAACGGAAAAGGAATGAGTGACAGGTGAAGCCCCTCTTGGCACCAAAAAGCACATGTGCTCCTGAGGGTAGGAACCGCGAGGGTGGGAAGGGCCTGGAAGCACGCCTGGTCAGCCCCAGCGATGATGCTGGGGGAGAAGCGGGAGCTGACTGTGAGCTGTGCTGTCCCGCGGAGCATGAATCTGCTCTCTGACGCACACTCCATGGAGTCTGAGCCAAGGCAGCGGAGTCACGTGAGACACGTCTCTCTCCGTTCTGTTTTGAGTTGTTTAGAGCAACATTTGGAGGAACTCAGCGTCCATGAAAGACAAAAGTACTCTTAGGTCCTCTGGACATCCCCCCAGGGCCCCAGGGCACTCTGGGCTGCACTGCCCAGGAGGGTCCCAGGAGGGTCCCAGGAGAACGGGCTGTGGGCCCTCAGAAGCAGGAAGCCTGGGGCAGCTGCTCTCATCCCGTCTGGGAAACAGGGTTTTGGGGGCTGATTAACCCCTAATGAAGCCAGATCCCAAAGACCATTTTTCTGTAAACTCTCACTACAGAATTCCTGTTAAAATTACATCTGTAGACACTCAACTCCTGGTTTATTCATGAGTGAGTTCACAAGGAAAGCACACAGGTGGGGATCGGGGGGCTGAAATGGGGGGAGGCCCCAGGCTCTCGGCTCTGTTCCCCTGCCCAGCTCCCTGCTAGAGGAGAGCCGACCACAGGAGGACCCAGGCCGGCCCTCCAGGGCCGGGCAGGTGCAGCATCGGTCTTCCCAGCAAACCTTAGTGACTGACGTGCGTCTGACCGGCTGCCCAGGGCCCTGCCTGTCTGTAGATCAGGTGACCAGCAGCACCCCACCCTCAGCGGTCCCTGCCTCCCTGGCACTCATCACTCTGAGCTGGCCTGTGCTGACTGAGGCGTGCCCCTGGCGGGGTTGAGGCACAGGACACACGCAGCCCATCAGGACAGTGGCAGGAGGCCAGGGCAGGAGGCCAGGGGGGTGCGGGGGGGTGCTCTAGCCCTCTGGCACGTGGTCAGTCTTCAAACACTTTGTCCTGCTGTTGTGCCCAGTGCTGGGCTGTGCAAACCAGCATTCCCCACAGTGCAGCCATTACCCAGGCATGAGCACCATCTGGGGGGAGGGCAGCTTGATTCTGTGCTTCCTGCACACGCCAGGGTCCCGACCAGTCCCGCCCCCTCACACCCGGTGCCCGCAGAGTCACCATGGCCTCATAGGCACGTTGGGTGACTCCAGGCCAGGAGAGGGCAGCAGGAGAAAGGAGGGGCCTATGCTCTGGGCAGCACCAGGGAGAGCGTCCAAAACAGCCCAGCCAGCTCCAGACAGAACCAACCAGAACCATCCCTGCTTTGGGTCAGGGCTGAGGGTGCCAGCGAGCACACACTCTTGCCAGCCTCTTCCTGATGTCTCTGAGTACCAACAGAGCTTTCCAGTGAAAGCTGCTGTGACACCCGGACAGAGCGGCTTTCAGCCCCAAAGGCTCTGCCCACCACATAGGGTCACCACCTCTGACCAGGCTCTCCATCCTCTGGCAACAGGAGCAACCGGGAGATGGGTGACTCTGTCTTTGCCAGAATCTCCCAAGAAGGCGTATTGGCTCCATGTACTTGGAGCTTCCTTTAGACCTGAGCAATCCTGAGGGTCCCACAGGGCCTCTGAGTCAGAAGCGGCCCCCCTGACCTGCATGAGCTCCAAGGCCTATATCTGGGCCTCAAGGCCCAAGGGGGTTGCAGCCCAGAAATTTCCAGGATGGAAAGGCCTCTATCTCCCACTCTCCTTGGCCCCTGGGAGGTCCGGCACTGTCCAGAGGTCAGGGAAAAGCGGGAGGCTCTGTCTCCAGCTCCAGGGTGCCGAGGGTTCATGCAGATGCCTCCTTCTCTTTGCAAACAAGCAGCTCCCAAGCCCTGACAGGCCTCCTCTGCTCAGTGAACTCTGGGAAGCTGGGCAGGGACCTGCCTGGGGTGACACCCTCTCCTGCTGGCACCACAGACTCCAATCCCTGCTCTCCCACTCTTTGTTTATATTAACTGAGGGGAGCATATGGAAGGAGGTGATAATCACTACTGAGCACCAATGGGATGAAAGCCCTGGTGGCGAGGACGTCCCCCCCTCCCAGGGCCAGAGCAGGCATACCCTGTCACACCTCTTAGAGGGCTCACTTCCTCAGGTTTGCCCAACACCCGCCTGCCTTTTGTTCACTCAGACACTGGCCTCAGAGACCTTCACAGGTTTCTATGACATTTTTAAAACCACCAAGGCAAAATTTCCTATCTCCCTCTCCCAAAAGGATAATGATAATAATTGATGTCATTATTGCCATTATAGGGACAATCTGATGGCCAGAGACAGAGCCCACATTTTGCTACTAGAAGCCCCGTTGCAGATGCTTTCTTTCAGGAATTAAACAAACTTGACTGGCCAGTGATGTGCACTGATGACATGGACACCGAGACAAGAACAGCCTGTCGTGACAGGGAGAGGACGAGGGCTCCCATGTGAGGACCCCCACAGGAGTTCCTGGACTCATCTATTTTCCTGGTTCACAAAGAAAAAAGTGAATCCAGTGGGTAGAACAAAGTCCACGGCCCAGACACATCGTCCCTACAGGCAAGGGCATGACATTGCTCAAAGCTCATAGCAACTGCTTGGCCAACCTAATTTTTTGTTTTAAATGCACAAATCCAGTTGTGCTGATAGATAAACAATGGCTCTCAAGACCTCATCCCATCACAAGAAGGGACAGCTATTCAGTCCTGCACATCTACCCCACAGACACACGAACCGAACATCATTCCCTAACTTTAGATATACGTGACACGCAACGACAGAATGCTCACATGACTATCTCCACCCCGCATCGTGGGTGGGGGGCCACACACGAGGTACAGACTCTGAGTCCCCGCTCCAGAGAGGTCTCCTGCTTAAGGAACCTGTGTTTTCCCCGGGTTACAGCCTCCCGGTCCCACAGCTGCAGGTATATTTCTGTTCCTCTTCCAGAAAGGCACATAAAGTTTCTCGTCTTGATACAAGGTCCCCCAAATGTCTTCTCTGGCAGACACACAACGTGTCCACCAGACTCAGAGAAGCCAAGTGCGTGAGCAAGCCAGGGAGGGACCAAGAGAGAAGAGGAAAACAGCCACAGGCAGACCTGGGAGAAGAAAGCCTCGGTCCAACAGAGCAGCTCTAAAGAGCCATCCCCAGACCAGCTTTTCCTGCAAAGAAAGCCTTCATCTGAGCAATTAACTGCTCGCCCGCCCACTCCCTGTCCCCGTCCGAGGGGAAAAGCCAACCACCCGGTATCTGCCTTTGTCAGCGAAAGAACGTAACATTGACTTACCTTTCCCCACAGCTATTGTCTGTCCTCTTTCAAAATGACATCACGGAAAGCAATCATGAAATTTACATGGGGGGTGCAGGTTGGACGGGGAGGAGGGGCCGGCAGCTGCCTCCTCCACGTCACATGTGGGGAAGCCTGCGTGAGGGTTTCAATTAAATATCTTCTCCCCTCAGTGTGCGAACTCCTAAGCCAGCTCAAGGCAACGTCTCATTTACTTAATGACGGCTCTCATTAGCCGTGGTGGCACGGGCTGGCAGAGAGGCTCCTTTGTAAATACGCTACCCATGAACCCTTGGGGCTCCAATATATCTGTTTACTCTCCGAGGTGAAATAAATTTACAGTATAGCATCAGCAAGATGGATCTGCTGACCTGGGGACTGAGAGGTGCCCAGCCGACTGAGCCACCGGCTCCTACTCCAAGCACCCACAAATGCAAGTTGCCTGCACTTGCCCACACTGATTTATAATTAATATACAGCATGATTGGTTTTTTTAAAAAAATACAAAACACACAAAAGGGCAGAGAGTAGCACAGCCAGCATGCTCACCCCCCTCTGCTTTCTCCACCAGTGGTTCAGTCCAATAATTCCTAATAGCAGCAACCGGAATGACAGATGCCCTGGGTTAGCACGGCGCAGAGAAAGTACTTTACAATATTTATTGGTGGTTAGGAATATGACCTACCATCATAAAGAACGGACGGCAGAATTTATCACTCAGATGAACCAGGAGGACTACATAGGGGCTTATCTGCATACTCAAGTATCAGTGACTTAAATGGATACGTGCATATATTTTTAAAGTGCATAAATAGTACCCATGGCCACAGATCAAAAAGTAAACTTGTACACACAAAGAATCAATCACAAAAGGGTACTTTTCTTTTATCACACATTCCTTTCCTGTTTTAAGTTTTAAAATAATAAAACTCCCTCAAAGAGAGTGTGGGTACCTCCTGAAGCCCCGAACTAGTAAGTTTATCCCAGCCAGAGGGATGCACGCCACTCAAGTTCTCTGCTCTAGCTTTCTGAGTTTGTTTCAAAGTGCCTGCAAGGAGCTGTCCAATGAAAATCAAGAGGAGGAAAAGCCGTAGCACACACAATGGAGGTGCCCACCCACTCTTCAGGCAACCCAATTGTCTGCTTCATCTGTCACTTTGTGATGCTTTTTCCACATTATGGCACCAATGTAGGAATTTCCTCAGAGTACCCAGGAGCTAAAGTATTCTTTCTTACTACTCAAATTCCCTTTTCTTATTCAGAAATTAGGCAAACAGTGGTCCATGATCATAATCAGGTTGTTAGCAACTGTCCTGTGATTTCAGACTCCGTCAGAGGATGAACGGTCCAGACCAACATGAGAGCCAGTGAGCCCACAGCTCCAGAGCTCTGTGCAGAGATTTCAAGTTAGCAAACAGCATTTTTTGGTAAGGCATTCAGGAACACATCAACCCCACCTTAATTAGCACTAAAGGGCTCAGGCCACAGAAAGCATGAATGAGACAGAACTAAGACATTCAGCAGTCTCTAAGAAACCACATATTGAAAATCAGCTAAAACTCTTCCATAAGCAAGTATTTTTAACACACCGTGTTCTGGCTATAGGTAAGCCAATGAGTTTCATCCTAAACACAGACATGCTCAGCTCTTAGACACTCACTTTATTATCAGCAAATACACAGTGTACCAGGGGCAATCTTTCAGATTGAGCAAAAGGAAATAAATGCAAGCCTTCACTGGTCAAACTGAGGATAAAATATTAATTAGCCAAATGAGAGCAGTTGGAGGCTCCTACAGTGACTGTCTACCATTGTTTTCCTTCTCTCAGAAGCTCGTGCCATTAGCATAGAAGGACACAGTCCTTTGAGAGCTCTCCTGAAAAGCCATTTTCTGTTTCCTCTGGACACGCAGTGAGTGCTAGGATATTTTACATCTAAACCTTTGGCATTCAGAAATTCTATTAAACTCTTATCGGCAGGCTGCAGGCTCAGGCAGCCCTGCGCGCCATTGTTCACCATGAAGATAGACTCAAAGGGAGGGCGGGTGCTGAATCAGCCATTCCCCAACAATGCCCACTGTCTCATGAAAGCACTTAATTCAGATAGGTAACAGTCAAACTTGGGAAACAACAACAAACAGAGGTAACCGCAGTGAGGGAGCAATCGTACAAGAGACCTGGTGCAGCATCCTTATTTTTCCAGGAAACAGGAATTACGTCTGCACACACCTAAGTCTCAGCATGTCACATGTCCCCACTGGACCCCTCCTGACCAGCACAACCCTGTGTCAGGTACCCCGAATGTGCTCGTGACCCTTTCCAAGGCCTGGGAGACAGGCCTGGGAGCTGCTTCAGAAGATGGGTTCTGATGAGGACAGGTAAAAAAAAAATCTTGAGCTGACGCGTCAAGGGAATAAAGGAGGAGTTACGGGAAAGAAACAGGAAGGGACTTTGCGGACAAGTTTCTAAGGTTTGGCGTTTCCCCTCGGTGGCCGCCGCGCCCGCGGTCTGATCAGCACTTCGGACAGCGCCGCCGCCGGCCTTTGTTCTCCGCCGCGGCCGCGGTTCAGCCCAAAGGCTGCCGGCCCGGCTTGGACGCGACAACAGCCAGGTGCAACCCGGGAGTTTCTGGCTCAGATGAAAACCGGTCAGGATATTTTAAATGATAAGATATTTTCTTTTCCATAACTAACTAAGCATGGAGTCGATTGTTTCTTTAGGCTTTACAGGGAAGTCACATGTGACTGTTAACTTTGGGAACCCCAATCTATTATCCACAGGGAAACATCCTCTGCCTTACTGGAGAGTCCCCGAATTCCACACGGTGAAGCCCTTGCTGGGGAAACAGACTTGGTCATTTAGCTGGAAGGATCGTTTCAAAGACAGTGTTACTCCTTGTGCAAATGCACACAGACATCCCAAGTGTCTGTTCATTTGCTTCATAAAAACTCTTTCAAGTAATTTTGGTCTAAACTTTCTGCATCTGTAATTGGCACCACCTTCTCCGGTGACCAGCTGGGGGTGAGGATTTTCTTGTTTTCGTTTTTTCTTTTTTTTTTTTTTTCCCCTGAAAGCTTCCCTGCAGATGGGCGCCCGCCTTAAAGCTGCAGACGACAATTAGGGCCGTTGTGTGCAGAGCCGAGGTGGTCAGCATTAATATTGTATATGAACAGCTGAGGGTGAGGGGAGGCGCAGCCCCGGGCAGGCGCTGGCAGATGGAGCAAACAAAACCCAGAGCCACTCTTACCAACACCCGGGGCCGACTTTGTGCGCCTGTCTCACACGGAGCACTCACTCTTGGCCACATTGTGAGACTGTTTCACGCTGAGACATCAAACACATCAACCCTCTGACATGGTGTGAACACACGTACACACACCAACACACATTTGGGGGGACTCGTGGGGCCTGCACACTAACTCTTGCTCCAAACCTGTGCTCCTGGGACACACAGAGGAAGTCTGCATGCAACAAGAATGCAGGCAGCAGACCCTAGCCACAGCCCCGTGTGCAGGTGAATATCATGTCACAGAGACAGGAGGGGCACACACACCTTCTCTCCACCCCACCATCTCTCAGCCTGGTCCTCACCCGCGGCCCTCCCCACCTCCAGCCTTCTACGGGGAACCTGAGGAAAACAGCCTTGACAGTCCTGTGAGCTCCTGATCAAGCTGGAGGGGAGGTGGCAGGCTGGCTTCCAAGGACCTGGCCTCTTTCAGAAAGGAGCCTGTGTCTGTCACCTTCTCTGCTGCCCGGTAAAGAGCACTGAGCACTTTCAGGGACACACAGCTAATTAGCCCCTTTGGCGTCTTGGCAGAAATAAGTGAACAGGCCCAGGAAGGGGTGTGTGGGGCTGGGGAAGTACGCACCCAGGAAGGTTCCACAGAGCATCATCCTGGATGGGCGGGCACACCTCCACTCTGAAGCCTGGACACACGATCACTTCATGCTGGAAAAAGTTACTGCACAAACTTCTGTGTCCCAGGGCCCCCGGGGAGCCCCCTTCTCATCCAGCCAGTCAGAACAGGGAGCAGACAATCACAAATTAATGCCTTGCCAATGAGGCTCCCTTCCCCACACAATGGGCCCTGGCTGGACAATGAGCCCCGCCTGCAGGTGGGGAAGAGAACACAGCCCCTAACACGAAGGGACTAACTAGGGAAACAGGGAGGGGCCTTCCGAGGGTGCTTTCCCCTCCCCCTCCTGCCCTCCTCCCAGGCTCCTCCCCCTCTCCTCTCCCTCTACCCCGTCCCCTTCCGCCTCTCCCTCATCTTCTTCCTCCCACCTTCCCTCACCCCAGACAAAATCAGGCTAGAAACTTGGTGGCAGACCAGTGGGAGGGGTTGGGGGAGGGTCAGTCTGGGGAGTCCTGGCCAACCCCCAACACAATCAGTGGCTGCCTAGGAGGGAAGCCCCTGAGGCCCCTGAACTCTGGACTCCAGGCTGACCTGTGGTGACGCTGTGGATAAAGGGTCGACCTGGAATGCTGAGGTCACAGGCTCAAAACCTCAAGCTTGCCCTCTCAAGGTACATACAACAATAAGGTGACCAGATTTTAAAATTGGTATAGCGGGACACCATTGACAGGGTGGGGGGGTTCTTGATTAAAAATTTGGTCTATATGGAGCAAAACAAATTTTCATAGAATGCAAAAATAGTATTCTAATATATTTTTTTAATTTCAACAGAAGTACAATTTACACCTGTAATACATTTTAAAAATTATGTATAGTTTTATTTTATTCTTTGGCATATTTCTCATTTGAGTGAATATTTTTTAGTAGATTGCTGTCGTTGTTTACAAGGTCATGAAATTTTTCACAAGAATTTGTTAAATTATATTTCACACATAAAATGGCTTTCAAAGTCTCAACACTTAATTGTGATTTTTCTGATGTCCACACTTTATTTACCGTAGAAAAAACGCGTTCAGTCGCAGCATTAGTTCCTGGTAAAGACAGCGCGTATTCCACAATTTTTAGTGCATTATCATATGGAACATGGTTTGTTTCAAAATGATGAAATATTTCTAACCGTTTGTTCTCTATTGTGATTTTTGCTGATGCCCAAGATTTAACCTTTTCCTTATCAATATATATTTTTAATAATGATACCTCATTAAGAAGATCATTTCAGAAATATTACTATATGGGAAATTTTGAGTGAGTTAGAGGGATCGGGTTACAGGGTCCTGAAACCGATGCCAGAGCGGCACGCGCGGGCGGGAGCAGGCAGGGCAGTGCCGCCGGCGCGCTCGCACACGAGCGGTCACGCACACTCCCCGCCTGGACTCGTCCTTGCGGCAGCCGCGCTCCCTGCGTCCAGCCCCGCTGCCCCCTGGAGACCGAGCGGCTTGTGCCTCGCGGAGCCCGGAGCCGCATGCTGGCGTCCAGCACGCGGGCCTATGGGTAGTCAGGGGACTTGACAGCCGCTGCCCCAGCAGGTACGTCCCGCCCGAAGTTCTTTGTTTCGGGGCCTGCACGGGGCAGCCAGCTCTTGCGACAGTGCGGGTGCTGCCAGGTCGAGGCAGAGTCTCCCCGCTGAAAACTGTATATTCCTTTCCCGTTCTCCCGCCGTTCCCTAGCTTTTCGTGCATTCTTTCCAAAAGTTGGGACTTTTTTAAAACGCTGTGGGACACAGGACAAATTGTTAAAAAGCGGGACGTCTGGTCACCTCATTAAGAATCAATTACGATGACTTGATGCTTCCCACTCCCTCCCCAACTTCCTCTCTTCTCTAAAGTCAATAGATAAATACGTGTGTGTATGTGTGTGTGTAAGAGACAGAGAGGGACAGACAGACAGGAAGGAAGAGAGATGAGAAGCATCAATTCTTTGTTGTGGCTCCTTAGTTGTTCACTGATTGTTTTTTCATATGTGCCTTGACCAGGGAAGGGGGGGTTACAGCAGACCGAGTGACCCCTTGCTCAAGCCAGCGACCTTGGGCTCAAGCTGGTGAGCCTTGCTCAAACCAAATGAGCCCGTGCTCAAGCTGGCAACCTTGGGGTGTCGAACCTGGGTCCTCCACATCCCAGTCTGACACTCTACCCGCTGTGCCACCGCCTGGTCAGGCCAATAGATAAATTCTTTTAAAAAAGAACTACAGGCTCCCCACCACCCAAGTAGGGAGCCCTGGTGGGGGCGGTGGAGAAAGGTGACTGGAAGACCAGGAGCTCACCTCTCAAGGAGGGAGGAACATGGGTTTGGACTCCAGAAACTCAGTCCAGACCAGGTAAGGAGCAGTAGGGGTGGGTATGACCTTTCTGAAACAAGTCCTCCTGCCTCAGCCCCTGTCCCTAACCCTTCTCTGCCCACAAAGGCTCTTTGACGCAAAGCTTGGCCATCCCCAGACCTGGCTTCAAGCCTGGTTTTTGCTCACCCTGAGACAACTTGTTTCACATCCTGGGGAAGTCTTTATCCCATGCTCAGTTTTGGGTACTCACCTGCTTATGTGCAGGTGTCAGCCCTGACAGGTGGGGGATACAGGCTGCTGAGGGTTTGGATGTGGGATGGGGCAAAGCAGGGGCCACAGGAGCCACATGGGACTCCAGGGTTGAACCTGAGCCATTGGTTGGGTGGGGTCAGTACCAGTCACTGAGGGAATAGGAGGCAGGTATGTGGGACTCAACAGTTCTATTGTC
The DNA here is from genome assembly GCA_037038555.1 of Rhynchonycteris naso. NCBI lineage: Eukaryota > Metazoa > Chordata > Mammalia > Chiroptera > Emballonuridae > Rhynchonycteris > Rhynchonycteris naso. Next base: position 169,298,469 of record CM073001.1, on the reverse strand, counting down.
CCCAGGACGAGGGTTCTAGGCTGAGGTTCAGAGCCAGCTCAGGCTGGAAAGAAAAGGTGAGTCCTGATCAAGGGACAGTGTTGGGCAAATAAGTTTGTCAAATCTGTATTTTCTGGTTTTGCTCAGTTTTATTGTTAAAAATGGCACTGCCCAGCCTGACCAAGTGGTGGCGCAGTGGATAGAGCGTCGGACTGGGATGCGGAAGACCCAGGTTTGAGACCCTGAGCTCGCCAGCTTGAGCGTGGGCCCATCTGGCTTGAGCAAAGAGCTCACCAGCTTGGACCCAAGGTCGCTGGCTCCAGCAAGGGATTGCTCGGTCTGCTGAAGGCCCGCGGTCAAGGCACATGTGAGAAAGCAATCAATGAACAACTGAGGTGTTGCAACGGCAACGAAAAACTAATGATTGATGCTTCTCACCTCTCTTCGTTCCTGTCTGTCTGTCCCTATCTATCCCTCTCTCTGACTCCCTCTGTCCCTGTAAAAAAAAAAAAAAAAATGGCACTGCCCACATGAGTGGCCGTCGCCCAGGTGATAGGGCTAATTACCTTCATGCTTGGGAAGAAACTTGGTTATGCTAATGTGTGCTGGAGGAGCGGTTATCCCGCTGAAAAGTTTTAAAAGGAGGAGCTAGGAGGCCATTTTGGGAGGAGACCACACTGTTGCAGGGAGAGAAGGCAGCAAGATGGAGGCGTGCAGATGGGGAAAGGAGGTGGCTGAGACTAGTGGGGTCTTTGATTCTAGGAAAAACCAGTAAGATTCTCCTGGTTGTGGAACCAGAGAATGTGTAAATGGGTTTTGGTGCGCCTTGTGTTTGTTTTTTACTCGTTGGCCGGTGCGAGTCCAGAACAAAAGTAATGACCCACCAGTTTTTGGCTCCATTGTATCATTATGATCTATCCAAATCAAATGTGAACCTGCACGGGCCAGGCAGTTGTGATGGTGGCCGCAACTACTGGACTTACAGACAGTGAGGGCAGAAAGGAGCAAGGCAGGGGCAGAAGCAGGGAGGGCACAGTGGGAGGTCCTCTCTGGTCTGTCACTGTCCCTTGTCTGCAGTGACGTGTCCTTACAGAGAACTGGCCTTGGGAGAGCTATGCCATCTTCTGTGACTCAGCTTCTTTTTTCACAGTGAGGCAACAGGGCAGCTTCCCTGCGGGTCCAGACGAGGCGAGAGGGGTTGGCTTCTGCTGAGTCATTACTGATGGTCCCCGTCACACACATCCTAGCCGCCCAACCTCAGGAACCCCAGGAGCACCCCCCCCATCACCACAGAGCCTAGCTCCCTCCACCTCATCCGACTCCTTAACCTTGAGGAATGTGTTCTTTGAATGGAGTTTAATTAGGATTGATTACTTAAAGTAATGGAGAATCTGTGAATGCTTGTGCCGTTTCCTTTAATAAAACCAGATGCCCTCCTAATCCATCACATGACAGAACCGCTTGGACAAGTTCATAGTCAGGTGAGACAAAGTCAACTATCCTCTGAGAAGCTGCAGAAGGGGGTGCTCAGGCTTCCCCAGTCCCCACTCAGTGTGTTCAGTGACCAGCAGGACAAGCTCAAGTCTCAAGTCAACACTGAGTCAGAGTCTAGGAATTCAAAAGACCCTCCAGGTGGCCTACAGCCCCTGAGTGTGTGTGCATGTGTGCGCACATGTTTGGTATGTGCAAGTGAACATGTGTGTGTTGTGTGTGCACTATGCACATGTGTGGTGTGTATGCACACATGTGGGAGGACAGAGGGCTCAGCACCTTCCCAGATCCAGGGTCTGTTTAAATGGCTTTGGAATTCTGCTCCCAGAACAGATGGCCTCAGAGATAAAGCCACCTGGAGCCTGGACAGAGTGAGGCCAAGGGCGGTTGCCATGGCAGGCCACGCTGGTGGTGTCTGCTTATTAGTGGCCATGAGAATGCCACCCACAAATGTCAAGGTGGCTTGTGAGGAGGGAAGCCCTCCAGCTGAGCCCCAGGAGGGAAGCAACCTTGCCTGAACATCGGCCCCCAGCAGCAAAAACAGAGCTTGGCGGAGCCAGTGGGCACCAGCGGCTATAGGCTGGGGTCTGAGGACAACAACCTAGTCACGTCAGGAGAAACACTCCCTCCCAAGACTCAGTCTTGAGTTGCCAGAGCTGGAGCTCAGGACAGCTAACCCTGGGGTATTCCAGCTGCACCCAGTATTAGAGACCAAGAGTCAGCCTAGGGCCAACACCAGACTGAGTGATGGAAGGAAAGAAGGATAGACCCAACAGCCCGTCTCAGATACAGGGCTCTGGGGTGAGGGTGGAAGTGTCAGGGCCCTCTGATCCCAGCTGTTGCCACACATCCCAAAAGGGGAACAGGGTAGGTAGAACCCTAGTGGAATTAGTAGTTAGGGGGAGATCTGAGTGCAGCTCACCCAACAAGCACACAAAGCCCCTGAGGTAGCCAGGCAGGACAGCCCAACTGGTTACTTGACCCAGGGGTCTAGCCCCTAAGGAGGAGAAAGGGAGACCCACAGGGTTAATAGTATTGTTCCTGACTTGCAAATGTAGCTCAGAGTGGCAAGGGCCCACAGATGCCAGGACAAAACTGGGACCAAAATCCCGGATCTGAGACTCTAGCACATCGAAGAGGCCTCGACGGTGCTTCCTCAAGGGGAGCTCGTTGGAAAAGGGCTCTTGGCACAGGGAGTCAAGTCCTTTGGGTGAGGAAGGGTCCCACTCTAGGTCTGGTCAGCCTAGGTCACCCACTGGTTAGCTGGCCAGTGGGCCTGAACCAGGCCAGCCCTAGCAGCTCTGCCTAGTACCCCAAGGTCACACGTTCCCCTGGATACCAACCCAGCCTTCCTAGGTTAGAGCAGCTTGGAACCTTCCAAACCCTGTGCAATCCTTTCATCCCCAACACACACACATACACACACACACATATAGACACACATACATACACACATGCACACACACACACATACACATACACACTCACACAAGAGCCCTGACCTCTCCATGCCCCAACTCTGCCATCCATGAGTGCATGGAAGGAAAGATGGATGGATGGGTAGGTGTGTGGGGGGGTGGGTGGATGGATGGATGGATACATAGATGAGTGGGTGGGTAGATGAGTGAATGGATGCATCAGTTGTTGGCTCAGCTCAGTACATAGACAAGGATTTGGCATGGACACTGGATGCAGGTCACTGGCAAGCATCAGTATAACAATTCACAACATGCCTACAGCTCAGAACTCTGTGTGCCCCTGCTTACCTGACCCAACCACACACACACACACACACACACACACACACACACACACACACACACTGAGCCCTGGACATATCCAGGCAAGATAACCCTGTGTCCAACCAGAGTCCTAAAACACAACATGACCCCAGCACCACACAATGAGCACTTAAGGTCTGGAAGGAAGGAGAGACAGGCAGACCAAGGGCTCCCCAGCAACCCCATGGCCAGAGCCCACTGTCCTTCCCTGGCACGGGCCTGAGGCCGCAACTCTGAGGAGGCAGCAGGAAAATGAGACCCATTTCGGAGTGGCCATTGTCCCACCACCTGTGCTCCCACACCCCACCCCCAACCCTTCAGCTGCACCAGGCAGGGACACCTGTATGCAAATCCTACAGAGGGCACAGTGGAGGGAGGGCTGTGCAGACCAGACACAGGCAGGGCACTGGAGAGAGCAGGGGTACAGGGTGGCCACAGGCCCCACCCTGGAAGGGACAGTCAGGATCGTAAGAGGAGGGGCTGCAAGTCCCACTCTGAGCTGGGGAGCCCCATGGCTGAGGGACGGGACATTTGGGACGTGGGCTTGCTGTGGACCTGAGCCCGGCATGAACTTGAAGCTGCTAACCCATCCATTCACTCAGCTACAAAGTCTCCTTGGAAACACAACAATGGCCCATCTCAGTTCCTGTGAAACAATAATGAAGACCACAATAGTGGCAAGAGGAAGGTTGGTGACGGGCAAGGAGCCCCTGGCAGGCGCCGTCTTACAATCACCGCAGCAAGGTGTACCCTTCAGGTAAGACTGATTTCACCTGTTTCATGGATGGGGACCATGGTGGGGCCAAGGCACTGTCCCTGCATCCTTCATAAGCCAAGATGGACTTCCTGGAAGCTCAAAAACCATGCCAGTGACCCTCAGTGTCACACAAAGCACAGGCAGAGCATGGGACAGACACCATGTGCCCATTGCACACTACAGGCGTGGGCGGCGGGCGGCCAGACAGACACATAGAGTCTTGAGACCACACAAAGCCGGGGGGTCAGGTTGGAGGTAGCGGAGACTCAGCTGGATGTCCAGGCTGCACAGGAGGACCCCGCATACCCTGTCCTGAACCTATACCGCTTATCTTCGGTCTGACTCTGAGGGGGACCCAGACACAGGGGGCAGATCCTGACACTTGTATCTAAATCCAAGAAGACCCCAGACAGTGTTCGGCTGCAATGGACAAGGCGGCCTGCACACTCCCAAAATTTCCCTTTGTGCGACAGAGCACTCATCACTGGTGTTTGCAAAGTGGGTTCTCCACTGTCACATGGACGGCAAACGTAATGGAAGAGAGCAGATGACCCAACTTCACCTCGCTAGGATGCAGGGGAGCTCCTGGCAGCCAACAGCACCCCGTGGCAGAAGGCCTGGGCTGGGGCCCTGCAGCCAAGATCTGACCACACCTCAGGAAGGGGAGGGGCTGCCATGTTGGCTGGACTCCACAGTCAGCTCCGGACTTACCCTCAGCCCAGTCCCTGTCACCTGGGGTACTACATGGCTTGTCAGGGGCTCCTGCACATTACTGTCTCCAAGTGACAGCAGGCCATAGAGCTGCACAGAGGAGCGTTTAGTGTGAGTGCTGCGTGTGCGTGTGTACACATCTGTGGTTCCATGTCTGTGTGTGCCCCTTGTACAGAGTATATGCAATTATGTGTGCACCTACGTGCATGCCTGTATGTGTGTGGGTTTGTGTCCACATTTATATGTGCATGCCTGTGTGTGCATACCTTGTACACATGGCCATGCACATCTGTGTACACGCGTGCACATCTGTGCATGCACATCTATGTGTACTTACCTGCATGTGCGTGCATTGCACATTCGTGTTTGCACATGTGTGCATCTACGTGTACATCTACATTGGTATGTGTACAAAAGTGTCCATGAATATACATGCACATCTGTGTACACACACCATCCCTGTCTCCATGAAGGGGGCTAAGCTGTGGCAAGCACCAAAGTCCACAAGAGAGCACGTGGACCAGCCCACCAGCCGCCGTCCAGTGGCCAGGCGCCTGGACTGAGCCAACACCTAACCTCCCCATGCCCCCATTTGTGTCTGCATCCCTCTCAACCCAGGGCCATCACAGCCCCTTGCTCAGAGAGACCTCCCTCCAGGTGGGCTGTGTGTGGCCCCCCAGCCCACAGCCTCTGGGGTGTCCCTCTCCCACAGGCCTTGCGTGTGCTGGCCACAGCAGGGACACTCTCCATGGCCCCTCGCTGAGAGAATAGGCTACATTGGAAGGTCTCAGCTCACAAGTCCCTCCGGAGCCCTGGCTGGAGCCCTCAGCAGCCAGTGAGCCCCCTGCTCTGCATCCCCCCTGGGGTGTAGTCCCTCTCCCCCTGGACAGTGAGGCAGACTCCTGGGGGCCCAGCATGGCCTGGCATGAGTACCTACCAGCGCCTGCTGTGTCTCCCCTCAAACGTGGGCCGAAGGGTCCACGGGCCACAACCACAGCTCGCTGCAGCCGTTTGCTTCCTGAGCATAATGATCTGAAGTATCTTCATCTCTCTGCCTCTTGGTGGTTTCACATTTATCCCGCATTGTAGGACCATTATGTTGGCAACAACCTCATCAGGAAGTGAGAACCTGCAATGGCAACAGCAAGCACCAGGAGAGAACATTCTGGCCATTAGGCAGCGCGTGAAGTCCCTCCACCTCTCTCTGGTCTCTTCCTGGGCTTGCACAGAAGTCCCCATGGAGCTGGGGTGGGGGACAGGAAGCAGCCCTTCTCTGCCCAGAGGCGCCTACCCAGGGACCAGCATACGGGGTCAGAAAGGGGCTCTGAGTGAAGTGAACCTGGACTTGAGATGATGCCCTTTGGGTGGGGGCATTGGACATGCCTCCAGGTTTGCACTCACAGTGACAGACGTCCTTAGTCCCCAGCAGCTCTGGGGTGGTCCCACCATTCATAATGCAATCTTATTGGGTTGTGAGGTCCCCAAGTCCAGAGCCCACTGCCTCATACCCCACAGAGTCCCTTCCTTAGAGGACCCTCCTGGGTGTACCAACTTGATCAGTGGCAGCTGTGAGGACACAGCACATAGACACTTGTGTGTGGTTGGGCCAACAGGGACAGGACCCAGCAGGAACTGCCAGCTGGGTTGGGTGTGGACAGTCACAACACAAGGGGCTGGACACAGGTGTCAGTTTCACAAGTGGAGGCACACTGGTTCCCTCATGTCCTGCCCGTGAGGTACAAACACCCCAATGCCCACCCCAGAGCATTTCAGCTGTCCACCTGGCTAAGCCTCTGTGACATGTGAGGGTGTGGGAAAGGTCTCCACTGAGTCAGGAAAGCCCCTTCCTTGGTTGAAGAACAGGTGAACCCCTGTCCTCCTACCCATGACCAGCACTTCTCTTCATACACCTGGCAGTAGCTACCACCCCATCCTCTGCCCATCATTGGGCCCCCTCCTCTGGGGTAAAGGCCCAGGTCTCCAACTGCCCCTGCCTCCCTTGAGCTCAACTCCAGTGGGGTTTGCACCTGCCCAGTTCCCGGGTTTTTTATTTTATTTTTATTTTTTATTTTATTTTTCCAGGGACAGAGAGAGAGTCAGAGAGAGGGATAGATAGGGACAGACAGACAGGAATGGAGAGAGATGAGAAGCATCAATCATTAGTTTCTTGTTGCCATTGCGACACCATAGTTGTTCATTGATTGCTTTCTTTTTTTTTTTTTTTTTTATATATATTTTATTATTATTAATTCTAATGGGGTGACATCAATAAATCAGGGTACATATGTACAATGAAAACATCTCCAGGTTATCTTATCATTCAATTGTGTTGCATACCCATCACCAAAAGTCAAATTGTCCTCTGTCACCTTCAATCTGGTTTTCCCTGCGTCCCTCCCCTCCTCCCTATCCCATTCATTGATTGCTTTCTCACATGTGCCTTGGCCGTGGGCCTTCAGCAGACCGAGCCACCCCTTGCTGGAGCCAGCGACCTTGGGTCCAAGCTGGCGAGCTTTTGCTCAAGCCAGATGGGCCCGCGCTCAAGCTGGCAAGCTCAGGGTCTCGAACCTGGGTCTTCCGCATCCCAGTCCAACACTCTATCCACTGCACCACCGCCTGGTCAGGCTAGTTCCCGGGTTATGCCCACCATCTCCGTCTGGGCCTCCTCCTGCTAAACCTTTTCTGGGAAGCTTCCAGGGAAGGTCAGGGTGCCCTTGGAGTTCCCTCAGCCCTGGCCCCCTCCTCCTGGCAGCCCTTGTCACAGATGCAATTTCACTAGTCATGTGCCGCCAATTCTCCAGCATCCAGCCACTTGGAGACAGGACCATGTCAGGGGCAGCATGGGCCCGTCTCACCCGCACTCGCTCAGGGCTGGCTCAGAGCTTCAGAGCAGAGTGGGTGAGAAGGGAGGACATGGGTAGGACTGCTGATGTCCCACACATCTGAGGGAGGCTGTGCGGGTGAGGTCTCCAGAAGGGGCTGGGAAAACAGGCCTTCTTTGAGAGCTGGGGGTGGGGGCAGGGCCGGAAGGCTTGGTGGGGATGCGGGTCCCACACAAAGAGCTCTGTCTGCAAAGTGAAGCCCTGCACCTGCCCTAACCCTCCATCCTCCTTCTCAGAGGAGGGGCCTGAGCCTCCCCCCAGGGAGGGCTCAGCACACAGGGTCACCTCCTCTGTGTGGCCCTGGAGCTGGCTCAGGCAGCCTTTGCCGTGTGCAGGTGCACAGGGCCTGACACCCACTCACCCTGGTGTGCCGAGGCCAGAGCCCCAAACAGAGGCTGGGGGTGGCGGGTAGAGGCAGGCACAGTCCCTCCCCAGAAAACCATTTCAGACAGCCTTACTTCCTCAGACCACAGAAGCAGGAGCAGCTGTCACAAGCAGTAATGTCACACACACACACACAGCTCACCCAGGGCCCTCAAGTCCCTGAGGGCAGGGACTTAATTCTCCTCCTCCTTCCAAAAAGGAAGGTCATTGGAGAAGTTCACCAGGGGCTGGGAAGGGGGAGAGGAGAGAGGGGAGAGCAAGGGTGGTGGTCAGAGGGAATCTGCACCCAGCACTGGGCTCAGGGGCTGAGCTTCTCGCCCGCGTCCTGCCCTCACCTCCTCCACAAGCAAACCCCGGCCCAGGTGCCTCTGGGTCTCTCCCTGGGCTACCCACCCTCCCCTCCTCAGACCCTGGAGAGGTGAGAGACCTGAGCTGGATCTCCAGGCCAGGCGTCTGCAGCAGCTGCCATCCAGGCTGGGAGACAAAGGGGGTGGGGCAGGTGGGGGGCACGCGAGCATTCAGTCGCCTGCAGCAGCCTGGCAGCTAATTCTCCCTAATTGCTTTAAAGTTGTACTAATTGAACTGATTGAAAACAGAGTCTGGGGAGGGGGTGGGGTGAAGGAAGGGGAGGATGCTGTCCTGGAAGACACAGCCCATCCCCCAGCCCAAGCTAAAGTCCCTCAGTTGCTCAGGATCTCAGCCAGAGTGGCTGTCTCCTGACCCCAGACCTAGCAGGAGCTCCCTGCCAGGGTTGGAGTTGGGGCTGATTGGAGCCAGACTCAAACTCAGGGTGTGTCGAACCAAGGGGAGAACACAGGCAGGGTCTGATGATCCACCCCACCAGCCTCCACAGCCCTCTGTTCAGTTATAACAGGTCTGTTCCCCAACCTCACCAGGAGACCCAAAAAGCAGCCCTAGGCCAGACCCTCTGCAGGACCCCAACAGAAGGCCAGCCAACATTTGGGAAGGGGAGTCAGTGGGTATAAAAGAGCCTTCACCATCTCAAGATACGAATGTGAGCATGGGTTTCTGTTTCTCCAAAAGCAAGTCTCCAAACCCTCTATCAGCACCAAGTCTACGATTCCCTTCCGAAGCATCCTCCTCCCCCAGGTAGAGAGAAGTCCCACCGGGTGCTGCTCCAGAAAGTGTCACTGTGGGACACAGGTCCCGCACAACTCTGTCGACTGGCCTGGATCTGCAGTCTCTCTGGGGACAGGGATCACAATTCTGATCAGCTTAAGTGTGGCACAGATCCAAAGCCCAGGACTCTCCTCATTACCCCCTCTGCGACCCCCCACATCTCCAGGTCCTATGTTAAACCTGTCCTTTCCTTTGCAGGAGCAGCCCAGGTGGCTTTTCCTCTTAGCCAGCTTCCACCCATCTGGACACTCCCTGCCCTAACCGTGTGCGACCTGAAATGGAAGAGGGTGGAACCGAAATGGTCTTTCCTTTTCCTCCCAAGAGGCTGCCATGCAAACATCTCCTCCTGACTTGGCCTTGCAGCCTGGCCAGACTCCCAGCATGGAGGGGGTGCCCTCAGAAGGATGTTTAGGGAGGCTCTGCCCACAGAAAGTGCTCAGCCAATTTCTCTATCCTGAGGGGGCCTGGAGATGACCGCAGAAAGGCCACCCTAAAGATGACCGGCACCCTCAGAGGGTTCAGAGATCCAGCTTGGGGCTGCGGGCAGGAAGTCTATTTCACGGAGAGTGCTTTCCAGCTCAAGCTCCACTTTGCTCCAGCTACACACAGGCCCCCTCTGGGCCCAGCCTGCTGAGGGCACCTGGGGAAGAGGGAATGGGGTCGCAGCAGGGCTTGGGCGGCAGGAACAGAGGGCTGACCTGCCAGGAGGCGGGTAACCTGGAGGGCAGCTGCAGGAGGAGTCGGGAAGTGGGAAGCGTAGGAGCAGGAAGAGAGGTAGCAAGATAATGAGCTGATTGGCAAATGAGTAAACAGTAATCTCTTGATGGGAACATGTTTATGGTGCAATTAGCAGCTGTGCCATAAATGAAGTTTCACTGTGTCTGACACACTTGTTGAGCCGGAGGGAACAGCCTTCCTCGACTGGGCCAGGCTCCCACACTGTTCCTTGCACGCCCTGTGATCTGCAGGGTGCGGGGATGCACGAGCCTCCTCCCTCTCCAGCCCACATCTCCACACCCAGCCCTGTCCTGACCCAGCACCAGATGGAGAGGAGCCAGTCCCTCCCTGGGCCCCGGCTTGTCTACTGCCCGGATTCTGCTGAGCAGCACAAGTGTGTGTCTCCACCTGAGCTCCCGGTTCCCAGTGTGACCTGCTGAGCACAAACCTACCTGGAGGTCAGAAGCTGAGCACCTGCCCCGCGCCTGGCCCTCCTACCCTCCCAGGGCTCTTTCCCTCCCTTTCCACTCTTCTTCCTCTGCAGTGCTACCTGGGATCCTCACGGCGTCCTCTTCCCAACCCCATGACTGCTGGCTCACCCCCTCCACCACGGGTGGGGCGGGGGGGCCTCCAGAAGAGGCGCCTCCTTGTCCCAGCCCTTCAATTCTTTCCTTCAGGCACGAGGACGTGCAGACACAGAGGCAATGGAAACACCTGTGCTTCAGCATCGTCCCCGATGGGAGCCCCTCTGAAACCGCTGTGTGTCACCTCTGTGTATGTTTTCAGTGTCGCCACCTACCCACACGTCCAAGAACACACATACGTTCTCTGAGGTTACGTGAATGTAAGTTAATGTGACCACACAGGATGAAACCCTTTCAACATGCCTTCATTGCTCAGCACTATTTCTTTTTTAACGAGACAGACAGAGACAGTGAGAGAGACAGCTAGAGGGACAGACAGACAGGAAGGGAGAGAGATGAGAAGCATCAATTCTTCGTTGTGGCACCTTCGTTGTTCATTGATTGCTCTCTCATATGTGCCTTGACCGCGGGCCTTCAGCCGAGCTAGTTAACACTTGCTCAAGCCAGCGACCATGGGCTCATGTCTATGATCACACGCTAAAGACAGTGACCCCGCACTCAAGCTGGTGAGCCCACGCTCAAGCTGGCAACCTTGGGGTTTCGAACCTGGGTCCTCTGTGTCCCAGGCCAATGCTCTATCCACTGCGCCACCGCCTGGTCAGGCACTCAGCACTGTTCTGAGACGCATCAGAACCGAGCTGCCTGACCTCACCCTGTGCGGCATTACATGAAACAAATGAAATCTGCACTTTCCTACCTAGGGACATAGGTCACTTTTGTCATGAAAAATACATTTCAGTGACCTTATCTCCTTGCTGCTGAGTGTCACAGAGGACCCTGGGTCCTGGTAGTGACCCTCTTGCCACAGGATGAAGTTCACATCTACTCATCTCACCCAGAGTACAGTATCTGGTTTACAGTTTTTTCAACTTCTTGTGTTTTCTGGGTGATCTGTGAGGTTAGGCGTCTTTTCCTAGGATTTGGGGCAGAAAGCACCACACACTCAAGTTCCCAATCCTCAGCCAGTGACCCAGAATTTTAGGATAGGCATGAGGGTTCTCCCAGTCTTGCTCCCAGAAGGCCTCTGGGACTGGACCATTCTCCATGCCAAACAGCACATCACACACCTCCCACTCTGAAAAATTCATGCATGGTGCAGCCGCCGCCCAGGACACTCTCCTGCTTTCAGACACAGCTCAGGGACCTGAGGCAAAGGAGGTGCAGGCAGCGGTCCCCAGAAGCCACCGCTCCAGCTCCACTTTCTCTGGGCATCTTGTCCCTGCACAAGCCCATTGTCCTGTTTCTCCACTCGGTTGTGGTTTCCTGCTGTGTGCACACACATCCCACACTGGGGAGTGACCCTTGTGGCTGTCTATTACAAACGTCAACATCCAGCTGGGACTCCTCTCTCTCCTTCTTCTGTGTCCTTGGCCCCTCACCCTGACCCTGCCACACTCGCTGCCAATGGCATAGCTCCTTGGGCCCCTGGCTGCCTCACAGCACTTTGCTGTTGCCCTCTTTAAACATGTCTTGAGTGCTTTTTAGAATTTCTTTCTATCACAGAAGAGCTGGGTGACATTGCCTCCTGGAAAAATGGAAAGAAAAGTATAGCGCCTGACCTGTGGTGGCGCAGTAGATAAAGCGTCGACCTGGGAACACTGAGGTCGCCAGTTCAAAACCCTGCACTGGTCTGGTCAAGGCACATATGGGAGTTGATGCTTCCAGCTCCTCCCCCCTTTCTCTCTTTCTCTCTCTCTCTCTCACTCTGTGTCTCCTCTCTAAAATGAATAAAATAAAATAAAATAAAAGTATAGCTTGGTGTCCCAAGTGTCTTCCCACGGCCGTGTCCATGGGAACTCTGTGCCATACTGGGTTTATGAGTGCACGTGAGCGTGTGTGTGTGTGTGTCTGTCTGTCTGTCCCACCAGGTGGGTGGGGCATGGAGAGTGAGGAGGGGCTGGCGAGAAACCTGGGAGCAGCAGAGGGAGGCTGGCAGAGGCCTTGGCTGTCCCTCTTGGTGACAAACCACTTATGTGTTTGAAGTCACAGGGCAGCCCTTGCTGAGCCCAGCCACCCCTACTCCCAGGCCCTCACAGCCTCTGCTGGCATCCCCCATGTCCCATGGGCCTAAGCTAGCTTCCATCTCACACCAACACCTCCACACAACCCAACAGCCTAGAGCTGCTCCCGCTCACCTTTCTGGGTCCTGGATGCCTATCCTGGGCATGTCTGCCCCTGACTCTGGGCTCTGTGGGTCAGGAATGCTCCTGCTTGTAAGTGAAGGCTGTGGTCTCCAGTCCCCAGGGCTGTCTGCCTCCCCTCTGTATGGTACAGATGGGGCCAAGGGGGCACAGTCCTGGGTGTGGGGACAGCTGCTGCCTCCACACCAGCTTGTCTCGTCCAGCACAGGGTTGTAGGAAGGAGCACCAAGCCCCACAACCACCAGGCTGATGGCAAAAAGATAAGCTGACCCTTTAATTTCTTTCCAGGCAAAGCCTCCAGACTACGAAAACAACATTTTAATTTAAATTCCGATTCCACATTCATTCACAGAGCATCTCTGAGCAGAGGGTTCATTAAATGCTTTAATAGATTTTATAGGACTTGTCACATCCGGAAAGGAGATGGAGAAAATGCATTTTCTCTGCTTCCAGAATTCCAACAGCAGCTCAGAAATAAATCTGCTGTGAAGATGCAGAGAAATCCAGTTTGACAGACAGGGCGACATGAAACTCACTCCAGCTGAACAGCACTGAAGACCCACACACACCAGGGCCACTGCCACAGAGGAAGCCAGAGGACTGGCAAGACCCCCTGAAACAGGGGACATTGCCGAAACCTGAGTCCCGGGTGGCCGAGTGCCAGCAGGACAGCCAGACACCGTGCCTGGGGCTTGTGAGCCTGGTGGGCAGGGCTGCCTTGTGCGTCCACAGCCCCCTTGTTTGGGACCGGGGAAGCAACTTGGACTTTGACCTGGCTCCTTGCCTCTTTCTTGCAGGACCGGGCGCCTTGGATGCAGCAACAAGTGGGGCAGCTCAGCCACATGAGGAACTAAGACTGGCATCTGCCAGCTCAGGAAGATTCACCCAGACGTCCTGGAGTCAAAGCTGACAACCCCGGAGACTCCAGGCAAGCCAGGTTGGTGGGCCACAGTCAGACAGGCAATGGGTCAGCCCACCCCACACAGGGGCTTCCTGTGTCACCTTCCATCCCTCTGTGCACCTGTCCAGGCCCCCAAGGGTTCCCCAAATTTAACTGTCCCTAGCAGAACCATTCTCTGACCTTGGACGCCCCTACCCAGCCAGGGGCTCTGAGGCCTGTGCGGCAGGGTCTCCTGTGGTCCTGACCCACTCACCAGGTGAACATCCCACAGCTTTCCTCTCCTCCCACCTTCTTGGACTGTGCCACAGCCTGAGCAGGTCACCTGCTGCCCAAGGCCATCCTCAGCAGGCCTAGAGTCCATGTCCCTCCACCTCCTAGTGTGGTCATTAGCAGCTCCTGCAGGACAACAGCCAAGTCCCCCTCGCTGGGTGGTCTCCCTGGGGTGCAGACACCGGCTCCCCCAACCCCTGCACTGTTCAGGCCCACCCACAGGGACCCCGCCCACTGAGCCCTGAATTTCTGACAGTCAGAGCAAGTGTCAGGGCACCAAAAACAATTGTTTTAAGTATTGGCTTTCTTTTTTTTTTTTCAAAAGGGACTAAATAGTCATCTTGGGAAAAATTATTTGGGACTTTGTAACAACGATTTATGACAATGTTTTTTGTTGAACTTTATGTTAGGGAGGGTTATAACCTTTGGCAAGGGCTTAGGGGCTGAGTGAATGAACAGCGGGGGTGCAGCATAGTGCCCTCACTCGTGGGCCCCCCATTGGGAGGAGGCTGGGGACCCATGCACACTAGTGGCCGCCTCCCTGGTACCCCACAGTCCTACAGACCCAGCTCTGTGCAGCTCCACATTGTCCAGACCAGCTCACGGTCACTAACCTCATACCTCATATCTCACATGGTTCTTCCTCCTCCCCAATTCCCAACTCACTGTGCTTTGCCATCCTGTGCCGATGTGTCCAGTACCCAGCCTGTCCTTCTGTCCCCTTCTCCATCCTGCCCAGAGCCAGAGGTGACCTGCAGGTACACCTGTGGGCTGCCTACCCCCTTGGCTGCTGGTTGGAATTGGCCTTTGGGGGGAGCCTCACAGGAGGTAGGGGTATTTATTCCCCAGCCCCCTCCCTGCAGGGTTCTCATCCACAGGTCACACCTGTTAGGCAGCATTCTCCAGGTTCTCTCAGGTTAAGAGTGGACCCCTCGCCTGACCTGTGGTGGCGCAGTGGGTAAAGCGTCGACCTGGGAATACTGAGGTCACCAGTTCAAAACCCTGCACTGGTCTGGTCAAGGCACATATGGGAGTTGATGCTTCCAGCTCCTCCCCCCTTTCTCTCTCTCTCTCTCTCTCTCTCACTCTGTGTCTCCTCTCTAAAATGAATAAATAAAAATAAATTAAAAAAATAAAATAAAATAACCACAAAGTACAAGAGGACAGAATGAGGACAATATTATGAGCTCACAAAACCCAAATCATAAAGATTAATTACATCTACATGGCAAAATTGCTTTAAACAAAGACAGCCAAATAGCAAACAAGGATAAATATTTGCAAATATTTAGGGATAAAGCCTTCCTATGTAAAGAGTCTGTACAAACAACTATGACAAAGTCCAACAACCCGATAATAAAAAAAAAAAAATGGGTCAAGGATATAAACAGTTTATAGAACAAAGGGAAAATACAACTTTTAAACAAAAAGTTGTTCCACCTGACTCATGGTGGGAGACATGCAGTTTTAAGATGCAGTTTCTCTTTTAAACCTTAGATTATTAGCCTGACCAGGTGGTGGCTCAGTGAATAGAGCACCGGACTGGGATGCAGAGGACCCAGGTTCAAAACCCCGAAGTTGCTGGCACATATGAGAAAATAATCGGTGAACAACTAAGGGGCCACAACGAAGAATTGATGCTTCTCATCTCTCTCCCTTCCTGTCTGTCCCTCTCTCTGTCTCTGTTACACACACACAAAAACAAACAAACCTTAGATTGTCAAAAACGCAAGGTTTTCTAACACAGACATTTTGGGAAGGTGTGGGGACAAGACACTCCACCTACGTGGGGAGAGTGTGGGATGAGCTCTAAGGGTCAACTGTACCAGCACACTCAGGGACATCACTAACACCCCTGTCCGTGCTAAAAGGTTAGAGACAACCTGCCTGTCCATCGACAGGAGCATGAGCTCAATGGAGAGATGGCCAACCCTGTGCACAACCCCCCGGGAGGGCCCCCAAGAGGCACATGGTGGACAACAGCAGAGGAGCAGGGAAGACCTTTCTTTTTAGTGGGTCCCTTCCTTTTATTTTGACTCTGCTCTGCACGTATGCCCTATTCCTCATGCCCCCGCAAAAGGAAAACAAAGTATGTTAAAATATTTAAGTCTGCACGTTTGAATTCCAGCTTCCTTGGTCAGTCCCAGAGGCTCCAACCTTGGGCATGGGGAGGGACCCCCAGGAATTTCCGAAGGAAGTGGGAGTGCCAGGTTACCACTTCCTTCCATGTCAGCCCGTCCCACAGGGGGCATCTGCCAGCACCCCACAGAGAGACCCAGTGGGCAAACACGAGGAGACACTGCCACCCTCTGGCGGATGAGGGAAGAGACACAGTCTGGGGGACCCTGTTAAAACCCGGTGGCCGCTCCCTGGCCGTGTTTCACGTGATCTGGGGCTCGCTGTGAGTGTCTGCCGGACATACACTTGTGCTGAATGTGTCACGTGCTTACCGTGCTTCTCTCAGGAGCAGAGAGACAGACCCCAGAGTCGCTCCCCCTCAAGCTGCTTGTGCAGCGGGAGGGTCTCAAGGTGAACAGGACCCCCAGATGCCACGGGAGCAAGTGCTCTGGCTCCTTCCAATGTGGTTGTGGACCAAGACCAAAGACCCCAGGGAAAATGTGTCCCGCCACCCCCTCTGGTCCCCGGGATCCCACCAGGACATACATGTGAGAGGGTCCCCACAGGATGAGAGAGGAGCCAGAGCAGGCCGTGCTGGAGAGAATGAGCCCCCAGCAGGGCACCCCCTCCTGGCACACAGGTCCTCACTGCCAGAGCTCTGGCCCGGCCAGACACCTTGGAGCACTGCTGTGCAGACAAGGTGACCGAATGGCCACTCTGAGAGCTACCCCTGCCCCATAGGGTCTACATTGCAGAGGACCCTCCATGCACTACACCCCGTGCACCCCCACTGTGTGTCTACACTGCAGGTATCCATCCCGGGTACATCCACCTACAAACACAAGTGTGTACACATGCACACCTGGACCCAGTGCCCCCTGCCATGTGTGGACTGAACGACAGGATCAACCATCCAGGAGAAACGTGCTAATCCTATACCTTCCACACCTGCCACATCTCCACCCTCTAAAGACCCCTGAATCCGCTCCTCTGCTCTTTCAAGATGTGGGATTTGACCACCACACTGCCCCTGCCCAGCTGTGCAGGAAGACAACCTGAGGCCTCCCCAGGGACCCAGGTTAGTTTGAGGCGCTTGAGACCCATGAAGCCGCTCCCCACAGAACCTCCCTCACATTAACCAGCGACTGAGATCCAGCCCAGATCTCTCAACACCAGTCTCACCACCTTCCCGTCCTAAGGGTGCTGGCATCCATAATTACCCTCCAACCACCCTTCACGATCAGGCTATTCCCCCACGTTCCCTGCCAGTGCCCTCCTACACCAGGCTGGAGTTTCACTGGCTCCAGTCCTCGCTGACCACCTGCTGCAGCCTCAGTGTCTCTGTCCACCTCCCATTCAGCAGCCGCACGAACATGGCCACCATTCCTCTGCCCTCAGGTCTCTGCACCACCCACAGCCACCCTCTGCATACAGAGTCCCAGCATATCCCCTCCCAGGGTGGTCCCCACGCCTCCCTAACACAATCACAGTTCCCCCACCAGTCTCGCTCGCTGTCTCCCATGTGTCTCCCCCTTTCCAAACCCAACTCACCCCAGAAGCACAGTTCAGAGGCCACCTCTATGAGAAGCCCACCCTGACTCCCGTCTGAGTTGGCCTGTCACATACAAATCTCCAGAGCAGTGGTTCTTAACCTGGGTTCTATGGAACCCTAGGGGTTGGATGAGTCGGTCTCAGGGGTTCGGAGAAGCCTCTGCCACGGAGGCCAGAATAAAGTAATACCGTCATTTGTTGTGAGTTCATGCACTTTGTTGGTTTTGTTCTTTGAGCAAGGTGATGTTCATGCACGGTTCATTTTGTGCACCAGTAAAAAAACACATACCTATGTCTTGAATTTGGGGAAAAACGTCATATTTTATTTATCACTAAAGAAGGGTTTGGTGAATGCGCATATGAAACTGGTGGGTTCGGCACCTCAAGAAAGGTTAAGAACCACGTCTCAGCATATTGAACATCAAACCCAGAACAGACCTCCTGCGGGCAGGGACTCACTTGTCCCTGAACCCCCAGAGCTCACAAACCACCAAGCCTAGAATGCCACTACTGAGGGCTCCTGGGCTGTGTCTAGGTTACTTTTCAGGAAAGGTGCTTGGGGAACCTGGGCTGGGGTCACAGACCCGGCCCCCACCAGTCACCCACTGTGCCAACTGTCCTGGCCCCTCTGCAGCAGTGCTCAGAACTGGCCACTGGGGGTCAGGGCTGGGCTGCATTGTGCCGACTGACCCAAACAGGAGGGTGGAGGGGACCCTGCCCTGGGGAAATGGCTCCCTTCCCGTGCTTGGCCAGAGGTGATCAAGAGTGCCTCCTGGAAGTGGGGGGTGGGGGGCTTCGAGGTACTGACCCTCTGCAGCAACCCCACACCTCAGGTCCATAGCTGGCCTCCCAGTATCCCACAGCTCCTGCTGATTTTGATATCTCTCAGGGACCTCCTAAAACTGACTGGACTATGTCAGCCCTTCTCAAGATGGCCTCGCCTGGCCTGGCACCTGACCTCCTCACACATGGTATCAACTTTGCATTAGCACAAGGGAGCTCACGGTGCAGGTGATGTCCCAAGCTGCCAGCTCACCTCTCAGTCCCCAGCTGATGTCACAGCTTGAGAGCAGATTGAGGCCAAAATGGGGGGAGGGAGGAGATAGTACCCAGTCTAAATTCAAAACTCTGTCCTTCCCCTGGCACCAGAAAAATGGTGGCGATAGGGCCCCAGGACTGTCCCCAAGGCTCTGCAGGACCTCCCAGTAAGGCAGGACAACAAGGTCAGCATGAGGCTAACCCACCATAAAGACTCACATTTCGGACCTTGGTGGGGACTGAGGTCCCAGGCAAGGCAATGTGAGCCCTGACCAGGACACATGCCTCACCTCATGAGCTCCAGCCACCAGTTGCCCTGTGGTTTCCACACACACCCAGCTCAGGAAAAGACACCACACCCTCATCTGCGTAGGAGGCCTGTGTTGCTATGACAACCGGAAGACTTTGAAACCTGCTGAAAGCTCCTTCTACCTGCGTCCACAGCCCCTCCCTCCATTCCTAGGTCCTCTGCTGAGCGCAGGGCAGAGGATAGGATGTTCCCAGAACCCAGCCTGAGGCACCATGGAAGGTCAGGAAGGGAAGGGGAGATGGCGTCTCACAGGACACATGACAAAAGGGGTCAGGACAAGAGGTTTCCTGCACCCAAGTCATCACACTTCTCTCACTCAGTCCCTCAGACTGGCACCCCCAGCACCGGAAGCAGAGCCCACCCCAGCCCAGCCCCCTCTCCTGACGGCTGCCAGCTGGTAGCAAAAGCACCCATCCTGTGAGCCCTGGACAGAGATGCCCCAGCCCACCAGGTCCCACCCAGTCTGGCTCCCAGCTCTGAGCCCGGGCCTGGAGCAGTGGACAGCATCACTGTGTGTCACACAGGCCAGCGGGGGTGCGCTGAGCCAAGGGGCGAAGCCAGCTCCAGTGCTGCTCCCCAGTAGGAGACCCGGGGAGCAGCAGGGTCCTTGAGCACAGTCACTGGCTCACACAGCTGCACACCCAGCCCTACGCAGAGGGTGAAGCCTGAACAGGCTCCGAGGTCAGGAGGCCACCTCTCTGGGCCCCTCCATCGAGCTCTGCCTCCATCCCGGGCACGGGCACGGCCCTGCCAGCCCCACACGCACCCGGGACCTCTTCTGGCTTCAGGTCCTGCAGACTCCAGGCTGCTCAGGGTTCCACCACAGAGACCATGGCGGACGTGTGGGCGGTGCCCCTGGTGAAGGCAGACACAGGGGGGTGAAGGGGAACCCCAGGCTCATGGTTTGCCTCACAGGAAGGGGGGCTAGAGTGGGAAACCCCCCAGGTTAGCTCTGGCATTTATGGCACCGGCTTCCCCCCAGCTCCAGACAAAGTTTGGGGTGGTACTCTGTGTCCTGGGGCAAAGAACAGGCAGGACACAAAGGTCCCACTGTGGGTAGGACCTGCTGTGAAGGACCCTCACCACAGGCCATGTGCTCAGAGCAGGATGGGGTACCAGTTGTCCATGCTGGCCAGTGGGCAGACAGCACTCTGGGTCCTTCCCAAGATTCACAGGGGATGGGGACCCCCACACCCCTCCTCAGGAGGCCCACAACCTGAGCGGTCACCCCTGCCTCAGTCCCGGGACAGCAGCTGAGTGACAGGAGGTCTGGCACCCAGTGTGTGGTCACCCATTCTCTCCGCAGCCTGGGAGACAAACACCTGTAGGAAGTGAGTGAAGAGCCTTTTGGGGGCACAGGGTCTTTGGGGCTATAGGGGATAGGGCAGCTAGAGGCCCTGACCGATGCCTGCAGCCCTCAGGCCTCCCTGAGCCAGCAGGGCCCTCGCCGTCCATGCCAGCCGCTGGGCCTACAGGAGGAGAGGTTGATGCCCCAGACATACTGCCTCACACCTGATGACTTCAGCATGCTCAGCTAACTGCCAGGCTCCTGTCCTGACCCAGGAACACAGGGACACAGGGGCTGCAACTCTAGTGAGGAAAAGTGGAGTGACAGCCTCAAAACCCTGCGGGAGGTGAGCAGCCACGTCCCCCTGGACTGGAGACACACAGACTCACCAGTTCCTGCTGAGGAACGGCCCAGAAACGGTGCCAGCACATCAGGAGCTGCAGCGTGCCCGGGAAAGGCACAGGCAGGAGCAGCCCAGCTGCCCGAAAGGGACTAAGGAACTCAGGGTGCCTCCCATCAGCACAGGTGTGGAAGCAGAGTGGCATGCAGCCTCGCCACCTGCACAGAGTCCCCTGAGAGTGGCCGGTGACCGAGCAGCTCAGGACAGGACCAGGAGCCCGGGGAGAGCACACCGCCTCTCGGCCCTGCACTGCTACGTGAGTTTTGCTCACGTATGTGTTTCTCTTTTAGAAGAAAAGTTGAGTCATCTGTAAGCAACAAGTTCTGCTTCCACAGAAAAACACACAGACCCCCCCCCAAACTCCCTCATCCAGCCAGGGGTCAACACAGACCCCTCAGACACAGGGACAGAGTCCACCACAGAAAACCCCAGGCAGACAGACACTGGTGTGTGCCCACCCACATGCCCAAGGTCAGCACAGGATCCGCAGAGACACCCCGTGCACAGAGACCCACAGACAGAAGCACAGATGGTTCTGTGCAGCCCGCAGAGCTGAGCACTCACAGAGGACCCTCGTGTGTGCCCTCCTCACACACGTGCTGAGGCCCCGGCACCGCCCACTGGAGAGTCTGGCCAGGTGACAGCACCACACAACCCTGGGAATGACTGCGGCACCGCCCACCTTAGCCCCACCCCCTTCCTCTCAGAGCGGGGCTCCTCCCTCCTCCCGCCCTTGGTAGCACCGCCCGCTGAAGACCTTGTTGGAAAGCCTGCTCCAGCTCAGGCTGCTGGCCCGGCCCTCCGGAAGCTCCCCTGGTGCTCAAGAGTAGAGTAGAACCCTGGCAGGTGCCTCCTGGCGGGCACTGCCCCTCCCTCCTATGCCCCTGCCACTCACTGCCTGAGCTAGCCACCACCACATCTCCACCAAGGCCAGCCAACTGCTGGCTACATGTCATGGGACAGGTCAGTAGCTGCGCCAGGGAGTGCAAGGACTCGCAGGGCACCACTCCAGGGCGCCTAGACTTGAAGGAGGCAGGGTTTTGCCCAGGAGATGTGTTTGAGAAGAGACCGGCTTGATTCTGCCTAGATTATGCATCCTAGTGGCTGGGACAGGTGCCGGGGTAGATAGAGCCAAGTCCTCCCTTCCCGGAAGGGTGGTCAGCAGCTGCCCTGTGCAGAAGGATGGGGGTTGAGGAAGAAAACTAACAAGTTCCAGTTCAAAGTGCCGCCCAGGAGGAAGCCACAGGGCAACCCACCGGGCTCCCTCTGGCCACCGGACAGGGGTGGATGGAGAGGGACCCCATGAGCCCTTAACTCTGGCAAAGTGGCCACAATCTCTGCCAGAGAACTTGAGAAAGCTGCTGTTCTAAGCCGGCAGCCAGATCCCAACATTACTGGTCGTTTCTTCCTCAGAAGCCAGCCCATGGAGACCCCTGCCCAGACCCCCAACTCCAAGGCTCCTCCCACGAGCCCAGAGCTTGAATTATCAGCCCTACCTTATGGTGCAGACCACCTAGCTGGGGGCCCTGCACAGCAGAGGACCCTCCTGCCCAGCCCCAGTGGACTCCGGCCTCTCTTGGGACCAGGGCACCGCACAGAATGTCACCTTCCACGTGCTCCTGCCCAGTTTGTGCTCCATGGTCGGCACCATGGGGCCAGCGGGCAGCATGGCCATCATCTCTGTGATCCTGATGACAGCCAAGGTGAAGATGGTGACTGACATGTTTGTCCTGAACCTGGCCATCACCGATGACCTCTTCGGTGTCACCCGGCACCTGCTGCAGGGCTGGGCCTTCGGGGAGCTGCTGGCCACCAACAACCACAGTGCCTATTGCTGTAAACAGCCTTCCCCGGGACCGAAGTTCATCTTCCTTACACCTCAGACCCCACGATTCCAGCCACATCGAGCCGAGGCCCTCCAGCAACAGGAAGATGGCGGCTCACGGAAGGCTCAGATGCTGGTCTGCATTTCCAGCCCCAAAGTATTTTGTAATTAAGGGATGTACTGTTCCCAGACAATCTGTTGCACACTGAATGGCCTCCAGTGTGACCACTTTCATAGTGGGGCCAGCAGAACCGGGGTGACTTACTCTGTTGTCAGACTCACTTCACTGTGGCCAGTGGGCCCGGCACCTGCACGGCCTCCAAGGGGTGCCTGTGGGCCAGGAATCACAGCAGCATTGGGGGCTCCTGGCCCAGACCGAGGCTCCAGTTCGGCCTCCGTCACAGAGCTGTGGGCAGCAGACGCAGCTCCTCCACATGCAGACCCTCCTCGGGGTAGGGCTGCGCATCTCCTGTCAGGGGCAGGTCCCCGGGGCCAGCCAGGGAGGACCCAGCGCAGCCACCTTCTCTCCATTAGAAGCGAGTCTCTCAGCCCAGCCCACACGTGGGCTGTGGACGCTTTAAACCACTGCCCACACCCACACCGCTGCCTGCGCCCTCACGCGTCGCAATCACAGCTCTGAGGCCGCGGCGGGCATCGCCACATCCTGTGTCCTCCCAGTTCCTCGAGGGGGGTCACTGAGAGGCCACACCCCACCTGGGAGACAGCAGGCGTGAGGCGTGAAGGACAGAGCAGGTGGGAGGCCACAACCAGCGAGGGAAGGGCAAGGGCGCAGGGGAGGGCGACACGCGAGACCCCACTCTGCACTCTGGCCCTCGCAGAAATGTGCACGGTGGAGCGGGAGCCACCACGCCTCCTCAGAAGACCCCAGACCTTTCATTCCCTTGGTGGTTCCTGACCCCATCCACCGCTTCACAAGCAGTGACAAGTCTTCCCCTGGAAACATCGTGACGGGGATCAAGCCAGATCAGCCACAGCCAAGCGTCCACAGACCCCCACCCCAACCCCACTGCCAGGAGGAGGGAGGGTTCCCGTGCGGAGTGCATGAGAGCCCAAGGACCAGGGAGCCACGGGCCAGCCGAGATGCAGGGGAGAGGGAAACCCCTCCAGGATCCTGCCCAAGGGAGGCGCTGATCTGGGAGGGGAACTGTGTTGTCTCCCACCCTCCACGTGACCTCCTATAATGGTGGAGGCACAAACAGGGAATGTCCCCATGCTCTGGGCTCCTGGTCCCAGGGAGAAGTGAACCCTCTCCTTCTGGTTACCAAATACCACTATTGTGGAGACCCTGGACCCCTGGTGAGGCGTCCTGAAGGTCACAGCAGCCCTGGGGGACCCATAGCTTCGCTGAGGTCTGACCAGACACTTACCTCTTCCCACGTCTGGACAGTCCCCACAGCCTGGGTCTTCCTCCACAACCCTGCAAGGAAGGTTCAGCCATCTTTTTGCTCAGGTGAGAAATCAAGGCTCAGAAAAGCAGCAACACCTGGTCAAGCGCAGCAGCTAGTGCTCACAGCACAGGAAGGGAGGGGTTCTGAGACAGGGCAAATATGGGAGGGAGAGGGGGGAACAGGGGTGATGTGGGGTTGGGGTGGGACCTGGGGAAGCAGAGACGCAGGTGGGGGTGGAGGCAGGATTGGGGGTAGGGACAGAGACAGGGCTCAGCCTTGGAGAGCTGGGGGGCAATGGCCTGCTTCCAAGGTCTCCCTGGCCACTACCTGCCCCTCACCCCTGCCTGGCCCCAGTGCAACCTGCCCACTCCTGGCCAGTCATTGCAGAAGGCAGCTGGGGGGGTCACCTGTGCAGTTGGAAGGTCAGCCTCCAGAAGCCACCAACGCCAGGACCACACCACATCCTGAGTGCCCTCCATGGTAATGGCTGCTGTGCAGCCCATTCCTCCCAAACTTGCCCAGGATGCTAAATTTTTGTTTTGACAGCAAAGTGCCCAACATTAAAACCTGTATAAAGCCTTACCTTGGCCGGTCTGCCTGTGGCCAAGCACCTCAGTCCAAGGTCTCCCGGGCCATCCCCTTGGAATCCCCTCTTGCTGGGGCCACCTGCCCCAAGGGTCAACCGGGGCAGAATGGGGCCCACTCAGAACCAAGAGGCAACCACACCTCAGGTCCACCACAGGAGGCTCTCTGCTCATCTTTCACCCAAACTCCCTTTGGGTCTGATCGAGAAAGGAGGACAAGAAGGTTTTGGGGGTAGCTGAGACTAAAGTTAAGGTGAAGAAAGCCACGCCCTGCTGCTGGAGAGAGAGGTGTTTGCTGAATAAAAGAACCTGGGTGGTGAGTGAACACACAACACGGTGTACAGAGGTGTGCTGGAGAATTGAGCACTGGGAAACTTGTATAATTTTGTTAACAGTGTCACCCAAAAAATTCAACAAAAGAGAAAAATGATAACAGCCCCCCAACACATGAATGAGTCGCACCCCTTTACCAAAGCTGGAGCTGGGGAAGGAGAGGGGACTCTCCACTAAGGACAGAGCCCTGGCCAGGGGTGGAGCACAGAGCAGGTGGGAAGACCACCCATGCTAATTCCAGAGAAGTCACCCCTGACTGCCCCGCCCAGCAGAAGTCAGAAGCGCCTGCTGTGAGGAGAGTGGCCTGGTCGATGGACAGGATTCATTATGGGCCTCCTTCCTGGGCCCTGGAGACAGGCTCAGGTTGGTTGCATGCAGGGGAAATCGCAGGTCTCACATGCATAACTACATGGAGATACATATGGCACAAACACAAATTCACAAATCTCTGTCTTGGCAAGAAAGTGTCGCAGCCACAGGGTGGTTTGGGTCCTCAGAGCTCCCCGGGATCAACCCCACAGAGCCGGCTCCCAAAGCTGACGCTGGCCAGAGCTGGCATTTCCTGTTCCTCACCGGAACCTCGGGTCACCCGGCTGAGGGCTGCAGCTCAGCTCACAGGTGGAGGCTGAATGGAGACTTTTCCACGTGGCAGGAAGATTATTTGCAAAGTCACCAAGTGACAGCTTCCATCTGCAGACTTGGGGGTGGGGGGGGGGCAGTTCTCTGGTGACCACAGCAGGGAGACACCCCCACCAGTGCCCCACAACCCAGACAGTCCTGACAGTTTCATTCGCACGTGCCCTGCCAAGCCCCCTCACGCCAGCTCCAAAGGTGAAATGTCTTCTGTTTTGTCACTGGATGTTCAGGCCTCTCCCCACAGACACCTGGAGGCTTGGGAATGAAGCCGTCAGTCAATCACTGCAGGTGTCGAGCAACACCTGTACCAACTGCCCCATCTCAAGGCCACCAAGACCCAGACAGGACACAGGGTCCTGCCAACAGCACAGTCGCTGACCTCAAAGGTCAAGGAGAGACTGAGGGAGACAGCCCCAGAAGAGCACAGGGATGCCCAAGATTCAGGGTAGCTTCACGAAGGACAGGACAGATGGAGCAGCCTGGGGGGTCCTGCCGCCCCCACCCCGAGCCAGCTCTGCACATGCGCTGTGCTGCCGGAGGGAAAGGCTCCCCGAGGGGCATCTGAGGGGAAGCAGGGTGGGGACAGTGAGGGGCACCTGTGTGAGGCTCAGGCAAGTCCCTGTCAGCAGCTCCCAGCTCAGGGTGAGCCCACTGTCCCGAGGAGACACAAGGGTTCCATGCACACAGCACAGAGGACACAGGGCTGTACACGCTGCTGCTCTACCTCCTCCCGTGTGTGCCCGCCCAGAGCACGCCGGGTGCAGCTGAGGAGAGGCCACAGAGCCCCATGAGTCATGGGTACTTGAGTATGAGCCCTGGCCAGGCACACTCACTGGTGAGTTCTTGCCCACCCTGCCCCTTCACCCTGCACCTGAAGGACAGGGTTAGTGTAACCAGGGCCACAGCAGCCCTAACACTCTGACCTGCCCATGACGTCACCAGGCCACGGGGAACCCCCCAGGGGCTGGTGAAGTATAGGACCCAGGGTGGGTGTCAGCCTAGAGAGCAGTGACCTGGGTAAGCTCTGTGTTCGGGGTTGACGGGCTCTGCGGGCTGACGGGCACCATGGGCAGGTCCACGCCTAGTCATGCAGGCCGTGGTACCGTCTCAGAGGTCTTGCAGGCAAGGGCCACATCCTTGGCAATGCTGCGCACACGGTCGGACATGGGCCCCTCCCGGCGCAGGGCGGACGCACAACAGAACTTGCGGAAGCAGGCCTTGAAGTTCTCGTCCAGGAAGGCGTAGAGAATGGGGTTGAGGCAGCTGTTGACATAGCCAAGGGCTGTGCAGAAACGCAGGATGGCCACGGCCGTCTCACTGCCCGGCTGGACCCCCAGCCCTTGGACCAGCACGAAGACCTGGACAGGTGTCCAGCAGCCCACGAACACAGCCACCACCACCAGCACCAGCCGTGTGATGCGCCGCAGGTTCCGGTCCTTCTCTCGGGAGCCCGAAAGCAGGCGAACGCCGCGCAGCCGCCGGATCATGAGGCTGTAGCAGACGGAGATGATGAGCACAGGGATGATGAAGGAGAAGAGGAAGATGCAGACAGCAAACAGCGGGCCCCAGTAGTCCTGCGGGGTGGGGATCTCCACTAGACACTCGATCTCTGCGGGGAGAGAAACAGGGTCAGGCAGGACCAGGGAGCATGGCCCTGGGGAGGAGGGGCCGTCCAACTGACCTTCATCCTCGACCTGCGCTGAGCCCATGATGGCCACAGGGATGCCAACGACAGATGCCAGGGCCCAAATGGCCACATTGACAGCCTGGGCCTTGCTGGACGTCCGGACATCGAGGGCACGGATGGGGTGGCAGATGGCCACGTAGCGGTCCACGCTCATGGCGGTCAATGTGAAGGTGCTGGTGAACATGTTGTAGTAGTCGATGGCAATGACTATCTTGCACAGGGCATTCCCGAATGGCCAGAAGCCCAGGAGGACATCTGTGCCCTGGAAGGGCAGTGTCAGCAGCACCAGGGTGTCTGCCAGGGCCAGGTTAAAAATGTAAATGTTGGTCGCTGTCTTCATCTTGGTGTGTCTGCAGGGAGCACAAGGAGGGGACAAGGACAGCTTCATTTGGCCACTGGCTGAACCTGGGAGCAAAGCCATCACAAGGGGCACTCACCCTGAGACCCTTCTTAAAACGCAGGCCCCTGCCCTGGCCGCATAGCTCAGCGGGCTGGAGCATTATCTTGACACGCCATAGCTGTGGGTTCAGTCCCCGGCCAGGGCACACATAAGAGTCAACCAATGAATGCATAAATAAGTAGAACAACAAATCCATGTTTCTCTCTCTCTCTTTCTAAAAATCAATAAATATTTTTAAAAATAAAATTTAAATTTAAGAAACAACATGCGGGTTCTTGGGCACTGAGCCTGGGGGCGAACATTTTAACAAGCTTCAAGCATGTCCTGCACACATAAGAGGGTTCCACACCTAATAACAGGTCTGCTTTGGAAAAGCTGGTGTGAGGAGTGAGAGCACACAGCTGACTTTACATGGAGTGAAGGGGTGGGAATCATGAGAAAAAGCACTTGGCCTCCTCCCTGCAAGTCTCCCCCACACCTATCATGGACAAAAATGTTGTCCCTGCCACCAACAGAGTTCTCCAAGGGCTGCAGGTCCCTCAGAGTACATCAGAGGCCTCCCGGGCCACACTGTTGTCTAGCCATTGTGTTGTCTAGATAGTGGCAGTGATGGGAAGGGTGCTACTGAGGTCTAACTGTACCCAAGCACCTGGCATAGGGCTGGGGAAACTGGGTGCTCCAGAAATATTTTTTGAATGAAATAATAGTTGTGCCTGACCAGATGGTGGCACAGTGGATAGAGTGTTGACCTGGGACACAGAGGACCCAGGTTCGAAACCCCGAGGTCACAAGCTTGACCGCAGGGTTGCCGGCTTGAATGAGGGATCATAGATGTGACCATATGGTCACTGACTTGAGCCCAAAGGTCACTGGTTTGAAACCCAAGGTTGCTGGTTTGAGCAAGGGGTCACTTGCTCTGCTGTAGTCCCCCGGTCAAGGCACATATGAGAAAACAATCAATGAACAACTAAGGTGCTGCAATGAAAAACTGATGCCTCTCATCTCTCTCCCTTCTGTCTGGCCGTATCTGTCTCTCTTTCTCTCTCCATCTCTGTGTCTCTCACTAAGAAAAAAAAGTAACAGTTGTGACAGTGGGGCTGGAGGTGGGAGCTGTAACAGTGATGGTGGCAGACACCTGTGCCCAGCTCTTCACATGGATTTTATCATATTTAAGTTTTCAAAAATGCTATTTTGATCCCCACTCTCTGCAGGACACTCAGGTTCATGGAGCTGGTAAACAAAGAGAGTCAACGGAACCAGACCAGCCACAAACAGGAGAGAAAATGTGCTAAAGGCACACATGACACAGGACTGTTATCCACACACAAAGACCTAATACTCAGAAATAAGAAAGCAAACAAATGGTTCAAGAATGGGCTAAATAGTGTCAGCCCGGCATGTGGAAGTCCTGGGTTCGATTCCCGACCAGGGCACACAGGAGAAGCGCCCATCTGCTTCTCCACCCTTCTCCCTCTCCTCTCTCTCTGTCTCTCTCTTCCCCTCCAGCAGCCAAGGCTCCACTGGAGCAAAGTTGGCCCGGGCACTGAGGACGGCTCCATGGCCTCCGCCTCAGGTGCTAGAATGGCTCTGGTTACAATGGAGCAACACCCCAGATGGGCAGAGCATCGCCCCCTGGTGGGCATGCCGGGTGGATCCCGGTCGGTTGCATGTGGGAGTCTGTCTCTCTGCCTCCCTGCTTCTCACTCAGAAAAATACAAAAAAAGAAAAGAATAGGCTAAATACCTTTATAGAACCTCACCAAAGACCATATACACAGATGGTAAAAAAAACAAAGGAAAAAAAATCCCACATCCTATGTCAGCAGGGAAGTGCAAATTAAAACAAAAAAATGAGACACCCTGCACACCAATCAGAACGGCCAAAACCCAGAGCACTGACAACACCAAGTGCTGGCGGGGACGTGGAGCAGCAGGGACTCTCGGTCGCTGCTGGTGGGAATGCAGACAGGGCGGCCACTTCGGAAGACAGTCGGTGCTTCCTAACAAACTAAATAGGCTCCTACAATCCAGCAATCACGCTCCCCAGTATTTACCAAAAGGACTTGAAAACTATGTGTGCATGAAGACCTGTACATGGATATTTATAATAGTTTTTTTCAGAATTGACAAATTTTGAAGCAATTAAGACATCCTTCGGTGGGTGGATGGGTAAATCAGCTGTGCTCCATCCAGACAGTGGCATGTTATTCAGCACTATAACAAAAGGAGCTGTCAAGCCGTGAAAGGACATGAAGGAACTTAGATGCACTATGCTAAGTGATAGTCCATGCAGAAAGGCTACACACTGTATGATTCCAATCCTGATGTTCTGGAAAAGGTAACACTATGGAGACAGTGACCAGAGCTGCGGGGGTCAGGGCTGGAGAGCAGGGATGAGCAGGCAGAGCACAGAAAACTTTTTCTTTTTTTTTTTTTCTTTACAGGGACAGAGAGAGGGATAGACAGGGATAGACAGACAGGAATGGAGAGAAGTGAGAAGCATTAATCATTAGTTTTTCATTGCCGTCACAACACCTTAGTTGTTCATTGATTGCTTTCTCACACGTGCCTTGACCGCGGGCCTTCAGCAGACCAAGTAACCCCTTGCTGGAGCCAGCGACCTTGGGTCCAAGCTGACGAGCTTTTGCTCAAGCCAGATGGGCCCCGCGCTCAAGCTGGCGAGCTCAGGGTCTCAAACCTGGGTCTTCCACATCCCAGTCCGATGCTCTATCCACTGCGCTACCGCCTGGTCAGGCACACAGAGGACTTTTAAGGCCACGAGACCACTCCGTGTAATGCCGTGATGGTGCACACGTGACACTGTATGTTTGTGCAGACCCGCAGAGCTACAGCACCGAGTGTCCCTGGTGCAAAAGTGCAGACTCCGGGTGGTGATGATGTGTCAAAATGAGTTCATTAATTGTAAAAGCTGTGCTATTCTGGTGGGGATGTTGATACTGGGGAAGACTGCATGTGAGGGGGTGGGGTGGGAAACCTTCCTCTCAATTTTGCTATAAGCCTGAAACTGCTCTAGAAAAGTAAATTTTAAAAAGAGAGGTTTGGAACTGGGTCAGCACTGGGGGGAGGGCAGCTGCGCCCCCCACCCCTGTCTGAGCACGTGCAACAGGCAGACCAACGTAACACCATGCACACAAACATGTGTATATACTTGCACGCGTACACACCCAGTTACATGTGCACACAGGCATGCACATCTGGGCATGTGTACAGCCACACACTTCTGTGTACTAGTGCATTTGTGTGCTCACACACGTGCATATGTGCATGTATGTGTACATGCTCTGACATACATGTGTGTGGTGTGCACAACTGTTCATTACATTTAAGTACACACTTGTGTACACCTGTTATGTGTGCACATAGATGTATACCATGCACTACACATTCATATATACATGCACTCACACACATATGCCTATGTTCACATGTACACACTCACACATACATGTGTGCACATGCATACATGTTCTTGTGCATGCTCCTGCCCTGTCCCCACACTATCCCTATAACATATAAGGACCTGCAGCCTGGCCGCCCTTCCAAACCTCACAAACTTTCTCATTCTGAGCACCCACTGGTGCTGGAACCAGCCCAATGCCAGCCATGAACAGGAGCCCTGGGATAGACTGACAAGAGCTGCCTTTTGGGGTCACTGTAGGACCCATGAGTCCCTCGTGCAGTAGCTTGGCTGGGATCCTGGCCTGCAGGAGTTAGGGTGACGTTCCATCTGGTTCAGAGCAGAGTTGGTCCCTCCCCTCCTTCTCCCCCTAGTCCGGCGCCCCCACCCTGAGGAACTGAGTATCCAGGACAACCAGCCACTTGCCAGGCCCACCCAGGATAGCCCTTGCCTCAGTTTCCCCTCTGTAGCTATGTGGGATTCATCAATCAGAATCTCAGCAGGGCCCAGCTTACCTGAGGATGACATACATGACGAGGCAGTTCCCCAGCAGCCCTCCGATGCACACAGCTAGGTAGAGCCCCACAATGGTGACCTTGAGCCCGAGCGGCAGGAAGGCACTGTGGCTGACATTGAGTAGCAGGTCAGGAGGCAGCAAGCTGTGGTTGGGGCTCACGAGGTTGTCCTGCAGGTCACCGCTATAGATCACCCAGGGCGGGGTGGGGAGCAGGCACTCCATGCCGCTGCCCTGCGCGCAAACCCACTCAGCACCTGGGAGGGCACAGGGACACGTGACCACAGTGCCTGACACCCACCCAGCCAAGGCCTCCAGCACAGTGTGCGTGGCCCAGCAGGCACGTGGACCCCCACGGGCAGCCATGGTCCCAGGGGCACATGCACACACACTGGGACAGGCAGACAGGTGTGCACACTCAGGTACACATGAAGCTGTGCAGACATGAAGCACACTAGGGGACGGTCTCATTTGACTTGCAGACTCCCACATGGGATGTACGGGTATAGTAACAAACCAGACATGTGTCCACCCACCGGGACTCACGCACATGCCACTGCCCGTGTGCTCACAGGCACAGGGACACATGTGCATGCATGTGCACACACACACACACACACACACACAGATGCCCAAACCTGCCTTCATGCACACACAGGCACAAAAGGGACCAAGACATGCCTAGAAATACCTGGGGTACAGGACACAGGGTAGCCGAGCACGGCTTCCTCCTGCCCCTCCCTGAGAGCTGCAGGCTGTAGCTCTCACCCCCACACCCCCTACATCCGACACCCAGGGGCTCAGGTCTTACCTAGGCAACTCCTTGGGAGCTGGAGCAGTGAAGACCCTAACCCTCGCAAAGCAGGAAGGAAGCCACGCCCGCGTCAGCACTGGGTCTGGATGGGGCTGCAGCAGCCACGCAGTGGCAGCTTCTTCTCAGTAGACGCCAGACCAGACGCAGCAGCCTGGCGCACAGAGCTGGGGGAGGGGAGGAGGCTGCAGCTTCGGAGAGGGCGGGGCTGTGCAGGCTGCAGGAAGGGGCGGCAGGGAAGGGGGCGTCACTAGGCCCCACACTGAGTGGGACAGATACAAGGACCAGGGCTTGCATTTAGAGATGAATGAGAGAGACAGCCTTAGATGCACAAAGCTCAAGCAGGGACAGGCTCGGACAAAGACACAGGAACACAGACATGTGGACGGGCACACACAAGAACACATGGGGCCTCAGGGACAAACACATGGGGACAGACATACAATGACACATGGGGACTCAGGGACAGGCACACATACAAGGACAGAGACTCATACAAAAGTATGGGACACAGACATGGGCCACATCTCACACGCAGAGATAGCCTTGGACAGACTCAGACTAGCCTTGTTTGGCATTCCACATCCAGAACAGCGCCCTCAGCAAGGCTCCCGAGGGAGCTGAGCCACCGCAGGCTGGCAGATGGGAGGATACATGTCAGTGACCCTGCCTGGCTAGCCTTGAGTGGATCGGGGTCTCGTTTTCAATTCCTGGATTCTACTGTACACCCTGTGTCCCTACCGTGTGCCCCTCATCCCTACTGAGCTCCGAGCCAGACACAAACATGTCCTCATCCATCCGCATTCACCTGGCCATTGCTATCAGCAGCTCCATTCTGCAGATGAGAGCAGTAAGCCTCAGAGCCGTGAAGCTACCTGTCCAAGTAGCAGAGCCATGGTTGAACTCAGGCCCACACCAGGAGGTCTGTGTCAGGTGGGAGGTGGGTCCCAGAGTAATATCCAAGCATCATTCCCTCACAGCCTGAGCCCTCAGCAACCACACAACTGAACAACCCCCATGAAGAGGTTCCCTTCTAGCATGGGGTCACATGCCTATGTGGCGGACCCCTCAGCTGAGTCATCGGCCCCACCCACTCATGGGGTCCTTCTTCCTGCACAGGTTCTGCCCACATATCCCATACCCTGCTCTAAGCATCTCTCTCCAAGGATGGGGACCTGGTTGCTAGGTGACTGGTTTAGTGTCGCTAGGATACCTGGCGAACCAGGAGAGGACAGAGCAGGCAGATGCCCCAGGACTCAGCATCCCAAGCTTTCCCTGAGGACTTATCTCTGCATCGTCACGGCAGCCGACTCAGGAACACGTGTGTGGATATGGGGGCATGTCCACAGAGACACTCAGGACACACAGGGATACATAGGCTCACATGCCTGCAAACACCAAGATGCCCAAACAGGCACATGGGAAAACACAGACATGGGTACATGCTCAAGAATGTGCAGACACTCACAAGGATGCACAAACACGTGGACCAAACATGTGCAAAGCCACACCAAAGTACACATAAGGCACACGGGTAGACACAAGAAAACAGACAGAGCAAGGCCCTTAGACACCTGGAGTACACACACTGTACCACGCTCTCCAGGCAAAGCTTGAAGCTTGATCCCACTGACCACAGGAGCCCAGGAGGCTTACCTCCTGCAGCCGCCACTGGCTAGGTTCTCCAAGGTCTGACGGCCCACTCCAGTCCCTCCTCCATCCAGGGAAATCTTTGTAGAGGCCTGAGGGGGGGAGGCTGGAGGATGTACATTCTTTCCGTGGTGCCTGGGAGTGGGGTGCAGGCTCAGGAATCCAGGAGCAGAAACTCATAGTTTACCCTCTCACCAGGCAGCCAGAGCAAGCTTCCAAAATCAATGAGAACAGTCAATAGACTCTTGCAGAGAGGTCTGAACCTCAGCTGAGACCCCACCCCAAAGCCAGAACAGTCTCCCACTCAGGGGCTCCAGTCCTGAACTCCCAAAAAGACATCGTGGGCCCCAGTGCCCACACAGCCTGCAGGACATAGCCATGAGTGACGGGGAGAGTGACTAGGCACTGTGGGAGCCACCAAAACGTGAACAACTATGAACTAACCCACCAATTTGGGCCTAATGTAAACTTTGGTATGAATGTACGACTTAATACATTCTAGAATAAACTGAGGAGCGCACAAACAAATTATAGAATAAACCAAGACGTGAATTGGTTATAAAAATAGTATGAAATTAACAAATACACAAATAGATTACAGAAATCCAGGACCTCAGAGGTTCAGGGTCCAGCAAAGCCCGGGTCTGATCTTGCCAGGCCTCTGAAACTCCATTTCTGGCCTGGAAGAAACGAGAGGTCTTGCCCCTGTCTGGGAAGACCAGCGGCTGTAGGGGGTGGGCCACGCAGAGGGCAAAGGTCTCATTGCCCCTGCCCTCAAAACTAGCCTCCAAAGACCCACCCAGGGAGGAAGGTGGGCGCCCAGGCTCCGAAACAGTGTGTTCGGGATTCCCAGAAAGGAGAGAAAGCGTACCGGGGCTGCAAAAGCCGGCAGTCGCCGCCCGCATGGTCTTCGACCGGCTGGGGCAATTGCGATTATCTCGCCCCCGGGATGACGACGCCCTCGGCGCACCTGGATCGGGGTTCTATCCAGGGCCCTAGCGAAGGGCCGCCCCGCCCACGCCGAGTTGGGAAGGGGCGGGGCTCCAAGTTGCCGGGCAACCGCGTCACTAGTAAAGGCTTTGTTGGAGGCTCAGACCCGAGAAGACAGAAAGTATGGAGTATGGGGCGAGGGGTGTGTGTGTGTGGAAGGGGGGATCAGGACCTTGCTCAGGGTCTGGGACCTGGGGTTCTGTGGGCTAGACCCCGGCAAGGGCGGAGCCCTGCAGGGCTGAATCCGGACCCTGGGGTGTTTCCCTTACCCCCTCCCAGTGGACCCTGCCCCCCTTCTATCTCCTCCCTGGGCGCTGCTCTCCCTTGCTCCCTCTACAGCAGAGGACAGACTAGGAGGATGGGGTCGAACCTGAAGCAAGCCAGCTATTCATGTGTCTCTGAGCCTCCTCTGGGGTTCCAGTGGGATGGGGGGGGGGTGTCCCTGACTAACCGGTGACCACAGACATAAGGAACTGGAGCACAGCGAGGGTCCCAGCGTCGTAGGAAAGGAGAGCGGTCTCGCCTGGTCCCCACCCCTGGGGAGGGCCTGAGGTCAGGAGTCTCAGCATATTTTCAGTGGGCAGGAAGGGAATTCCTGAAACTCGGAGAGGATCAGAAAGTTCTAGCTGACCTCAGGACTGAGTAGGGAGGCTGTAGGGATGCATGCGAGGGACCTAAGGCGGGCTGCGGGGAGACCAGAGGGGGTGGGCAGGGGCCTACGGACACCATTCGGGCACCGCCAACGGGGTGCCCTCTTCCCTTGGCAAGGCCGAGGATGCAACCGCCGGCGGCAAAGGAAGCCGGGCGCAGAGACCCGCGAGAGCGAGTCTGGAAGGGCGCTCAGGGCTCAGGGTCCCGTGAAAAGAGCGACAAGGGGGCGCCCGCGAAGGAGCCCCCCAAGCCGGGCTGGGCCCTAACGCTAGAGATGCTGAAGTCCATGCGCCCCGAGCAGCGTCACTACCACCTGCTCTTCGGTGACTTGCTTGAGGACGTGAGCGCAGGCGCCTCGATCTTCCCGCGCGAGTCAGTAGAGCTGGGGTACAGTATCCCCGACCCGCGGACGTGGACCCAGTCACTCCAGCCGCCCGCGGCGCACCAGGATGGGCTGTTCGGCATCCTCAAGGCAGCCGAGGCCCGCGGACGAATCCGAGCCTTGCGGATGCGCTACACCCACATGCGGGTGAGACAAGGGTGCTAGAGGCACCGGGCGGGCAGGCGGGAAAGTGGGGCGCAGGCCAGCAGGGCCGACCGGCCTGGACTCCTGAGGAAAGGCGGGGTGGAGACGGTTCACAAAGGTGAGGACTGGCTTGGGGCTCCCTGCGGAACTGGGCGCAGAGGCGGCGAACAGGCCTGAGGTGGGGCTGGGGGAACGACCCGCCCGGTGCTCTGCAGAAGAGGGCGAGGCGGGGCGGAGTTCTAGTTAAGCTCAGAAACACCCCAAGCCCCACACCTGACCCGCAGGCGGAGGAGATCTTGCTTCTCATCCGGCGGCAGAAGTCTGCGCGTGCCGCCATCCGGTTGGAGCTGTTCCTGCCTTCGCAGCTGAAGCCCACGCGGATCCCGGACCCGCTGGACCGCCAAGAGGTTCCTGAAAGCCCGGGTAGGGGCATGTAGTGGGGGACTCTCCTCCCTGCAACCTGGCCTCAGCTCCTCCTCCCCCCCACCCCCACCCCCCGCAGCGGAGGCGTATGGAGACCATCCTGGAGGAGAAAGTCAATGGCAGCAATTTCCTGCATTGATAACAACCCCATAGTGCACGACCACGCCCCACTCTGCCACGTAAAGTTCTCATTCTGCAAGCGCGTGCTGGTCTTTATGCTCTCCCCTCTAAGTCTCCCTAAGAGGGAAGGGGGTTATGGATGCAGCCTCTTGCATATTGGACATCACAGACATGGGGGTACACAGGGTGGGGCTCCTGCAACAAAGCAGGAAGATGCAAGTAGGTGGGTGTCAGAGTAAGGGGACAGGGATACCCTTAATACCCCAAATCCGAGGCTGCCACCAACAGGCAGCTTCTGCCCTGTGAGTCCATGAGGACCAGGAGAAGGGACAAGAAGAGCCTTGCTGTCAATAATGAAACAACGGAGCCAAGAACTGGTGAGCCATTAGCTTTAATTCTAGCTTGCACCTGGCGGGCAAGTAAAAACACACACTGGGCTCCAAAACCCACTCATTCACTGCTCACAAAGCTACTGACTTATCTGAGTTTCCAAGCATCAAAGGTTTCTAGCTCACCAGACTTATTCACCTCTGTTTCTCATCTCCTTCTCCAGCACAAACTCTGCACAAACTGGCTTCTCCCTCAGCACTCCGCCATCTTGGCTGCTTCTCCTCTCCTCCACGTGGCCTTAATCTGCTCTCCTCTCTAATACTAACCTCAGGAACCGAGAGAGCAAGCTTCCAGTCTGCCCCACTTAATAGTGTAGAAATCCAAACCGTTAATCCAATCTACAAACAAGGAAGTCTCTGATACAAAGTCACTTATCTGAGGCATAATGGTAGGATTCCTCAGGAGAGTGCACCACCCCACATCATCCAATCAGTCAAGGGTGTGGGGAAGAGCTTACTCTTAAAACTTGCACGTGGGCAGCGCCATCTTTAACAAGGTGAGCACAATATATTTCATCTGCCCAACACTTGCTTAGCAACAGTCACATTCCCAGAAGTAAGGAAGAAAGTGCAGCCCAAGTGGGGACCCAGATTTCAGGTCATCCCATCAGAGAGGGTCAGAGAAGAAAGTAACACCCCAGGCAGGGAAAGTGACTGCACAAGCCAAAGCTGGCCTTTGGAGAGTCAGCCATGCTGCGAGTTCCTCCAGAAAACTCAGTGATTAGGGAAGGTGAGACCCTGGCAAGGAGGCCCCTGCTGCCCTGGTTCTCTTTTCCAACCTGAACAGCCTCCTCTGCCCTGCTTCATCTCCCTTAACACACACACACACACACACACACGGACACACACACACACACACACGGACACACACACACACACACGGACACACACACACACACACACACACACACGGACACACACACACACACACGGACACACACACACACACACGGACACACACACGGACACACACACGGACACACACACACGGACACACACACACGGACACACACACACATGGACACACACACACGGACACACACACACGGACACACACACACACACACACACACGGACACGACGAAGGAAACTGCCCGTCCCATTTGGACAAACCTATGTCCTGAAAACTTTCTGGATTCTGAAGAGCACCCAAGTTTCTGGATAGACCTTCAAGAATACTCTTGCTCTTTGCAGAGCCTGGGACTTCCTTCACTACTCCTCCCAGCCCCAACCAGCAGGCAGCAGGGGCTGCAGGGACTCAGACAGGTCCCACCCCTGCCAGTGGCTTCTGCTGAGTGGGCTGAAGCAGAGAACAATCATGGAAGGGTGCATTCTTTACCTGCTGACATCAGAGCTGGGGTCCGGCAAGGAATTCTGCTCAGTGACAGTCCATGTGCCTCCCTGCGCAGCTCAGGATGGGTCAGCCGCAGGGGCACCTGGACGTTATGGTGCCCTCTGTGCCCTCAGCAAGCCCGTCTCCAGCTGCAATGACCTTTCGCCCTCTCTAGGCTATGGCTGCCTTTGGCCCCGAGCATACCCAGAACTGTGTGTGGAGCTATCTGGTAGCTCCGAGAGGAGAGCCCTGTCTGTGCTGGTGGGAGGGAGGTATTCAGGCAGGGAGGGAAAGAGAGAGAGAGAAGGTGCCTTGGGTCAGGGACAGAGAGACATGGACGCGGAAGCAGTCTCTGTCCAATGGTGGCCACTCGCATCCTGACACGCACTGGATGACAGCCAGCCCTGGCCCGGCTGGCCAAGCTCCCTGCAGTCTGCACACCAGCCTTCTGTCTCTTGGGGATGTATTGAGTTCCTAGCATGATTTCATCTGTTTAGTAAAAGCATATTTCATCACTTCTCTGAGGTCTCAGAGGTCTCCCTAAGCACCATGCCCCCTACACATGGTTACTCCCTAAGGAGGGTCACTGCGTTAGGCAGACACCTGAGGACAGAGGAATAGGACAGATGAGACAGCCCTGAAAAGGCCAGCAAGAAGGTTGCCTAACACGCTGTACACCAGGCGTTAAGTTGGCACTCATGGTGCACTTTGATGCCCTGGCGGGGAGGAGACCCTAGGTCTGCAGAGGAGGCCAAGGAAAATGGCCGAGGTAACATGGCGGGGCCTGGAGGTGGCTGTTGCTATGAGCGAGGGAAGCATGTGCATCAAGACTCAATGTATTAGGGGCTGTGCAAGATCAGGTTGGTTCCCGGGGTTGTAAGCTCATGCTCTGGACAGAAGGTCTGGGGTTCAAATCCCACCTCCACAATGACCTGCTGCATGGCCTTGAGTCGGTTCCCACCCAGCCCACATGGGTTCCTCCGGTGGAATATGGAGACACTCCACAGAGACAGCCCTAGAGAAGGTGCAGGAAACTCAGAAGGGCCAAGGCAAAGAGAATGGAGAGAGTAGGTCCAGGAGGACAGAGAACATGGGGGAGTGGCTGGGGAGGCAGAAGTGTGCAGACCCCCATTCACAGACACCTGCCCCACACATTTCTTAGGAGGTGGGTGGAGATACTACACCAAGGAATCGACCTAGCTATGCAACCTTGACCAGGTGCTGGCCTTGTCTTTGAGGACTTATCTTTGAGGACTTATCTCGGCTAAAAAAAAAGCAGCTGCCTCCTGTCTGGACAGGCTTTCAGCCTCTTCTCTGTCCTGGCCAGCCTGTCAACATGACAGCCAGGTCCCCCGGGCCCATAGCATCAAGAGGC
The DNA here is from genome assembly GCA_037038555.1 of Rhynchonycteris naso. NCBI lineage: Eukaryota > Metazoa > Chordata > Mammalia > Chiroptera > Emballonuridae > Rhynchonycteris > Rhynchonycteris naso. Next base: position 169,258,893 of record CM073001.1, on the reverse strand, counting down.
ACCCCAGGCTCCAGGGCCCAGTCACCTCTCTTCCTTGCCCTGCACCCTCCTCCAGCAAGGCCTCTGCCCTCCCAGGCCCTGTCCCCGCTGCTCCCTAGGCTCTCCCTGCCCTCTTCACCTCTCACCTAGTCTAGTTTGTTTCTCCTCTGCTCCAGGACTGATCTGTCTCGCACACTGTATGTCCACTGCCCAGCACACAGGAGACATCCAGATATTTGCTGAATGAAGAGAGCCTGGCCTGACCTGTGGTGGCGCAGTGGATAAAGCATCGACCTGGGAACACTGAGGTCACCAGTTCAAAACCCTGCACTGGTCTGGTCAAGGCACATATGGGAGTTGATGCTTCCAGCTCCTCCCCCCTTTCTCTCACTCTCACTCTGTGTCTCCTCTCTAAAATGAATAAAATAAAAAGAAGTTTAAAAAAAAAGAGAGAGAGCCTGTAAGATCTCCACTTCCCTTCCTATCTCGCAGAATTCTGGAAACGTGCACTCACTTAGGCTGACTTGTGCAATTGGAAGTCTTTTTGTGAGCAGGACCTGGCATGAGGAGCTAGCTGACCAGGCTGAGTGCCTGCATGGGGGGGTGGCGGGTGGGGGGATCAGCAGCTATACCTGGTCTGAGATCAGGAGAACGCAGACACTCTGTAGGCTCTTTCCAGAGCACCATCAGGGGACCTCTGGTGATTCCAGATGTAAGAACCCATACATAGCCCCAGCATCTACCGCACCGCAGCCCAGGACTCCTGCCCCCTCCTTGATAAGCCCCCTACAGCACAGAGACAGCTCCCAGCTAACTTCATTTTACAGGTGAGGGCACAACCTATCTGGGAGAGGCGGGGCAGCGCAATCACGGGGGAATCTTTTCCAGAGGCCTCTTCTCATTCAAGCGGGGCAAGGAGCATGTGGGGACGCCGGAGTCTCTAGGGCTCTTGTGCCCCACATTGGACCAGCGTCTCATGGACACCCAAATGAATGGCAAAGCCAGAATGGTCCGGCTGAGCTGAGTCGGGGGTACGGCCACACCCCCAACTACTACAGAGCTAGCTCAGGCCGCCCTGGGGCCAGAGGCTCCAGTAGCACCTCACCTCCACGGGCCAGCCTAAGCGACGGTGGGGACCGAGGTGCCGGGCCGCACCGGCAGGGGCGGTGGGGAAGGGGCGGGTGGGGCGCAGAGAGGGCCAAGCGCGGGGCGGGGCGGGGCGCGCCGGGCGCCTCCCAGAGCGAGGAAGTCCCTGCCCCGCGCTTTGGGGAAGTGCGGCCCAGGCGCCTGCGCACACCACCCTGTGCCCGGTCCGCGACGCTCCGGCCGGACCTCGGCGCGCGGGCAGCTCGAGAACGCGGCCGGTGAGTGCGCGCGGCGCTGAGGACCGTGGCCCTGCCCCTCCCGGCCCGGGTGCCGCGCGGAGCGGTAGCCTGGAAGCAGGCTCCGGGATCCACACCCCAAGGACTGCCGCCGCGGGGTCCACGTGGACCCTGGGCCGCTGCGGGACTGGAGCCCGCCCCCACTTCGCGTGGGGGAGGGGGCGCTGCAATCGGTTCCCCTTTCTGCAACTCAGCCTGGGGAAGTGATTGCTCAAAGGGGGGGCCGGAAGAACCCAGGTTTCCGCGTCTCCCGCCCCCCTCAGCCTGGTGGGGAGGGGCCGAAACAGGACACCCTGTCCGCCCCCTCTCGGTTGGATCTGGCGGCCTCTCAGCTCTGCAAGTCGCAGGGGAGGCGCTGCGCCCCCCGCCCCAGCCGATCGGGCCGTGGCGCCGGCCTCTCTCCTGAACGCCAGGGCAGAACCTCCTGCTGTCTGACCTGAGTCCCTGCTGCTGCAGTGCACGCCCCTTCGGCAGCCAGGGTGGGGCCCAGACCCAACCTGGCCCCTCCTGCCCCCACCTCGCCTTTGGGTCGCTGGTGAGTGGGGCGCCATGGCGAGTTCAGTGAGGTAGGGATGGGAGCGTCAGAGACTGGAGGAAGGGGTCCCTGCGGAAGGAGGCAGGCTCCTCCAGGCAGACGCTACCAAAAGAAAGAGGGGAGAGAAGTGAGTCTCCCCGCCCCAAAGGTGGGCTGCGGTAAGGGTCACCAGGATTAGGAAAATTGGCTTGCCTTGGAGGAGCTAGTCTGGGGCTCCCCCACGAACCCAGTGTGAGGGAGCAAAGAGGAAAGGTACTGAGTGGGATCAGGAGGGAATGGAGCCCCTCTGTCAACCTCCCCCTCCCAAAGGTTATGGCATTTTTGTCTGGGATTGTCACATTTTCTCATTCTTTTTTTGGACTGGGCAGGCTTGGGGACGTTCTTTTTCCTTCTGTGGAGCAGAGCAGCAGCTGCTCCCAAGGGAGCCTCTGTCCCCAGAGGCTAGACTTGCTGCCTGTCCAGCTTCTTTAGTCCCAGCCAGGGGGGTGGGGGGTGGGTGTGCAAAGCTTGGAGGGGATCAGGAAGGGGAAGGAGTCCTCCGAATGCTGGGGTGAGAGGCAGAAACCCCAGTTCAAACCCTATACCAATCCAGGAGAGAGAGCAGGTCCCCTGGGGCACAGGTGGCCCCAGGCAACCTGAAAAGGGTACAGGGAGTCAGGTCCAGGGGTAGGTGACCAGGTCCAGAGACTGCAGCCTGAACAGCAGTGAGTGGTCCTCCTTCTGCCCCAAACTTGGACCCCAGCAGCCGCACCCTCAGACAGGTCCCCTTCATTCAGAGCTGAGTTGGCAGCCCAGGGGCGGGTGGGGGTGGGTGGGTGGGTGGGTGATAGTCTTCAGGAGGTAGGGGAACAGGACTGGGTCCCTGCCCCCACTCACAGTAGGTGGGGGTGCAGAGGAGGAAGAGCAGTTCTGCCTGGGGAAGTCACAGCAGTCTGGGGTACAGCTACTAGACCTCAGAGGTTGCCACACCCCTTCCTTTCCCTAGAAACTTGACCCCTGAAGGAAAGGCTGTGAGGCTGCTGCTTCCTCATCGGCTTGCTAGGAGACTGTGGGACCAAGTTTGAGGGGCTCCCCCACTGATCTCAAGTGGGTAAGGGGCTAATGCCCCAGAGGACCCTGCACCTTGCCCCCAGATTTGGGTCAGGACGGGAGCTTCTGTGTGCCCAATCCCTGGAGGCACGGGTCCCTTAGTGTGCCGGGAGCTGACCGGCCTCCTGGGAACTACAAGGGGGCAGTCCCTGGGACATCCACCCTCCCTCCTGACTAGAGATATGGACCAAAAAGGATTACAAGGCCCCAGCTAAGCGATGAGAAAATAATGCACAACCAAGTTGTGAGCCTCCTTCCCACTGAGACTGATTAGGGAGGGGGGGGATTCAGGAAGGTCTGCATGCAGATGTTCAGGGGGTCCCCAGGCCCTGTGAGGCCCTCACCTGGGCTGAAGTGGGCACAGGCAGTGGCAGTGGTGGGGAGGAGTTCAAAACTGCCTCCAGGGAGCTGATTGGCTGTCCTGCGCAGTCACTGTGGCCCCGCGGTTGACCTTGTGGGGAGGGGACACTCACAGAGATGCTCAGCCAGCGCACACCTTCAGCGTCCCCATGCGCCTCCAGCAGAGATGCTAAGAAGTTCCCACCCTTAGCCTCCCCTGGGCACCCTGGAGCAAGACTCCCCCCACCCACTGCCACCAGCTTCCCCCAGCTGGCGTGGTATGCCCGCCCTGTGGTGAGGCAGTGGTTTCCGCAGCCTGGTGGGGGCAGGGGGAAGGCAGGCCAGGAGACCTAGGCGGTAAATGGCCAGCTGGGAGTAGGGGCTACCATGGACCGAAGACCAAGGAGTAGTGGGTCCCCAAGAGGTTCATGGCCCTCCTCACCTGTAGCACCAGTTCCCACAAGCTCAGGAAGTCCTGATCCCTTTCCCACTCAAACCCTTCATGCTTCAGACATAGTTTGCTGCCCCTGGCTGAAGTCCCAGTGAACAGATCCAAATGCTTGGGGGCCCACAGGCAGATCTGGATTCCTGGTAGGAAGCAACCCTCCCTACTCCCCACTCCCCACTACACCTGCAGAAAACCCAGGATGGAGGGAGCTGGGGTGGGGGTTCTGAATGTCTGACCACCACCCCTATGCACCAGCCTGGTAGCCCCAGACTTTTGGGGCCCCCAGCCCCCTTGGGAGGGGCCAGGAGCCGGAAACCAAGAAAGAGGAACCTGGGCTTCCGGCTTCCCAGGGACCAAGCAGATGGGGTTGTCTCAGAGCCTCCTGTGGATTTCTTATGGGGACCCTCCTCACCACCATGCCCCTTTTGCTGCTATAGGCTGGGGTGGGGGTGCAGGCCTGGGAGCAGGCCCTGCTGGGGCTCTGGGAAGGGGGGAGGCGCACTCAGAACTCCTTCTCCTTGGGGGGGAACATACAGGGGCTGGGGTTTCAGGTCCTCTGAGAACCTTGATCTCTCTTCTCAGACCCCCAGGCTGTGGTGAGGGTCCCTAGCTGACACCACGGAACGCGGGTGACCACCTCCACCCACCCATGCCCACCGCGCATGAGGCAGAGACGCAGGTGTGCCACCCCCACCCCTGCCTCTGGACTAGGGGGCAACAGAGAATTGAGGGGCCCTCCAGCACCTGGGAGGCCAGAAGGGTACCGCCCGTGGGAGAAGTGGGTGGGCACAGGTTCAGGCTGGTGGCTGAGGCAGCCCCCCATCTTCCCCCAGCACACAGGGCCAGAGGAGGCAGACCAGCCCCCCTCCATGTCCAGTCATGCGGCCCCCCCGGCTGCACCCAGCCGCAACCCCTGCTGCTTGTGCTGGTGTTGCTGTTGCAGCTGTTCCTGGTATGTGGGGGTGGGGAGGGGTGGGCTGATCAGACCCGGACCCAGGCTCCTGCTCCCTGACCCTTGGGTGGCTTCTGAGGTGTCACCCACAGGCAGGATGCCCCTGCCACCCACAACACTTGTCCTGGATTCCAACAGTTTTCGGGCTCTGGTGGCTGGTGGCCAACACCCAGGCCTGTGTGTGCGTGTGCATGTGCGTGTGCATGTGCGTGACGTGTGTGTGCCTCTCCATCCCTTTACTCAGCACATGCTTACTGACATCGTTGACATGCTGGCCCTGCGGACCCCATAAACCATCAGGTAGACGGGTGCCGAGCCAAGACCTGGCCCCGGGACAGTGGGGGCAAGCCTCCAAAGCAGCGTGCTAGAGCGGGCATGGGTCTTCCAGGTAGTCCCAGTGTTTTCTAGGCACCTGAGGAAGCTGTTTGAGTTTCTGTGCCTTTCAGAGGCCTGGTCCTACTCAGGCTTCCAGCCTTTAACTATTGAGGGGACAGTGCTGTGGGGAACCAAAAGTGACCAGATGACCCATGAGCAGCCAAGGCCTGAGCCCAAACCTGAGATGGGAGGGGGTGGGATGGGGCTGGGAGAACGTTAAGAGTGGCTTTGGAGGCCAAGGGAGGGGGTGGGGTCAGGCAGGTGGCACTAGGTGCTGAGTTGTTTGTGGACACTTTGGTGTGAGGGGTATTAACCATCTCAGTTGCCCTGGAGAGATGTTTACTTGCAGGTGTGGGTACGGTAGCTAGCCCTGACATGGTGCCCCAAGCCAGAGGAGGGAAGATGGGCCCCTCGAGAGAGTCAGCCTCTCCAGCTGGGGGCTTCCCCACGCCATCAGTGGGGCCTCTAGGAGAAACAGGCGAGGTCAGGCAGGGGGTGCACCAGGAGCCCATGAAGGCACCCAAGGTGAGAAGACGGTCAAGATCCTGGGTCAAGCGCGGCTGGTGGCCTGGGCCCCGGGGCTGGGACAAGAGAAGGAGCAGATCTCAGGGTGTTACCCATAGTGGGTTCCCGCATGCTGCGAGCCCCAGGCCTCACATTCCTACATGGGCCTGTGTGTCTGCCATCAGGAGTGAAGGGCGGCGGCAAGCGTGGCGGCCCTCCGGGGAGAGCAAGCTGCAGCCCCTGCCCAGCTGCGAAGCCTGGTGAGTCGGGGCGTGTGTCTGGGCCGGGGTCGGGGAGAGCAGCGCTCATCTGACCTGGTGGCTGGTGTCCCGGCAGCACACCGAGCCCCGAGGAGGTGCGGACCTGGGCGCAGTCCTTCGACAAGCTGATGCACAGCCCCGCGGGCCGCAGTGCCTTCCGGGCCTTCCTGCGCACGGAGTACAGCGAGGAGAACATGCTCTTCTGGCTGGCTTGCGAGGAGCTCAAGGCCGAGGCCAACCAGCACGTGGTGGACGAGAAGGCGCGGCTCATCTACGAGGACTATGTGTCCATCCTGTCCCCCAAGGAGGTGAGCCTGGACTCCCGCGTCCGGGAAGGCATCAACAAGAAGATGCAGGAGCCATCAGCGCACACGTTCGATGACGCCCAGCTGCAGATCTACACACTCATGCACCGGGACTCCTACCCCCGCTTCCTCGGCTCCCCCGCCTACCGCTCTCTGCTGCTCCAGGGGGGCTCCCAGTCCTCCCACGAGGCCTAGGCTGCCCCTGCCGTGGGCAGAGACTCCAGTCATCCTTCCTGTGTGTGGAAGCTGGTGTTGGGTGCACCAGACCCAGCACCCTGAGGACTGGCCCGGGCAGGAGCTCCAGTTGCAGAGCAGACTAGGGGCCTTGCCTACCCCCGGGACCCAGTACTCCGAGGTCCTGCTGACAGGCCAGTGTGCTGCTGGCCAAGGGCTCCTGCCTGCTGAGAGGAAGACCCTCCGGGAGGCATCTTAGACACACACAGCCTCTCCAGACCCCTTCCCAGGCAGCTGGGGACTCAGGAAATGCCTTCAGAGGAGAATAGGACCTTTGTACTGTCTCATTTGGTGACGTGGTAAGACCCTCCAACTCCAGCTGTCTGCACCTCAGAATCAAACCCAGAACCTTCACCAAGCTCAAAGTGACAGGACCCAGTTTCTTCCTTGGTCATTAACTTTCAGCCTGGAAACATGTCCTCAGTGTGTTTTATCAGAAAAAGAGAGGTTTTCATATTTATCTCCATTTCTCCTTTCCCCAAAATAGGGTGCCTTATTACTGAAGATATATCTAAAGCAAAAGTCTCCTCTCTTTCCACATCTCAGACCCAAGGCAGTGGAGCAGCCAGGCTCTGAGGAGACCTGTCCCACCCTCTCCCCTCCTTAACTGAAGGCCTTGCACAGGTGAGGGTGCCATGAGGTATGGCCCACACAGCACCTCACCAAGCTGGTGATGCAGCCAGAAGCACTATGGACGTTACTGGAGTGTATCAAAGGTCACCGCCGGAGGCTGGCCTACTGGGACAAGACACATGGGGGTGATCTCCCTGAGGGTCCCTGGGTGCCAGGCACTGTTACCTCCACTGTCTCTCAGACAGGTGCTGGCCACCCTGATCCCTGAATGTCCAGGATGCAAAGCAATTGGACCTGGGAACTGGTCTGGGGTCCAGCCCCCACCCTTATGCCTGCAAGAGCAGAGGCAGGGTGAAGACCAGCATCAGGAAAGGCTGCAGGCAGAGGCTGTGGGACCCAGGCTTAGCCCTGGCCTTGAGCAGTGGTGCCTGGGGAGGGAGACCCCCCCTCCCACCCAGCCCCTCCAGTGCTGCTCCACCGGGGTCACACCCGAGTATCACCTGACCCCAGGAAGGAGGGTTGTCCCCAGGGGTAGTGGGAAAGCCAGTTCACAGCCCAAGCCTGTGCATGGCCCACCAGGACCAAAAGCCCAGGACAGCATGGTGGCAAAAAGAAACATTTAATAATTTGGGGAGAGGGAGAAAGGTGCATTGCAGATAGGGAGGCAGGGCGTGCGGCCTTCTGGGGGTGGCCAGGGCACAGGGCGGGTCTCCAGAGAAGCTGTGTCTGTTGACGGAGTGAGAAGGGTGACAGCCAGTACTGGCCACACTGCAGGCAGGTCTGCACAAGGGCTCAGCAGAACTGCAAGGAATGGGAGGACAGGCATCCAGCCACTTGGCATTGCTGACCCCACAGGACAGGAGGCAGGGGACGGGTCTCCACCACTCTCCAGAGCTCCCAGAAGGCTGGCTGGGCAGGACTGCCAATTAATATCACGGAGACTCCCAGAGAAGGGGGCAGGGGCCCTAGGCCCACCACCTACCTTCCAGCGGTTCCCACACTCATTGCAGACAACAAATGTGGTCATGGGCTCATCTGAGCTGCGGGTCTGCACCTGCAGGAGGGACATGGTGAGGAAGCCCCCAGCCCCGGGGCCTGTCAACTGGAGCAGGGGCCCCAGGCAGCAGGTCCTCCCTGGAACCTCAACCAGAGAAGCCACCCGTGCTGGCTTCAGCTCAGGGGCCCCTGTGGGTGGCCTGTGCTGAGGATGCGACAGCGACCCAACCTTCCAGACACCCAGACTGCTCTCTTACCAAGGCCCTGATATCTGGGGTCCACAGAAGCATGACCTCCGTGGGTCTGGGTGTAGCCCTGCAGCCACTGCCAGACAGCCCAGCACAACCCCTCCCACCAGGAGCAACAGTCCTTGGGGCCCCTCCATGCTGGGTTGGGCCAGGTCGAACTTCAGTGCCCACAGCAAGTGCCCCTCCCCCCCCCCCCATGAAACTGCTTACTAGGGACCAGGGTGACTGTCACTCCCTGCCTCAGGCCCCGCCCTGGCACTCACACCACGTTTCCAGGCTTGAGGGTGTGGACGCCCCCCTCCCAGGGTCAGCTCTGAGGACAGTGGGGGTGGAGAGGGTGGCAGCCGCACACCTGCGTGTAGGTGCAGTTCTTCTTCCTGCACTTGCCGCAGGTGAACAGGTCTGTCTGCGTGCCGCCCGTGCGGGCCATCTGGTGCTCGCGGATGGCCTCCTTGGTCATGGCCTTGCGGATCTCCTTCAGCTCGTCACTGGCCATCTCCTGGAGGAAGGGGCGCTTAGCCTCCTCACCGCAGGGCAGCCCCGCCCCTCCCGAGGCCAGGGGGGAGGGGGGTCACCTCCGACGTCATCACCGCGATCTGCTGTGGCGTGATGGTGCCGCACAGCACGTTCCGCCGCAGGTCGGGGTTCTTGGCGTCCTTGAGGTTGGAGATGCGGCTCCTCACGCGGTTCTTGTACTTCATGTCCGTGTTCCCCACGTCCCGGAAGATGCGTGCACGCATTTAAGGACCCGTCGGAGGTCGAGGTCGCAGCCCTCCACCCACCCTACCGAGCCAGGGAGGGCCTCCCATTGGGGTTGGGGCTGCCGGGTGGCGGCGGGGCTGGGAGAAGGAACCCAGCACCTCGGGGTCAGTCTGTCCACCCTGGCCCCAAGCCTGGCTGAGTCCCAGCTGCAGGCTTGAGGTTCTGGGGACCCAGGCCCACCAGCAGGCTCGGGAGGTGAGCCCACCCCACTACCCAACAGCCTGGCAAAGTCACCAGGGCAGCGGCCACCAGGGGGAGCTGGTCCGGGCGGGTGTGACTCCCTCTGAAACCCCCGCCCTCAGGCCCCTGCACAAAGGATATATTCCTCAATCTGGGCAGACAGGCGCTCGCAGTCTGCACTGATGGCCATGGGGTCGTCTGTAAGAAGCAACGCTGACCAGCCGCCCTCCTGGCTCCACCCACCACTCTCAGCCCACCCAGCACCGGGGTGGGAGGGGGTACCCTGGGCACTCACCGTCCATCTGCAGGGCAGCGGTTAGCATCTCACGGCATTTGTTCCGCACAGCGTCACAGGTGACCGGCACCGGAGGAAACGTGGTCATCCTCGGGGTCGACAGCATCCTGGGCAGCTCCGGCCTCTTGCAGCTGGAGAAACAGATCCACTCAGGCCCTGTGAACTCAGGAAACACCAGTCCCCAAAAAGCCAACATCACAACCCATCTCCCCTAAGTCCCATCTGCTCCACCCTGAGAACAGCCTGCAACCCATGTATCTGTGGTCCAGGCCAGCATGCCCCTAGGGTCAGCCCACCTAGCCAAAGGCAGTAAGGCCAGCTGGGTGGGACACCCTAACTCCCGTTGGGGGCACAGTAGGGATAACATCGCCATCAGGGAGACCCTGATAATGGGATCACACCAACCAACACCAGCTGCCAGGACAGGATGAGGCAGGTAGAGCTGGGAGGCATCCAAGACCAGGTCTGCCCACCAGCATGGATGCCCCTCATAAGCCTGGGTGCCCCACCTTGGGCTGTATGCCACCCTGGCTACATCCACCAGCCCTGTCCTCATGCTCCATAATGGAGGGAAGAGACCAGCAGGGAGAAATGCCAGTTCAAGGGTGTGCAACTCAAGCTGGCCACTGAGAACCAGATCAAGGACAGGCCTGGAGCAAGGGCATGAACAGGGGCTCCCACAGGTCCCCTCCAGGTTGTAGCAGCTCTCTGCAGCCCAGACACAGCCTCGCCCCTCAGAGGCCTGAAGACTGTCCAGAGAAGCTCTTGAAGGGAGGTATCCCCAAGGGAACAACGAGGACCCGTATTCCTGTGGCCTCAGCCTGCACAGGGCGCAGAAGTCAGCACCTTCATGCTGAGCAGCTAGGTCCCAGGCGGCGGGTGTGTGCACCTGCCTTCCAGGTGTGCTACCTGGGATCCTTGGCCTCGGAGCCCTCCTTTGAGGACGTGGGCAGAGGCGCACTCCTCCTCCGCTCCCTGGCTTTGGCGTCTGAAGCATCTGCAGGTGTCCAGAAGGGGAGGCAGCACCAGGCCAGAGAGGGGAGCAGATCACCACCAAGGCACAGACAGCCTCAACCAGCTCCCCACCCCCAACTGGCCCCCCAGACAGGTCCCAGTGCTGAGCCTTCCTGCTACAACCAGCTGAGGCTCCCTCCTGCCCAGACTCAGGACAAGCCCCCATACTGCTTTTCTACAGATGCCCCCTACTCAAGCAGGCTACCTGTGGGCCTTGTGGGGTCTTCCCTGCTGGCCATCCTGCCAAAGGGTACTGCCTTCCACACAGAGTGACCCCTGAATACACACACACATGCACACACACACACGCACTACCCCTTAGTGATGGTCGGGTGAAGCATTTGAACTTGAACAAAGGCCAGTCATTGCAGGCAGGCAGGACATGACCATTCCCCAACTTAACTGCAGACATTACAATGAGCCGCCGTCTACTGAGCATGTCCCCCACGAGGCTCCTGTGACCCTAGCCTGCACTGGAGACCTTCCCACCAGATGAGGGGCATCCCACCCACCACAATAGACACACTTGTCCAACACATAGCTCTGTGGGCAAGCAGGATTGGAGGGAACCCCCAAGTATAAGCTTCTGCAACCCCCAACTGCCCTGCTGTCCCCTGAAAGAAGCTTCCCCTTTCCCTCAAAGTGGTAATGCCCCTCTCCCTCCTCCTCCTCCCTGCCCCTTCTCCCCTGACTCCCCACCCTCCTGCTGCCCTGATCTCTTTCTCCTGCGTGGTTCCTTGGGCCCTGCACCCACCCACTCTCAACTCTCCCCTCTCCCAGCTCTACAGAAGCCCCGCCCCTCTCAGCCCCGAGCCCAGCTTCCAGGACCAGTCTGTCATCCCCCCATTCTGAGGTGTCCATGACTCAGGGACAGCACGGCCAGCACCAGTGAGGTGCCCCTTGCCCCAGAGCTCAGCCTGTGCTGACAGACGCGCACCCAGCAGCTTCTTCCAGGACTTGATGAGAGACTTGGCTAGCGCAATGACCTCCTCATCGGAGCTCTGCTTCCGTAGGGCGTTGACAGACATGCCAACCCGGGTGGACTGCAAGGCAAGTATCTGGGCTGGGGCCACCAGTCAGACCCTCCTCAGACCCTTGGAAGCTCCCATGGGGCAGGGGCCAGGGATCAGCAAGAGAAGGGGGAACCTCTTCCTGAGGGCTACTGCCCCATTTGGGACCTGGAGACCTCTGTGCCAAGGTACAGGTGGGCTACCCCTGCATGCCCCTCCCCATCTCAAAAAAGCAGAAAAAGGCAGAAACAGTCTCCTCAGGGAAGTTATTTGTGCTAACCAAGGGCAGGGCATGGGCCCAGGAGCTGTCCCGGGCAGAGAACGCACGGGGCCCTACCTGGAGCAGGTGCAGAGTGACCGGCATGGCCTTCAGCTCCCGCAGCAGGTCCATGGCTCCCTCCTAGGAGAAGGGGGGACCTCCATGAACAACCTTGAGATCTCGACCTCGTGGACAAGCCCACCTCCAACTCTCAAGGGTGGGGACTACAAGGCAGTGACAATTTGGAGATCCACCTGCAGTCAGATGCCCAGGAAGAACAACCTCAGCACTGTGGGTCACGTGACTTCTCACCAGCATTGGCCACTGACCAAACCAGGATGACCAGAAACTCCCTGGAGGGCCGCAGCCAGGTGAAGGGTTGGCCTCAGGGGTGCACATTCCCCTGTGCAGTACCATGTTCCTTGCCCAGGGAGATTGGGCAGCCTCCTCCCAAAATGGCCCACCTACCATCTGAGTGGGGCTGACCCAGGACCAGTGGTGTCCTTTATTGAAGCCAAACCCTCGGAAGTGCCTTCACCAAACTCACACCCAGCATTAACAAGTTCCACAGCCCACCCCCATGCCCCCCAGCAATATCTCCAGGACTCACTTATTACCCCACGCCTGGACTACTGCACAGACTCCTGGTCCCCTCTCTCTGCCTCACTCCCCGCCAGCCACATGTTTCCTCAAAGCCCGCACACAGTGAGGCACAGTTCCTCAGTGTTCCCCTAAGTGTGCCAAGCTGCTGGCTCCAGAACCTTCACACGTGCTGCTCCACAGCCAGAGGCAGTCCCTCCCAGGATGTCCAGATTTGTGCCCTCCCTCCCTCCCTCCCTTTCTCCAGAGCCTTGTTTGAAGGACACCTTCTCAGCAACCACACCTCATGCCGCACCCCATTCTCCTCCTTGCTTTTCTTCCCCCTACAGATGCTGCACTTTTTAATGCACTAATATTTTCATCTACACAGATGACACAAAGAGGCAGAAATTACCCTACTCAGCCACCCCAAGCTGTAAGATCCTCAGATGTCCTGCAACCCAGGTTGTGGAAGGGCTGTCCTGCCCCCCTCCACCAATCTGGGTGGCATCTTTGCTCGGGCTACAGTCCTGGGGTGACCTCCTCAGAGGGGACAGATGGCCGCCAGAGCCAAGGGCACAATGCCATTCACTGATGAGCCTCCTGGAGACAGAATCTCAGGCTTCGCAGTGCCAGCTTTCTGGAGCTCCAGACCAGAGAGAGGAAACACAATTCCTGGCTTCCAAGCATGGCCCCAACTTCCCCGAGGAGCCTCGCAGGCAGCAGAATCACCAACAGCCCCTGCTAGCTCTCACTCCCCACTACACAGCACCCCGACCAGAGCCCCCTCCCCCATCCAGAAGTTTGCCAGCAACAGCTGCTCTCCACCTACCTCTCTCTACCCTGGGGCTCCAGCAGGGCTTCCACCTGCATACGCCTCCCCCCCAATTCTGCCTGGCCCCACCCATCCCTCCATTGGATTCCAGGACCCATCTCTATTCCCATCTGGGGGGTGTTTATTATTTATCTCCTTCACAGGGGAAGGAGTAGCTTCTTTCTCTGATCATCATCTGGCTACAGGGTGTTCCCACACCCCTGCTGGGTGCTGCCCACTGCCTCCCAGGAGACTGAGCACAATGGGGGAGGGAGGACCTCCTTGCTGGTGAAGTGGGAGGCAGCCCCTCTCCCAAACCTGGGTCAAAAGGGACCCAGACTCAACCCTGCCCAACCAAAAAAACTACCGGGATGAGCACGTAGCTCTTCGGGACTGCAGGGATGGCAAGCCTGTGACTGAGCCGCCTCTGCCACTGGAGCCCCCACTCTGCCTGACCCCGAAACCTCAGTTCTGAGAGGAGTGGGTGGGTGTTTACTGAGCCTCTCGGGAAGCCAGCCTGGGCCCCTCTCCACCCACCGAGGATGCTTCTGCGTGAGGGCACGCAGGCTGCCAAGGCCTGCAAGCCTAAAGTCCGAGGGGGGCGACCAGAACCCCATCTCCAGGCCCCTCTCCGAGACCGTGGCGCAGTCTCCCGCAGAGGCTCAGAGCCGCGGGAGGACAACAGGCCCAGGAACCCGCAGCCCAAGCGGCCGGACCTCCCGGGCCCTTTCCCGAAGGGTCTCTATTGTCCGCCCACTCCCCAGGTGCTGCTGGCCGAGTCCTGGCTAAAGAAGGGAAAGCTTTTATTAGGGACACCTTGTTCTTGGGGGCAGAGAAGGAGAGGCCTGTGGCCGGCGCGGGAGCGGGGACGGTGAGGGCCGCAGGCCCAGGCCCTGCAGGGATTCCAGGGGGAAGCGGCCGGGCACACACTCCACACTCGTGCAGGCCGAGCAGGGGGCCGGGGCCGGGGCGCTGCGAGGATGCCCGGCCGGGGCGTCGCGGGCCCGGGGGTCGGGCGCCCGCGCCGGCCGGCCGGGCCCCCCAGGACCGGAGTTAGGGACAGGGGAGGGCGGGGCCGGGCCTGCGGTCGGGGGTCTGAGTCCAGAGCGGTGGCTGCGGGGCGATGGGCTGGCCCGGGGTGGGGGTCTCGGCCACCGGCGGGGTCTCGTCCTGCCCCTCGGGTGGTCTCCCCGGCCCTGACGGGCTCGGCGGGCTCGGCGGGGCGGGGGTCCCGGGGTCCTGCGCCCCTCACCGCGCTCTTCTTGGTCACCATCTTGTCCAGCCTCCGGGCGATGCGCGCAATCTCCTCCTCCTTGCCCATCATTGCCTCAGGGGCAGCGCCCCCAGCGCCCGCCGCGCCAGCCTCAGCCTCCCGGCTCGGACGCCTGCCCGGCCGTCGCCGCCTCCCGCACCCACAGCAGCCGACGCAGCCCTATCGCGGGAGGGAGACCCCCTCGTTCAAACCCTCGGCCCCCGCGCCCCCCGCGCTGCACCTTGGTACAAGTAGTTCCCGTGTCCGGCCTCCTCGCGCAAACTCTACGCACTCTGGACCACAACTCCCAGGAGGCACGCGGTTGCGCACAGTTTCTTGGGAATTGTAGTCTGGACGCGAGCCGTCGCCAGAGGCCTACGGAGCCGATGGACTCTCAGTCCCACAAGCCCCCGCGCGGTCCGGTTAGCTGGCGTAGGGCGCTGCGGGGGTGCGTGGGACTAGGTCGTGCGTGCCTGCTGCGGCGTGGACCCCGGTGCGTCCCTCCCGATCTTCCGCCCTGGAGCTGCCCAGGGGTTCTGCGCGGGACCGGCAAAGGGGACCTAGAGTCTATCTCGTCTCTTCACCCCTGTGGTCCCTCCCACTGTCCTCCACGCTCCCCCCCACCCACACACACACACACTGTCTCGGGGCGGCCGGACCGTGACTCCCTTGCCCTAGAGCCGAGTCCTGCGGGAGATGCCCTGCACACTCTGCCCCGGATTCTGGCCTGTTCCAGAAGCCTGGAGGTGGGAGGGAGCAGCAGCCGGATGAGGAGTCTGGAAGAAGCCAAGGCTGGGGTTAGTCAGCGGCCAAGGAACTTGGACTCCGCAGTCAGCTAACGGGAGCGAATCCCGGACTGTCACCTCAAATAAGTCATTGACCACTTGTGCCTCAGTCTCCCCGTCTGTGAAATGAGATGTTGATAGTGTCTATCTCAGGGTAGGATGATGTGAGCTGATTCACATCATGCATTGAGAACAGGGCACGGGGCACGCCATGAGCAATTAGGTTGTCATCACACTTGCTGCTGGAGGTCCCTGGGATGGGCCAGACCGCAGAGTTGAAGGGATGGCCTGGCCTAGCAATGGTTGGGAAAAAGGAGAGCGGTAGGGTCAGCATCTCCACTAGATGTCAACCACCTCCTCAGTGATGCAGATGTAGGTGGTTTGCTAGAGGAGACCACAATTCTGGGGTAGGGTAGGGGCCATGGGACTGAAGTCTAGAGCCATGATGGCAAACCTATGACGCGTGTCAGCACTGACATGCATAGCCATTTTCGATGACACGCAGCCGCATACCAGAGAAGTATGGGGCCACATGCCGAGAAGGATGTTTCATCCTGAGTTTCTGCACGGCCAGGTGCAGTAGTCGAGGATAAAATATTTGCTGTAGTGTAGACACTCTGTGCCAGAGGTCTATAGGCCAAAACAACAGAATTCCGGCACAGAGCATCTAGTTCTGGGACTTCCGGTTAGGCCGTTTTTCTCGAAGTGACACACCACCTGAGTTATGCTCTGTTTTTTGGCGAATTTTGACACACCAAGCTCGAAAAATTGCCCATCACTGGTCTAGAGTGTTGTGGGATCCACAGTCCCTGGAATTCAAGCCAAGTAACTGTGAGGCCAGGTGGCAGATGGGATGTCCGGGTGACCTGAGCTGACCATGCTTTGGGCCCTCAGTGGCGTTACTTAGATAGAAATGACTGGGCTTCCCAGAAACCAAAGTGGAAAGGAGAACAGGTTATGACATTCCTTAGTAACTGTAAGGAAACAGCATGAAATTCCTTATAGGAAGCAAAGGTTTTCCAGGACAGAGAACCTGTAACAAGTGAACACAGCACCCCTAGTTTACACACCAGCTCTGATTCTGCCCCTCACTGTGAGCCTGTGCCATATAGCTCTGAGCCCAGCCAACCAAGCAAGTCCTCGGGGCCAAAATCTCCTGGCCAGAAAGTGTGTGCAGCCTCTGAGGGTCCAGCCACACTAGGGATGCTGGGGCCACACACCCTTCAACCCCTCTCAACAGATGACAGCTGTCCAGGACAAGGAGCTGGTCAGGATCCTGTAAAACTTGCAGGAACCCCACAAAATTCATTCCCAGAGATCAGGCTGCAAGGACTTGAAAGATGGCTCCTCATGGTACCCAGGGATGTGTCCATGACAGGCAGGGTTAAGTGGGTTCAAGGATTGCTGGGAGGGAACCCCCCCTTGTGCTGGCACCACTTCCAAGCATCACAACTGGGGATCCGACAAAGGTCGAAGCACAGGGGAGGAAGGGAAACCCACATGGTCAGGCTGGAGTGGTCCTTAGTCTCTACCCTGCAGCAGGAAGATGTGTGTCCAAGAGACCCCAAAATGGCTTCAGGTAAGAGTAGAGTCTGAAAGAGAGGATCAGGACAGGCCTCTCCCAAGCTTCACCTGGGCTGTCAAGAAGGATTTGTGCCAGATGCCCAACTTTGGCCCAGGCCTTAATGGGGCAGAGTCTGGGCCGTCAGCACAGCGTCCTGGAAGAGGCTGTGGCCAAGAAGCCACCCTCAAAGCCCATCCGCATCTGATCTCCTCATGGGACAGATCATCACAAAGAGGGCCTGCAGATACCCTAGAGAACCAGCCTGAGGACTCAGCCTGACCCTGCCTGGGTTACGGAGGGAGCAGTGAACCGCATCTCACAGCAGGGTGTGGCCTGACCGCAGCATAAATGAGAACATTCAGCTGGCGTGCCAGGAACTACAGTGATGACAAAGCACTTATAGGTTTCTATGGCACACATTTTAGAAAGTACTTTGATAACTGTTTCAGTGTAACTGGTTTCCTTTGAACCCTGAGAAGTTCAGTTTGTACACTAAAGGATGCCGAGAAGAGCTGTTCCCCTGCCCAGCCGCAGTGGAAATCCCAATCTGCCTACCCACCTTGGCTCTCTCTCCTCCTCTAGGTAGTCTCTACCACCGGGGGATCCAGGGGGGTTGGGGGAGGCACAGAGACAGCTCACAGGAGTCTGACGTCTCAGTGCATCTCAACTGAGGCCCAGTGACGCTCCAAACCAAGGAGACCGAGATACAATGGCTCCTTGAGGACAGTGGCCAGGAGGTGGGGACCCCTGCAAAAGGAGTGCCCAGCCTTTGGGGCTGAAGTAGGGAGTCTAGGAAGCGTGGTCCAGGGCAGGACAAGTGGTGGGGAGGAGGAAGTGGACAGGACGGTAGGAGACAGATAGCTTCCCAGCTGGGGACTTGGGAGCCACAGCCCTTCCTCTGTGATGGGAACCCCATACCCCGACTCAGTGCAGTCCTACATGGAAGCCACCACCACAGGGGACAGGGTGTGGCCCCATGCAAGGTGAGTGGGAGCCCAGAATCTAGGTGGGGTGATCCTGCTCTGAGGTCTGACACAACATGAGCACTGGCCTCTAGGTGGTGGAAGTGAGCTAAGGATCGGCCTGCTGGCCAGGCATCCACTCTACCCTCCAGTTGGTTTGGTCACCACCCTGAAGCAGCCAGAGTTGTGACTGGTTTAGTCCTGGAGAGAGGCCCTCACCCTTGGAGGCTGTAGGTGGGTCTCAACCATCAGCTCAAGCTGAAATAGCACTGGCCAACCCCAAAACTCCCCACTCCCTACCTAAGAAGTCTCTGTCCTTGGGCCTCTTATGAGTTTATGACCCCCAGAACCTTGTTCACCCCAATACCTTGTGAATCTTACCTGGCCTTGGGAACACCTTCCTCCAAGGAAGCTGCCTTCATAGAGCTGCTCCAAGGGGTGACATGAGAACATAGAACTCTTCTTCCAGGCCACAGCCTCAGCAGGGTGCCCACCAGGACTGGGTCCTTCCAGACCCGCCCTCCCGCCTTATTCCAGGCTGGGAGCCATGAAAATGGGGAACAGGGGGTTCCTATTAGAGGTCAGAAGTAAAAAGGAGTTAGGGTAGTGAACAGCACACTTACCTCCCAGCTCCTCTACCCCCCTTATTCCAGAAAACCCTTCTGGACACTGCCAGCACACCGCCAGGGGGCCTCTCTCAGTTCCCACAGTGTCTCAAGGGGCACGTGCCCCACCCTCCACCCCTAGGGGTTGCCCTCCCCTCAGCTCCTCCTGCTGGGTACTAGCTCCGCCTGGTCTTGCACACTCCACCCCTTTACAAAGAGAGACACACGGGTGTGCCCTCAGGAGCCTCCTATAGGAGCCCCATCCTGTCCGGGGGCTCTGAGGGGACAGACACGGTCCTAACAGGGGTCTGGGGACATCCCCAGGGTTCACCCCACACTGGCCCGGACACACCCAGAAGCCAACGCCTCCCCCATCCTCAGTCCCCGGAAACATGGGAAGCTTAGGCCGTTTATTTTTCTATTTGTGTCCCCCACTCCCCAGCCGGTGCAATGCCGGCCATGACCCCAGGGGGTTGCACCCCCCCCTCCCCCGTGCTTCCCTTCTGGCTGGGGCAGGGGTCTTGGTGGGGAGGCCTGTGCTTCTGAACTCACACAGCCCTCTTGCTTCCCACAGCCGCAGCCAGGGGGTCTTGCAGCCTCAGACACCCCCTGGCCCACCACGGGGGCCACAGGTCCTCAGTACAGGGACTCTGTGGGACTAAGACCCAGCCTACTGCATCTAGGTCTCTCTCGGAGCTTGGCCTCTGAGGTCAGGCAGGGCAGTGACCAGGGACTCAGATCCAGCAGGAGTCCCCTGTGCCACGCACCAGTGCATGTCTCGCTCCTGCTACTGTAGCGCTCTTTCTGGGCCTCAGTCTCCCAGGCTGCAGAATGGGAAGAGCCGCCTGCCCCGTGCCGTGTCTCTTGGAAAGTCCCCGGCAGGCCATCAAGTTGGCCCGGGCCCAGCTCCCTGCCTTCCCCCTAGAGGCAGCACTTGGGGGGGAGGCAGCCGGCATCCCCCAGAGGCCAGTGGCCTGCTCTAGGCTGCTCGAACAATGTGCTTCCCCCACACAATTCCCAGAAACGCAGCCCTCCCTACCCTGCCAGGCCGCCAGCCTGGCGGCCACTCCCTCCACCTCCCCTCCCCAGGGACCCCAGACAGCAGCAGGTCAGCAACCCCCGGGGTCCACGCACACCGGCCCTGCCCTACTGGAGAGGGATAGAGAAAACCCATGAGGGAGGCAGCCTGGGGGCTGAGGAGCCTGGCCTTGGAACTGCTGGGCACTGCTCTAGGCACAGACCTTCGGCCCTTCTCAACTAGCCCTGCACCAGCCCATCTCCACACAGCACTGTGCAGAGGTCACAGAAGCTGTCAGAGGACACCCTTCCTCCATTCAAAACCCTTCCAAGGCACTAAGTCTCCTTCAGAGAAAAGAAAAACAGGCTCTCCTAGGCCCCACACAGCCCCACCCTGTTCTCCTCACATGTCCATAAACTTCCCTGCCCCAGGGCATTTGCATATGCTGGTGCCTCTGTGAAAAATATTCTCCCCTCATGTCTTTCACATGTTTCCTTCAAAGAGTGGCTCGCCTGACCAGGCGGTGGTGCAGTGGATAGAGCGTCAGACTGGGATGCGGAAGACCCAGGTTCTAGAGCACGGGCCCATCTGGCTTGAGCAAGTTTGTTACCCAAGGTCGCTGGCTCCAGCAAGGGGTTGCTCGGTCTGCTGAAGGCCCGCTTTCAAGGCACATGTAAGAAAGCAATCAGTGAACAACTAAGGTGTCTCAACGGCAATGAAAAACTGATGATTGATGCTTCTCATCTCTCCATTCCTGTCCGTCTGTCCCTGTCTATCCCTCTCTCTGACTCTCTCTCTGTCCCTGGAAAAAAACAAAATAAAGAGTGGCTCAAGAGTCACCTCATGAAAGTCGATGGCACCCCGACACGGCCCCTCTCTCCTATACGTAGCACCATTCCTTGGAGCAGGATCACAGTCTGATGCTCCATGTTCTGATGTGCTTATAGGTTCGCTGATTGTCTATCCCTCAGGACTGGAGTTCCCCACTAGAAGGGACTTTGGTCTGATTTGGTCCTCACCTCCTAGAACAGGACCTGGTACACAGCAGGTGCTTGATAAAAACAAATGAATAGACAGATGAATGATTCCTGTCCTGAGCAAGAGGGATGGATGGTCTCAAGAACACAGACCTACCCACCCACCCATCAAAGCCACTTGTCACCACAGCTGCAGGGTTTGGTGGGCTGGTGACCACTTGGGGGCTCTGCTCCTTCTTTCCATGATGCCCAGGGCAGTTGAGGACTGTCCCCAGAGCCTGGCAAGAAAGTGTGGGACCAGGCCAGCCCAGGGCAGGGCAGTCAGGGGGCACTGGACTCTTGAGGTCCTGGATACCCAAGTGTACCAACACACGGCTCCCATGCAGGGTACACGATGAACCCCCCCCCCTCTGTCCCATGGAGAGCCACTAAGGGTTAACAGGGTACAAGCTCTGTAAAGCAGAGCCCTGCGGACCAGGAACACTGAGATGGGAATAAAGGCAACCAACCGTACCAGCAGTTGTCCGGTGCCCAGAGTGGATGGCATGGGGGTGGAGCCAGGGGCAAGAATGCCGGACAGCCCAACAGACAGAGTGTCTGGCGCCTGCTCAGCCAGGCTGGCCCTCGGCTCCCTCCTGGCAGCTGCAGCCTTCCTTCCTGAGCTGGTGTTTCCTGGCTCCTCCCTGCTGTTGCCATGGAAACCTAGAGCAGACTGGCCCCCCAGCCTGGTTCCCATGGAGCCCCTGCTGAGCAGGGGGGGGGCCCACACAGCATGCAATAACTCTCCAGGACACACACAGCCACACAAGGCCCCCAGGGCTCACACAGTCATCCTGTGAAACACCCCAACACTGGAACACCCACAAAAGTCACTCTTACCACATGTACCCTAACCCTAACCTCCACCCTACAGCCCGCTATCACTCACAGATCTCCCCCCAACCCCCTGTGCCCTACACCTGCACACTCCCGCTGGCCCTGCAGCCCTTGGGCCAGATCCCACATCCGCACAACAGTACATCTCTCCATTGTTCTCACTAACACTAAGCACGAGGCGCACACAGGGACACAGGCACAGGGACAACAACACACACCCCTCTTGCTCGAAAGGCTCAGGCCCTGAGTCCCCTGCTCACAAGCAGTCAGTCTCACACTCTGCTCAGCTGCAGGCCCACAGGACTGGGAGTCATACACTCAACCCAAACCCAAACCCTGCCCATCCCACCGCCCTTCAGCAGGAGAGGCCCACAGCACCTGGAAGCTTAGCAAGCCAGGAATGGGCAGCAGGGGCTGGGCAGGGCAAGCCCCTGTCCCCAGGGCGGCGCCCCTGAGTCCACCTGAGCCAGACCCGCCACAGGGTGAGACATGCTTGTACACACGTGTGCCCACTTGATTCTAGGCTGCCAGGTGGCCTGTCCAGAGGCTCTGTCCCCAAGGCCCAGGTTGAGGCTGATCCACACCTCATATTTCCCATCCCAGCCCCCAGGAGGAGCCTCAGCGACAAATGTGAGGATCTGAATCAGACCTGCAGCCCTGGCCTCCAGGGAATGAGGCAGGATCTGACCTGGGAGGCTGGACTCCAAAACTGAGGTCTCAGGAGACCAGAGAGACCCCTCCACCTGGACCTTCGTTTAGTGGGAACCCCACGTCCACCCTCCAGGAACAGGAGGTCCAGCCCTACAGGACTCTGTAATTGGTCCCAGGCTCGCTGCTCCTGCGGCAGGGCTGGGCGGGTGGAGCCTGTGAGGTCTGTGCCCCCGGCAACGCCTGGGAGGTCTGCCACCCCAGAGCCCATTCAAGCCCTCACTCAGAGCCACTGAAGGGGATCACCCAGAATCCTTTGCAGGCTTCACCCTGAGGCTGGGGGTCCAGTCCAGGCCCAGGGAGGGAGTGGGCAGAAGGCAGAGAAAGCAGTGTCCACGTGACACCCCGGCCAGCCACACACTTGCAGAGAAAGTGTACCTTCCAGTCTACCTTTTGTCTGGGGAGTTAGGGGCTCCAGACAAGGCAGCCCAAGGGTGGGCAGCTACCCACCTGAGCCCGCCTGAGGTGGGTTCTGAAGGCACAGAAACACACCACACTCATGAGTCAACTACACTGGATGAAACTGGGACCACAGCATGGTGGCCAGAAAAGTCTTGGGGACTCCTCCCTTGGTGGGTGTTGAGGGTCAGGACTGCACTGAAAAGAATCCCCATTCTAAGTCCTGGGCAGTCTCCAACACCAAAGCCCACCTCACCTCCAAACCCAGGCAGATAGACACACACAGACCACACACAGACAAAGACACAATCTAAGGCCACACCCCCAGCACAGCTGGCCACACCCACACCCGTCCTTGCAGAGCCCTGGGGAGTCCCCACCCCCACTGTTCTCCCATCTGGACAGTGGGCCTGAGCAGCCGGCTGACCACACCCTGCCAGGCAGCACACAGGGGAGGGGAGGCTGACTTCTAAAGAGATAGGAGGGCAGCGGGGGCTCTTCCCTTGCCCTGCTCAGCCCCGGCCCACAGGACGTGACAGCCGGACACCTGAATTGAACAGTTGGACCAAGAGGGAGGGTCATTGGCTGGCGCCAGGCGAGGCCGCATGGGGAGGGGCACAGCAGTGGGATGGGGTGGTGGTGAGGTAATACCGGACACGGCTCACACTGCCTTTGGAGCGGAGGTGCAGAGGGCCAGGCCGGGGCAGGGCCCCTTCAGAAGCTACTAATCCACACCAGTCCCAGGGGCTGGGGGTCACTGCAGTGGAGGACCTTGGAGGCCTCCTCCTCCCTGAGCCCAGTGACCATCATTCCAGATCTGTTGCTGTCCAGGCTGAGCCAGGCTCTGGTCATCCAGACCACACCCAGAAGGCTGAGAGGGGAGGTAGCTTCCCTCAGGGGCTGGACCCTTGGGCCCATCCTTCGACCTGGAGTCTTCCCAGACATCTCCCGTCACCTTCTTGCAGAGGCTGCTGAGTCCACCCATGGACTGGTCAAAGGAGAGCTGGCCCTATTGGGAGAGACCTCTGAACTCAGCCACCACAGTGCCCTCCATTCTCGCCTGCCTTCCAGGAAAATCCAGTCTTCTCTGGACCCAGAGAACTCACCTCCGTGTGCCTTGAGTGTCCCCATATGTCAACACTGGCTCAGGCTCCATGAACTAGACACTGGGACCTGAGAGAGCTAGAAACCAGGCTGGGACACCTAGCCCTTGACTTCTCCAGTCAATGGAGGAGACTCTACAGGACACCCCCTGATGTGAGGCAGGCTGCACACACCGGACCCCTGGAGGCATGCTGGGTTGTCCTGGGGCAGGAGGGCCCCTGGGTTGGGGGGCAGCTCAGGAGCAGCCACTGGGGCAAACTATAGCATCCACGTGGGATCCACCGTATTCACAGTGCTGACTGTATATGCCTAGAGGGACCACCAGGGACAGAGCACAGAGAACCTCTGGCCACATAGGCCCAGGGTCACGGGCACCTGTACTCACACACTATGAAGCTGCAAACAGATGTGGGATGGGGAGGTTGCTCCTGGCTTGGTAAGGGAGGCCACAGAGTTCCTGGGCTACAGGTGAGCATGCAGCTGGAGTCCCAGAGCTGTCAAGAGCTCTACCCTTAATAGAACCAACCTCAGCAGGAGGGGGATGGGGAGACTCCTCAGCTCCAGGAGCCCAGAACCCCTCCTGCTGGGGTGAGGTGGGGGCTGGGAGGAGGATGGAGGTTCTTCTGGAAACCCTGCCAGGTCTATGGCCCAGAGAAGGGGCTCCCCCCTCTCTCCCCACCTGCACCAACCCTGGATCCACCTTCACTCTCTCTTGCTGCCCTGGGTAGTCCCCTATGCTCCCCCAGCCCAACAGGCCCTGGGGAGAGGGGATGAGGCCTGGGGCTCTGCGAGTTCTGTGGAGGCTCCTCCTCCACCCTCTGGTCATCCTTTGCCCAGGTTTGTTCGGCTCTGAGTTGGTTTGGGAGTGGAGGAGGGACATCAGGACCATCTTCTCCTTTAATCGCAGGGATAGGCTTAGGTAGGCTCCACGCCCCCAGTGCTGAAAGTTCACACGTGTGGAGGGCTGGGGGGGGGCATTATGTCCCTAAGGGTTCCCCAGAGCACACTTGCCCTAAATACAGGGTGCTTTCCCAGAGTGCCCCGTTACCTTTAAGCTAAACTCACAGGATTTAGGGCTATTGGGAAGGCATCCTCCCCAGAATAAGATATTAAAAGATGGCCCCATCTTGCCACCGTGATTTCAGGGGGGAGGCAGCCACCCTCCCCCCATTTACCAACCGCGGGTCTGACTACGTGGGTGGGGGCGGCAGCTCATCTCTGAACGGCTGCCAGCCCCATGAGGACGACCCCTTCCAAGCTCCAGCCCACATCAGTGGCCCTTTCGCATTCGGGGGGGTCTCTCCTTCAGAGAGGGTGGGGGGGGGGCGGTGCGCGGAGGAGGCCGCGGCGGAATGCGCCGGGAAAAGAAGAAAGGGAGCCCCCGGGAGGGGGCGGCCCCGGCCCGCCCCGGCCCGCCCGCTCCGCAGCCGATTGGCCCTGCGCCGCTATATCTGGGCGCCCAACCGGCGCGACGCCACCGCCGTCCACACCGTCGTCCACCTGCCTGTCCCAGCCCCGAAGTGACCGCCGCCCACCCTCTGCGCTCCCGCGCTTCGTTCCGCCCAGGCCGCGCCCAGCTGGAATGCAGAGATCGCCGCCCGGCTACGGCGCACAGGACGACCCGCCAGCCCGCCGCGACTGTGCATGGGCCCCAGGACCCGGGGCCGCCGCTGAGCCGCGCGGCCTCCCCGCCGCCCCCGCCGCCCTCGCCGCGCCCGCCGCGCCCGCCTCGCCACCCAGCCCGCCGCGCAGCCCGCCGCGCAGCCCCGATCCGGGGCGCTATGGCCTCAGCCAGGCCGGCCGCGGGGAACGCCAGGCGGCCGACGAGTCGCGCATCCGGCGGCCCATGAACGCCTTCATGGTGTGGGCGAAAGACGAGCGCAAGCGGTTGGCGCAGCAGAACCCGGACCTGCACAACGCGGTGCTCAGCAAGATGCTGGGTGAGAGGCGGGTGGGGTGGGGTGGGGGACGGACGGGGAGGCACCTGGGGGGGAGGGGACCACGCACACGGTGGGCCAGGGTGCCCCGGGCAGGGACTGTTCCTCCTCTCGCCGGGCGCTCAGGGCACGCGCAGGGCGCTGTAGTAGGCCCAGTGCGACGGCAGCCCCCTGACCCCGCGCCCCGGGCCCGCAGGCAAGGCGTGGAAGGAGCTGAGCACGGCGGAGAAGCGGCCCTTCGTGGAGGAGGCCGAAAGGCTACGTGTGCAGCACCTGCGCGACCACCCCAACTACAAGTACCGTCCGCGTCGCAAGAAGCAGGCACGCAAGGCCCGGCGGATGGAGCCCGGCCTCCTGCTCCAAGGCCTGGCGCCCCCGGCCCCGCCACCCGAGCCCTTCTCAGCGGCGCCTGGCCCAACACGGCTCTTCCGCGAGCTACCCCCGCTGGGCGCCGAGTTCGACGGCCTGGGGCTGCCCACGCCCGAGCGCTCACCGCTGGACGGCCTGGAGCCCGGCGAGGCCGCCTTCTTCCCGCCGCCTGCGATGCCCGAGGACTGCCCGCTGCGGGCCTTTCGCGCGCCCTATGCCCGGGCCGAGTTGCCCCGGGACGCCGGCAGCTGTTACGGGGCGCCCCTGGCCGAGGCGCTAAGGACCGCGCCCGTCCCTGCCGCGCCGCTCTCTGGCCTCTACTACGGCGCCCTGGGCGCGCCCAGCTCCGGCCCGTACCCCGGCCCGCTGTCGCCGCCGCCCGAGGCCCCGCCGCTGGAGGGCGCGGAGCCGCTCGGTCCCGCCGCTGACCTGTGGGCCGACGTGGACCTCACCGAGTTCGACCAGTACCTCAACTGCAGCCGGACTCGGCCCGACGCCGCCGGGCTGCCGTACCACGTGGCGCTGGCCAAGCTGGGCCCGCGTGCCATGTCCTGCCCCGAGGAGAGCAGTCTGATCGCCGCGCTGTCCGACGCCAGCAGCGCCGTGTACTACAGCGCGTGCATCTCGGGATAGCCCCTCTGTGCCGAGCTCCCTCCCGCATCCACCGCCACTGCCTCGCTGTGTGTCACTGCTCTGTCGCTGCCGCAGGTGTACGCTGCGGCTGCTTGCAACAGCCGGTAGGAACCAAGACGCTTGAGCCTGGCTCCACGGCCCGCGGCCCCTGCAAGGGTGGTTCCCACCGGTCTGGGCTTTTCCGGATGCCCGGGCCTAGGACCTGAAGCGTCTAATCTTTTTCCTGCGGTGTTTTCTAAAACCAGGCTGTTTTTTACTTTGCCTTTTTTATATACATAATACACTATATTTAATTTTTAATTAAACTGTTAAACTTTTTTTCCCAAGGGGTTTCAGTGATCAAAGCATCAATGTAGCAAAGGGCTTCTCAAATAGGAGGAATTGCAATGTTTTGGGGTTTTTTTGCTGTAAAGGAGCCTGGAGCTGGGTACCCCTGGGCCAGGTGAGGCCACAATAAAGTGCCTCATCCTTGCCTCTGAGCACCCGCCTGGTCTTTGGTGGTTGGGGAAGGGCACAGCAGTTCCTCCTGGGGGACCTGGACATGCCCTTCCCTCCAAATCTCTCCCAGGAGAGCCCAGACCCCAGCTTGGACCCCACACTCTTTCCAGGAAGACACTCCCCAGAGTGTGTGGGAGGCAGGAGTTGTGGCACTCCCCACCCTTCCAGCCCTCCATTCCCTCCTGACCCCCCATTTACTCTCAAGACTAAAACTGGCCACACTACACTGAGCAATCCCCCCACCCAGATTTTGTCACATTCATCTTCTCCTTAGAACTTACTTTAAGCCCAGGGATGGCCCAGGACAGTGCCCCTCTTGGAAGGAAGCTGGCAGGGGCTGACACCTGTATGTAGACATGCCATCCTGAGAGACCCTGTCATTCTCAAACCAGTGTCTCCAGAGAGGGCAGCACCATGACACACCCATGATGTTCCCCAGGGTCACCTGTCCAGGCTCTGCCCAGGGACAGAGCCCACTGACCAGAGCAGGGGGGCTTAGGCCTCACATCTCAAACCTCCAACTCTGGAATTGCATCTCGCCAGCCCTGTGTCCCCTCCTGGGTCTGGACACCCTCCTTCCATGCTACCTCCTTGGTCCCAGCTCCTTTCTGGTGTCCACAGGTTCAAGAAAAGTTGGGCAACAATCATCTTCTTGAGTGATTCTTCTTTAGTCTGACAGGGCCCATGAGCACCCCAGATGTGAATTCCCTGCACACACACACTCCTCAGGGCCTGGCAGGTCTTCCAAGCCAAGAGAAGATGTCATGTGTTCCCTGGTCAGTCCTGCCCCAGCCCCCCCCCCAATAGCATATGGGGCTCCCACTGGTCCCCAGTGACCTTGATGTGAGAAAGTCACGGTTCCCACCAGCATGCGTCTGGGGAAGTACAGGTGTCTGCAATGTATGGGCTTTGTGATGACCGTGAGACAGAGTCTGACTGCACATGTGTGAGTGTGCTTGTGAGCCAGTGCATACATGCGTGTGTGCCCATGAGGCTCTGAGTGTAGCTGTGATGCTCACACAGACTATCCGTGAAGGGGGCTGTGTGACACCCAGTGTGCAGCAAGCCTCAGGTGGGGTGTGTGTGCGCCTGTGTGTAAGGCTTGGTGTGCATGCACCGGGTCTGCTGAGTGTGTGGGGGGAGGGGAACAGGGTGTGCAGCTGTTATAGGTGTCCTGCCTCTTGGAGGCAGGTTGATATCACCTGTGTGTCAACTGGCAGAGTGAGGGAGCTGCACCTGGGCCCCCGATCCCTACCATGTTGCAAGCAGGTCCAGAAAACTCAAAGACAAAGGGATATATAGACAGAAACAAGAGGGTCAGAGACAGCCTTGGAGGTGGAAAGAGATGCACCCATTGGTGGAGGAACAGACAGAAATAGCCCACAGGACACCAAGGGCATCTGCCCCTTCAAAGCATACATGAGTGTTGGCACACAGTAAGAGGCAGGGAAGCTGAAACAAAGTGACAGGGTGGCCCAGTCCAGGCACATTTGTCATGGCGGGGTGTGTGTGGGGGGGACTCTGAGGCACCAATGCTGAGTCTTGGGTACATTCTATGGGGAGAAGTGCCCACCATCCGTGAGTGTGCAAGCCATCCCAGCTCTCACGACTCACCAGCTTCTGTTCTGGGCCTGCCCCTGCTTGGGGAACAAGCCACCAATGCTTGGAGCCCTGGTGTACCCCACTGTGACCCCTCCCAGGACTGGGCACCAGAGTAGCTGGAGTCCAAGAGCCTCTGCCACTGAGGGCCTCCCTGCCTGGGCCCAGGCAATGTCCCACCAATGCCCCTGCCCAGAGACACCCATGGACACACACAGAGAAAGGTGCCCGGCCAGCAGACAGGGCCATCTGTGTCTGTCTCTGCTGTTTTCTGGTGCAGGATGGAGCAATACTCTCACACCCTCCATTGTGGGCTCCGCACACACAACCATCCCACCCAGAGGGCCAGCCTATCCACCCCACCAGGGTCAGTGGGATGGGGAGTCACACAGGTGGCTTGGGGAGGCATCACCCCTCTCCCATTGCCTGAGGAGGGAGGAGGCAGAGCAGCTTGTTCCCAGAAGCTACTCCCTCAGTACCAGGTTGGCAGACCAGTGGGGGTCCCAATGTGGGATTCCTGTGCCAGGGACTGAGAGCATCCAGGAGCAGAATCATGACAAGGACAAAAAAATAAGGACACTAAAGGGCCTCCACTGAGGGAAGCTGTTTTTTAATTTTATTTCTTTTTATTTATTCATTTTAGAGAGGAGACAGAGAGAGAGAGAAAGAGAGAGAGAAAAGGAGGGAGGAGCTGGAAGCATCAACTCCCATATGTGCCTTGACCAGACCAGTACAGGGTTTTGAACTGGCGACCTCAGTGTTCCCAGGTCGATGCTTTATCCACTGCACCACCACAGGTCAGGCGGAAGCTGTTTTTAATAGCAGCTCCTTGACAGTGTGCTGGGTGAGGGGGTGAGGGTCTCCTCAGAGGACCCTTTTGTGCAGAGCCCTGCCTGGGAAGCTCCCAAGGGACGTGGCTCTACCCAGCTGGGCAAAGTCACCTCCTAGGCAGGACCACAACACCAGGGCCTGAGTGGCTCCAGCTCCAGGTCAGTTCCCTCTCCCCCTCCTGACTCCACCTACCTGCTTCCCCAAGGGTCAGAGAAGGGAAGTCCCCACCCCCAGCTCAGGCTGAGTCAGGCTAGCCAGGAACAGACCCAGGCAGCCTAGGGCCTGGCGGGAAGTTCTAGCAACTGTGCCTGGCACAAGTCTCACCTCCCATGCTTGGGACCCAGTCTCTGGCCCAGGAGTGACCTGGGCAGTGGTGTTGAACCCTTCCCAGCCAGCAGCAGAGGGGAGGAGGTTAGGGAGGTAAGGTGGAGAACAGGTAAGTTGCCCTCTCTCCCCAGAAGAACCAGTCATCTTCTTGGACACCTTTGAGAACACCGCATCAAGACCACACACCGAACACCAACGAGGCCATGCTAGGTGGGCAAAGAGGAGCCTGAATCACCCTTCACTCCAATGGACAAACACTAGACAATCCAACCACTTAGCTCACGTGCTACAAAATCGACAGGCATTTTTAAGTGGACAAGTCAGTGTGTTAGTATATTGACAGGTTGTACAAGCATCACCACTATCTAATTTCAGTGTTTTTCTATAAGCCCCCCCCAAAAAATAACAGTCATGCCCCCTTCTTCCTAACCCAGCCCCTGAGAAACACCAGTCTACCTCCTATCTCTGCATTTGCCTGTTCTGGACTTTTCATACTCATGGAACCACAGCATAAATGGCCTCTTGAGTCTCACTTTGTTCACTGAACATCATGTTTCCAACGTGTATCCCTGTTACAGCATTTATCAGGACTGCGTCTCATTCCTTTCTCAGGCTGAGTAATATTCCATTGTATGAACAGACCACATTTGATTTACTGATTTGTCAAAAATGGACATGTTGCCTCACCTGTGGTGGAGCAGTGGATAAAGCGTCGACCTGGGAACACTGAGGTCGCCAGTTCAAAACCCTGCACTGGTCTGGTCAAGGCACATATGGGAGTTGATGCTTCCAGCTCCTCCCCCCTTTTTTTCTCTCTCTCTCTCTCTCACTCTGTGTCTCCTCTCTAAAATAAATAAAAAGAAATTTTTTAAAAAATGGACATGTAGGTTGTTTTTGTCTTGGCTACGCTGAATAAATGCTCCTATGAACGAACATTTTGTGAGGATGTGTTTGCATTAATTACATAAATCTGCACCTCTGAAGACAAAGTTTGAGCAAGAAGGTTAAGCACCTTAAATCCATGAGCTTTATAGCAGCTGCCCCCAAAAGGGGGTTCCAGAGCCTCTGACTTCCCCACCCCAACCCACTCCTCACTCCTGCCTCAGGCTGGGAAGGAGCCAACCAGTCCAGGGAGGGTTTTGGCCAAGTGTGTGGGAGTTCCTGGCCCAGGACTGGGGAGGAGGGGTGTGGGAGCGCCAGGTTCCTTCTCTTTTGTTTCGGCTTACAGTCTCTCAGCTTCCGTCCCTCCACCTCCCCCAATCGCCCAGCCTCCCAGGGAAGCACCCAGCGGCCAGCCAAGTGCTGCGGGCTTCCCGCACCTCGGCCTGGTTACCCACGACCCCGCCCCCAGAACCTCGCCCCGTGCCCACGACTCCACCACGTCCCTATGATCCCCGCCCCCACGGCCCGACACCGACCCCTCCACGTCCCCACGATCCCGTCCTCACCGCCCAGTCCCCCGCCCGCCGCTCAAGGAAACAGGAAGGGGCGCGCGGCGGCGGCGGCGCTAGGAGGAAGCGCAGGAAGCGGCGGCGGGTGCGGGGCTTATCTGGGGCCGCAGCCGGACCCCTGGCCTCACGCCTGGGCAGGCCGGGCAGGGGGCGCGGGGGGCGGCAGGAGGACAGGGCCGTATCAGCTGGCGGAGTGCCCTGTCCGTCCGCGCGCCAAGCACAATTGCCACGACGGGGCGATGGAGGGAAGCGCTAAGGCCAGCGTCAGAACTTCACTGAGCCGGAGGGTCCAAAAAGACCCAGTCCAGAGGTGACCGGGGGCAGCATCCAACCCCAGGACTCCCCACCTCCCCCACAGCACACTTTCCCACCACCCACTCCTCCTGACCTCCCCATTTCCCTCCAAACAAGGACTGCTTTCCCCAGCAGGTGCCAGCTCCCCGCTGGTTCTTGAGGGGGGAGGGTTAGTTGGGGAAGGTATGTGGCTGTTTTCTGTGTTTACAAAGCTGAGTCTTTCCCGAGGGAGGGACCAGGATGGGGACTGTCCCTGGGCGCTCCCCAGGGTCTCACAGACCACTGGCAGGGACAATGGACCCCAGCACCTGGCACCCCCTCCACAAGTATTTGCTTTGCTTCCTGGAGTGGAGGGGGAGACTTGTTTGTTTTCCCGGGGCAGCCACAGCTGGAGCAGGCAGTCTCCTTGAACACCTGCAGGGATGGAGACCCCACATTCGAGCTCACACGTCAGGGCCCATGCCGGCAAGGCCAGCGCCCCCTTCAGGTCTGGATGCAGGTGTTTCCTCTGGGGGGCTCCCAGCCAACCACTGCCCCAGGCCTTCTCTGCACCCAGCGCCAGATGTGGGGACTGGCTAACTTACGTCCTGTCCTGTCGGTGGCTCCATAAACCAGGAGCTGCATCTCCAAGGGCCTGGGCGGGCAGCACGCACCTTTTCCTCCACCTCCCCTTGCTCAGTCGAGCTGGGTTGGTGGCTGGTGGCACGTGGGGGAGGTGCTGCCCCAACCTGGGAAGAGGACTCCAGGGCCAGGCACAAAGCGCTCCCCTGCAGCCTGTTGGCAGACTGGTAAGGGGCAGAGGTGGGTGGTGGGTGGGGATGGCAAAGTCAGGATTAAGTTTTTGTTTTTTTGTATCCAGAGACTAGTTTGCGGACGGCCCGTGTTCCAGATGTTCTTTCAAAGGCTCCCAGCCTGAAGAAGCCGTGGGACTGGCTACCCTTCAAAGTTGGCCTGGCCCCTCCTTTGCCCACTGCACATGGTGGGGGGTCTGGTTCCCTGCTTTGGGAAGTTGCACAACCCTAGCCAATGCCCTGCAGCTCCATCTGCCCCCCTCTGTGTCCCTCTCCCCACCCCCCTGAAAGCAGCTGAGGACAGGACACCACTTGGGCACAGTCTCACCCAGCCTCGTGGGAGCCCCAGAAAAACATTTCACACTGAAGAACCAGGCTCCTGCCCAGGGCCTCACAGGGGTGGCGAGGGCGGGGGCGGGGAGACAGTGCATACCAGCCTGGCAGATGCTTCCAGTCCAGACACACTGGCCCATCCACCACATCATGCTGTGGGCACTCCATCCTCGATGGCTCCATGGCCCATGGCCCTGTCCCCATGGTTGAGTCTCTTTCCACCTCTGTCAGTCCTCGTCAGTTCTAGCCAGTGCACATTCACTGGGCACTCGTGTGCCATGGTGAACAAGCCACCAAGCGGGTCCCAGTGCCGAACCTGAAGAACAGCGAACATCTCGGGGTCTGGGCAGGGCACCTCTGGCTTCACCTCTGGTCTGTCTCAGCAGCAGGCGTGTGTGGCTCTGTACCTACCCCTAGACCTTATCTGGTTGGGACATCGCACAGTGCACAAGTGAACTTTGTCCCAGAAGCTCACCCTACCCCCCAAAAAAGATACAGATCCACTCCCAGAACCTGAGAACGAGATCTGATTTGGAAACAGGGTCTTAGCAGCTGTAATTCAGGATCTTGAGGTGAGAAAATCACTTGAGATTATTCAGGTGGTCAGTGGCAAAGATCTGAGTAAGATGGGAGGCAGCCCTGGCTGGACAGCAAAAGGCTGCTGGCTCAGTCTTCAGTCAGGACACATGCAGAGACAGATCGATGTCCTTCTCTCCCTTCCTTTCTCTATAAACTCAATACATAAACTGAAAAACATTTTTTTAAAGAGAGAGGAGGCAGAGATTAGAGCAGGAGCTGTGAGAAGGAAGGGTCCTGCAGGCCCGGGAGGGATCTCAGCGGCCAGTGATGCTGATTTTGGACTCTGGCCTCTAAAACTGGGAGGAAAAGAAACACGTCATGTCGGGCCACCTGTTTGTGGTGATTTTTTACAGCAGCCTAGGAAACGAACACAGATGGCTTCTGACTTGCGGGGATGGGGCCCAGGTCCCCATACCTATGATGACAGCCCATCATCCGGGGGCTGGCTTGTCTGAGGCCCAGAGAGAAAGGGCAGGGAGGGTGGAAAGGGTGGGGGTGGGGGGTGTTGTGCTGAGAACAATTCAAGAGCAAGATTGTGCAGGCACTGGGTTCTGCTGGCTCAGACCAAAAGCTTCCAGCCACTGTTCCCTCCCCACATTCAATTTGCCAGGACAGACCAGGAGGGCCTGAGAGAGGGGAGCTCAGCCAGGCAGCGGGAGGGGGAGGCAGGAGGCTGGACAGTGCTCAACACACACCCCTGTGTGCACACTTATGGGCAATCCCTCGCACGCACCTGTGTGCACACTCACACACACTACCAGGTGATGCGAGGGCACAGGACCATCTCACCCACTCATGCAGTTGTGGTTCAGGACTAGGGTGGGGACTGTGTCCCTAAACCTCTTGAGACCTCTGCTCCCCTGCCGCCCACCCCCAGGCTGTGGTTTGTTTCGACCTTCCTCTGGCATGAATGCATGAAGGCACTGCCTGTTGCACATCCACCTACCCCAGAGCATCCTGACAGCTCTCAGCAGCAGGGAGGGGCTACTGTGGGTGGACAGCAGGCATGACCACCCAGAGGCCATGCCCAGGCATGCTCTCCTCCTGTCCTGTCCCTGTACCGACCCCCTAGACTTTTCTACCTCTCCAGCCCCCAACTCAGCTGCCCCATGCCTTGAGTTCCAACCACATCAAACTAGTTCCCCTACCTGGACCCTGGGCCTCATTCCAAGGCCTACACAGCAGGAGCCCAGGGATGTGACTGCTCCACCCAACCTCAGAGGTTCCTGCACCAGTGTCGGGACACCCACGTGCTCAGAGCGGGACCCTGGGGTTCCCTGGACCTCCCTCGACCCCGTCCTGCCACAGCCTACCCCTCCAGCCTCAACCACACAGCCTCCCCCAACACACACCACCCACACACAGTGCTTTCTCAATCCATTCTAACATCTCTTCTCAGCTCAGATCCTCTGGCCACACTATGTCAGTTTCTAAGTCCACATTCCTGCCCATCCTCCCAGCTGGAGACCCACACTCCACAGGTGAAACAGTCCATTGGGCATGCCAGCAACACGGGCATCACCCGCACAATCAGAGTGTGGCCCCTAGGTCTGCACCTTTTAGAAGCGAGCTGGAGACTGAATGCACATGGAAGTCCAGGAGCCTGGTTCCCATGCTGCACATGGGAAGGAATAGCCACGCTTTACACTTCCTGGCATGTGGCCTAAGCCAAGCCCTGTGACCTCCTCTGGGTGCCTCAGTTTCCTCACCTAGAAAGCAGGAACAGGTCCTGCTACCCAGACTAAATGTTAGCACGTGGGTGGCTGGAGCAGGGTTGATTCCGGTGCCTAGACTTTGTCACGTGACTGCGGCACCATGAAGCCGAAGCCGACAGGCACCTCCTGCCTCTGCTCCGCACCCTGCTCAAGGGCTGCTTTGCTACCTCCTGGGCTCATCACCTATCTAGAAGAAGTGTGATGATAGGTGTTGACTCCCCCCGCGTCCGCCTTAGGTGCTGTACCTGACCTACGTCACCCCCTCGTCCACGCAGGAGGGGCCACAGACCCAGGCCTATGCAGTTGTGCGTGGGGGAGTTCAGGGATTAGCACCTCGCTCTGCCAAGCAGATGCAGGATTCCAGGGCATGAGGCAGTAGGTCCCCAGCCAACCTGTCCAGCCCCACAGAGGGGGCCATGGCCACCCCTCCCAGGGCCACAGGAAATGGCGTGGCCCGCTTACAGCCAGGGCCAGCGACTCTGGCTTCCCTTCAGGCCCGTTTCCTTTATCCGGCTGTTTTGCTCTGAATTCACAAAGCTCAGCCTTCCCCTCCCCTCCATATCCACCCCTTCCCCCACTCCAGAGTAGAGCAGGACGGATATGCAACGCTCCATCCCCACACGCCCCGGCCCACCCCAAAGCCTCGGACTGAACAGGAGTCAAGCTCTGGAGACGCCCCCTGCTGCCCCAGGCAGGGAGTGCAGCCTTCATCCAGGAGTCGCGGGAAGTGTACCCCACCTCCGGCGCAGGTTCCCCAATAGTCGGGGCCCCCAGCACCCACTCCCAACCAAGGACCAGAGCCTGGGGCAGCCCCACAAGCAGCAGGTGAAGGGATCAAGAACTGGACCCGCAGCACCATCTGTTTATTGAAGCCTCGCTTAATGGGTGGGGGGTGGCCTGGTGCTGGGCAGGGCTCACATCTCCTAGATTGGGGCCCTCCGGGGACGACGGGCCAGGATGAGACCCCGGCGGGACCCAGTGGTCAGCCGAGGTCAACACAGAGAGCCCTCGGTCGTCCACAGAAGAGGCTTATTCCCAGGCCCCGTGCAGGGTGAGCGGGGAGCCTCCTTGGCTAAGGCCCGCAGCGCAAAGAGCTTCTCCCAGCAGGTGGCGACGGCGTCCAGCGCTCGCAGGAGGAACCGCCTCCTGCCGCCGCGACGCCCTTCGGGATGCGTTTGGGGCCATGGGCTCCGCTGTCGAGAACAGGGCGGGGTGGTCAGCGAGTACACCTGGCTCTTGCGCCCCGCCAATCCCCCGCCGGGAAGGGCGTCACGAGTAGGCCCGCGTGAGCCCCACGCCGTGGGAGGAGAGGACTCAGGTTCTAGACCCGCACCCTGCACACACTCGGGAACGCACACCTGGCGCAGCGTCTGGCAGTGGCGCCGCATCACCGCCTCGGTGCGCAGGGCCACGGTCCATACTGCTTTCTCCAGTGCCCCGCGGCGGCCCCCAGCCAGCGCCCCACGCAGGGTCTGACTCAGTGATGCGATGGACACTAGAATACTGTGCTCCTAAGAAGGAAAGGGAGGAAATCAGGGACCGGGGGAAGTGCCCTATGGGGAGACACAAAAAAAGATGCTCAAGGACGTGCATGGGGGCATCTCCTTCATACCTTCTGGGCACTGCAGGAGACTCCCACCCGACCCTGCCGCCGGGGGGCCGCAGTTCCAGTCTGGTTTTTCTGCGTTATATATAGCTGTCTGGAGCCTGGCCCAACCCGCCTCATGGCAGCCTGTAGGTCCTTGAAGATGACAGCTTGGTAGTGGCGGAGCACGTCCGGGACGCTGCAGGTGCGCAGCCTGATAGGGACTGGTGCAATTCCCAGAAGCGCCAGCAGGAGCGCCCAGAGTGCCGGCTTAGGAGGCACCTGAAAGGCCACCAGGGTCAGGGTGGGGATCCCCCTCCAGCAGCCTCACAGGCCCCCTCCCCCAGCCTGGGGGAGATCTCAGAGCTGGTGTAAAATGCAGATGTCACCATGCCATCCAACAAGGAGGCAAGACACATCCCTGCTGTTTCAGAGCCCGACCTGGCCGACAGCTTGTTGGTTATTGTCCAGATGTACAGAAGTTGCTGGTTTGATCCCCGGTCAGGGCACACAAAGGAACAGGTCAATATTCCTGTCTCTCTCCAAAATCAATCAATTAAAAACAAAAAACAGGCCTACAAACCAACAGCTCAATGCGGAGGTGTGTGGGGCAAGGGGCTGGAGACAGAGGGCTCCAGAGGCAGGAGGGCTGGAGCCCACAAGGTTGTGGAAGGCAGGGCTGGCGGAGGCCTGGGGTGCAGCGGGGGCCCCTCTCCACTGCACCTCACCCCTGGCCATGCCTGACCCATCCACACCCCTCCAAGAGCTGGGCTCCTCTTGCTAGTGCCCCCAGGCAGCACACTGCTCACTTCTGGGCATCCACCCTCCTGCCAGGAGCAGTGGGCAAAACCACCCCTATCAGTGGCTTGCTACAACCAGCTGAGTCAGGAAATGGGTCCCCTGCACCCCCCGACCCAACCAGAACAGGGGTGAGGGCTCAGTGCAAGGCCACACCCCTTTGGAAGGGGAAGGCTTGGGGAAACCCCCAGAGGTGGAGGGAGGGGACCACAGCGTGATCCACCAGACATTCTGTTTAAAGCCTCCCCCTTCCTCAGCTCTCATGGGTAGAAGCCCCCATCCCCAAGCTGACACATCAAAAAGTTCTGCCTCCCATCTCCCAAACCCACCCTCACGCCTCAAGATGGAGTCTGACAGCCGACTGGAAAATTAATCATGTGAACCGAGCGAGACCAGGACTCGACTCCGCTTCCCAGCCTTGGGGACCCTGCCAGCAGTACCTGAACCGGCACCGGACCTGGGTGTCTGCAGGGACCCTGCACGGGGCACTCGGTGGCCAGAGGGGAGGCGAGGAGCTGTGCCCCTCAACCCCAGGACACGCTGGGTGTGATGGCCAATGAGGACTTACCTCTGCTGGCTGTGGGTCAGAGGGCACAGTGACAGGAGAATGAGTTGGTACTGAAGGGACATCCAAGTGGGCAAGCTGGTTGCCTGGGGGTCCTCAGAAGGCCTCTTTCCCATTCCCGCAACACACACCAAGGGCCCCAAGGTGCAGGCCAGCTCAGCCCATGAGGACAAGGCAACCCGGCAGCCTCCCTGCCTCTAGCACGCTGGGAACGGCCAGGCCCAGCACCCAAGCGACAGGGACCAAGGGGATTTCCCGGTTGGCTGGTGGGGAACAGTGGATGGGTAGCCTTTCCTGGGCTGTACAAGCTCCCAGCCCACAGAGTCCCCTTCCCAGTGGCCCAAAGCTGCTCACCATGGGCCTCTCAGGGTCAGCCCTCCCTCACTCCCGCCAATGAGCCTCCACCATGATCCAGGGTCCTCAGGTGGGGGTGCAGCAGCCTCGTCAGGTCCAGCTCCAAGCCCAGCCAACCCCAGCCAGGGCTTCCCTTGCACCAGGGCGGCTGCGGCAGGCGGACAGGCTTTTGAAGTTGGCTCCTCCAGCAAAGGAGGGAGGGAGGAGGAGGCCCCAGGATCCCAGCCGGCCCCCTCCCTCTCCCCACCCTCTATCCAATCGCTTCTTCAATTAACCTGACCCCGGACCCAGCAGCGCTGGGCTCTCTTCCCATCCAGTGGCTCCTGGATTGAGCCACCAGTCTCAGGGAGATGTGCTGTCAAGAAGGGGGCAGAGTGCCCAGTGGGCAGTACAGCCAGGTAGGGGAGGGGAGCCAAGGAAGTAGGGGCTGCCCACACCCTTCCATCAGGGTCCTCCTCCATGATCAGCGGTGCAGTGCGGTCTTTCCCGGGAACCCCACCACAGCAGATCCAGGTGAATAACACTTAGCTAGCCCCGAGGTGGCCAGCCTTGCACCCTCACATCCAGGGGTTCTGCCCCAGCAGGTCCCTGGTGTGGGACTTCCCAACATTTAGCAGCTGCCCCTTCTGGCTGGGCCACAGCGCCCGGCACGGCCCGCAGAATAGAGGCAGCCGCTGGAACCCAAGCTGAAGTGTCTCGGCAGGGGGAAATGCACTTTAACTACCTCAGAGCCTTTGAGAAAACAGGTCCCAAGATATTCACATGTGGGTAATTCTGATGCTCTGGAACTTTCCAAGGGCCCTGCTGGAGACCTGACCTGACAGCAAAGCCAGAGGAGGTGCCAGGGAGAAGCCACACCTCATTCAGGGCACAAAAGGCCATTCACAGCCCGTGCCCACAGCAAGTCACTGCCCCTTCCTGGACCCTGGTTCCTGCACCACAGCATCAGATGGCTTCCGGACCCGCTCTGCAGTGTGCAAAGCAGACCCCTCCGTCTCCTCCAGAGAGGACAGGAACCCTGAGCCACAGCCACCTGCCTCTCCTGCAAGGGGCCTCAAGAGGTCCTTTGTCCTCGCACCTGCCAAGGGTCCCAGGTAATTCACTTTTTAACTTATAGATGAGGACAGTTACAAGTGCTTGAGGGAACCTGCTGATGATAGAGTAGCAAAAACAAACTCACCTGCAAACACGAGAAAACCTCTTATTCGTGAAGTCTTCCCCCAACCCAAGCCCAGGGGGCCTCCCAGCACCCCCTCAGCAGCTGGCTTTGGGAAGCCCTAGAGGACACAGACTCAGGAGTCACGCACCCCGGGACCTGTGGCATGTGCCCTCCCAAGAGCAGCATGCACACCCGAGTGACAGACAGGTCGCCAGGGAATGTGCGTTCCACCTTCTCCACAAAACCCCGCTGAGTCATGTTCCTGAGACTCCACACACACAAGAGCCACCATGACCCCTACAGGCTAGACGGGAGCAGCAAATGCACATGCCAGGAGCCCAGAGAAGACCAGTGGTCACCAACCCTACACGCTACCTAGAAAAACTTTAATTACTGAGCAGGATAGACAGCTCGGAACCCCTCCCAACCCATGGCAGGCCCGCCTGCCTGCCCACGTGCTGCCCCGAGACCCCAGCCCACAGGAACTGCACAGTCAGAAGGTGTTCTTGATGCGGGCGGCCACCAGCACAAGGATCTCCCCGATCTTCCTCTGCCAGTTGGTGATGTCCTTGGACACAGCGCACCACAGCTCCCCATGCCGGGGCTCAGCATTCTCGCAGCGCCTCCTCACCTCCTCCCGCTGCTCCTGGGGGGACCGACGGGCCCTTGAGATGGGGCTCCTCCCAGGCGCTTCCTCACACTGGCCCAGCGCACACACCCAGCCCCTGCCTGCCCAGGCCCTGGTTGGCAAAGGGTCCATGACCCTCCTCCTGGGGAGCAATCCCCACTGGACTGATGACCTCGGGGCAGGGCTTGACACAGATGCAGAGCAGAGTCAAGCTTGAGTCCACTTCCCATGGGCACCCCACTCTGTGAACCCACCGCTGACAACACCCAGCTGCCCTGGAAGCCATGCCGGGCTCAGGCCCAGGAAAACAGACCCACCGAGGCACAGGGACAACCGTCAGGGCCCAAACTCCATTCCGTTTCTACCGTGACCCCGAGCCATCGCAACTCACTCACTGAGAGATGCTAACAGACCACCTAACAACCCAAACACCTCAACTTCAGGCTGAGAGGCTACAGATCTGTAGCCACGAAACAGCTGGGGAGGCAGACACTGTCAGAGCAAGCCTCTGCCTCCCTCCTTCCTGCACCCTCAAAGCCCCCCGCCCCCGACACAAAGTGTGCAGACCTCTGTGCCGTGCTGCAGCTCAAATTTGTAGAAGAGCGCCCATGCGTCCCCGAGGTCCGAGTCGATCTTCACGGTGCGGTGGAACCACTCCCTGGCCTTGGTGATCTTCCGCTCACTCCAGAACAGCCTGCGGGAAGCAGCAGGGCAGGAGCCCAGAGTGAGCCACCGCGAAGGCCAGCTGTCCTCCCAGCGTGGGACAGCGCAAGCCTGGGCACCCGAGGTAGCACTGTCAGCTCTGTCCTCCCAGCGAGCCCTGGGCTCCCACAGGACAGTGAGGATGGGCCAGGCCACCTGGCCATCAGTGCAGGTCATGAACCTGGAGCCATCCTTCAAGTGTCTAACCAAACTGTTTCTCAGGGGCCCCTCCTACACCAAAAACCATCCAACCTTTCCTCTGGATAAAATAAGAGGTGAAAGTAAAACTGACAAAAACTAAAGGAAGGTTCTGTCAGGGAAGGAAGTGCAGCTGCAGCTGCTCCCGCCCCCCAAGCAGCACAGGACCTGGGCCCGCAGCAGAGGCAGACAGGGGACACCGGGCCACGCCGCCCCCGGATGGATGGTGGGGAGGACACGTGCCCCCCCCCGGCCCCCCAGAGGCACAGAGGCTCAGGACAGCACAGCCCTGCCACTCCAGGCAGCTGTTGGGCTGATATGTTACCAAACGAAATAATTTTATGCTCTGATAGCTTGATTGTTTTTTAAGCCTTGTGGCATTCTTAATTGCTTGGTGTTAGATAAACTGTGATTTAAAGAGCAAAAACCCAGATAGCAGACACACAGAACACTGACCTGGGAACAGCAAGGAGTGACTTATTTACTTTAGCAAAGCCTTTTACGAGGTTTTATGGCTGCCATATCTGAGTGTCACATAAAAAAGTCACTCTGGGAGGCGGAAGCACCGGGCAGGAGGGAGGGCGCCCCCGACAGGACCAGGCTGGGCCCTGGGACCCGTGGAAAACCCGTCTCCAAAGCAGTGGAAAGGAGGCGCTGGCAGGACCCGAGGAAGAGGGGCCATGGCCACCCGTGGGCACCTCCTGAGGATACCATGCCCCCGCTCAGGCTGCCATGGCCACAGGAGCTGCTGGGTCACGTGTGCCATCTATGCCAGGTGAGAGCCCTGAGCAGCAGCCCCAGGGCCTGGCCTCCTCGGAGCACACCCAACCTATGCCCCGTGCACGGGTCCTGCCCTTCTCAGGAAGTTACCTCCCAGAAGGCTCTGAAGACCCTCTGCCCACCAGCCACAACCTCACCCATTTCCCCAAGGCCCTAAGCTCTCTGCCACGCCCGACACACCACACACCTTCTCAGGGAGTCCCTGGCCCAGAACCCCAAATACAAGCTCCTGGGGTGAGGCCACTCGCTGACCTCCTCTTGCCCTCGAGACTATGAGCCCTGACGGAGGGAGCCCCAGCGCGGGACCTCTGTTCCCAGGCTGACAACTGGACCGGTGGCCCCAGCGGCACTGGGTCCACGGGCAAGAGTCTGGCTTCTCATCAAACGTTGCAATCTCCTTGCTTACGGCCCTTTTTAGCCAAAGGAACTTTTTTTGTGAATTAAATTTTGTGGGGACCAATGTCAGCAAGTTTGTCTCTTGAAACCCAGGGCATGTGTTTGTGGCAGACACAGAGGAATGTTCCCATCAGGACATGGGATGAGGGGAGACAATCCTGGGGCACACGTCCCACAGTCTCTGCCCAGAGATGCACCAGCCTCAAATCAAAGCCTAAGTGCTTTGTCACAGAGCTTTGGTGGCCAGGGACCAGGAAAGTCTTCCCGGTTCCAGTGACCAGCCAGACCTCAGCCAGAGGCCTTTGGGCCAGCAGCCCCAGAAGGACTCCCACTCACTTGGCCACGGCCAGGAGAACGTGGGGGTCGTGCTCACACTTCTTCAGGGCATCCACGCTCTTGGTCTTCCTCTGGGGTCTTGCCTCGAGGAAGATGGCTTCAGACCACAGGACACCTGCAATTCAGACACAAGACGCTGCACCTCAGACTCCCACCTTGGCTGAGAAATGTGCTCGCTCACACACAGCTGCCAGGAGGAGCCTGTGAAGATCTGAGCCAGTGTCCTGCTGAGGGAGAACCACAAAGGCCATGTGTACCCAGCCATCCCACTGCCCGCCTGAGACCTCGTGGCCCTCGGGCTCGGACTAGACAACCTTTTGGGGTGACTGGGTCAAACGTAACAAGGTTACTCCCACGGACTCATAATTCCACATCTAAGAACTTACTGTAACAAAGCCATTAGAAAGCTGGTGAAGATTCATGCGAAATAGTCATATTTAACAGATTAAAATTGAGAAGCAGGTGAGTGGTGACTTCTGTCATATGTACCTGCATAAAGCCACTAAAAATTACACCCCTGAAGATTCAATGATAATGAGAAATTCTCATAGTTTTCATCTTTAAAATAACGGCACACGCCTGACCAGGCAGTGGCGCAGTGGATGGAGCGTCGGACTATCCAGGTTCAAGACCCCGAGCAGGCCCATCTGGCTTGAGCAAAAGCTCGCCAGCTTGGATCCAAGGTCGCTGGCTCCAGCAAGGGGTGGCTTGGTCTGCTGAAGGCCCGTGGTCAAGGCACATGTGAGAAAGCAATCAATGAACAACTAAGGTGTCGCAACGGCAACGAAAAACTAATGATTGATGCTTCTCATCTCTCTCTGTTCCTGTCTATCTGTCCCTATCTACCCCTCTCTCTGTCCCTGTAAAAAAAACAAAACAACAACAACAAAAAACGTCACAGAACTAAACACCTTGTGTGACTTTATAGCACAAGTTAAGAAGAAAGGACAGACCTTCAGAACAGAAAGTCGAACTCCCCCGCCAAGACGGAGTTTACTTCCAAGGTCTCGACAACCAAGTGGAGTGACAGCCTCTGGCTGTAAGTGACTCACGCAGACAGAGCCTCAGGGCTGCTCCTTCAGAGGTGCCCGCTGCCCTGTCTGGGGCCCCAGGACCCTTACCAGAGCTGGGGCACTCCTGCAGCGCCTTGGCCATGAGCGTGTTGGCAATGTTCTTCAGCCCTGCACGGTACTCCAGCCTCACAGACTCCAACCTGAGGACAGACGTCCGAGGGGGAGGTCCGACATCTGTCCATAGATAGATGGCCCAACCACAGAGCCGCAGGGCCGGAGCTGCCCACGCTACCGTGCAGCGAGATGCTGGTGACACCCACTGTCAGGCCCACTGTGACGGCCTGTGTGGAGGCCTGGACCCTGACGTCAGCAGTGCAGGAAGGCAGGCTGGGTGAGGACACAGGCACCTGGGGCTGCTTGCACGGTGCACGCACAACAGAAGTGGTGTCTCCTTCAGCCCTCGGCCCCACGCTCCAGCCTGGCATGGAGCCCTGCACTGCACCTCTGTGTACAGCGTCCTGGGCAGAACGCCATCCTCACCCAACAGACTCCTCTTCATCCCTCAAGGTCTTGCCCAGATATCACCTCTTTCATGAAGTTGCTCTTCTGGCTTCATCCACCCTTGATCCCCCATCATTAGAACACACCCTCTCAGAGCACATATTAAACTGCATCAAACTACCTACAGGCCCCTCTGAGCACC
The DNA here is from genome assembly GCA_037038555.1 of Rhynchonycteris naso. Classification (NCBI taxonomy): domain Eukaryota; kingdom Metazoa; phylum Chordata; class Mammalia; order Chiroptera; family Emballonuridae; genus Rhynchonycteris; species Rhynchonycteris naso. Next base: position 169,214,937 of record CM073001.1, on the reverse strand, counting down.
TGGGCCAAACCCTCCCGAGGAAGGGACATGTCCCTGCATGGCCGGCACCTGCCCCTCCCCATGGAGCCTGAGTCTAAACGCTGTGCCGACAGCTGCACAAGAGCAGCTGGTGAGGCTGTCCCGAGCACGCGCTGGCACGACTCACCACAAGCCAGGGTTCTTTGCGTTCTTCAGGCGAGATTTTTCCAAAATGGCTCGAGCTCGGGTTAGCTGCCCAATCTTCTCCTCCAGCCGGGAAAGCAAAAGCCACAGGGGTGTGGAGTGGGGACATTTCTTCAACTGTGACCGAAAAAGAAAGATAAATAAGAGAGAGAGGGGCTTGGCTGGTGTCTGGGAGAGACTTCAACAGTGATGGCCAGCTCAAGCCAGAGGTCAAGCTGCCTGTGTCAATGGAGACCCACCCACTTCATATCTCGGTTGAGGTTTTATGTACACAAGTCTGCTGGGCACACGTATGTACAGGGTGCATGTGTTATGTGCACGGCTCTGCTGGGCACACGTATATACAGGGTGCATGTGTTATGTGCACGGCTCTGCTGAGCACACGCATGCACAGGGTGCGTGTGTTATGTGCACGGCTCTGCTGGGCACACGCATGCACAGGGTGCGTGTGTTATGTGCACGGCTCTGCTGGGCACACGTACATACAGGGTGCGTGTGTTAAGCATAACTGTGCACACCGAGGAGCTGTAACCTGCACTGCACTGGGCACAGCACACAGCTCTCAAGGAGCCCAGGAGTCCGGGGGTGTTGGAGACAATCCCGCGTGCCCAGAAGGAAAGGCAGTGCACGGTGTGAGGGCAGAGGCCCAGCGGGGGCCCCCAGGCATGCAGCACACAGAGCTCACCCCCTGGCTGTAGGCCTCGCGAGCCTTGTCCGTCAGCCCCTCCTGCTCCTCGATCTGCCCCTTCATCATCCACAGCTTGGGGAAATCCTCATAGTGCTTCAGGGCCTCCTCACACAGCTCCTGCGCGGCCTCGATGTTCCCCAGCACCCACTCCAGCTTCACGGACTTCATGAACACCTGGAGACAGGCGCACACTGGGCAGCTGCCCCCGCCCTTGCTCCATCTGGATGGGACAGCCGGTCAACCCGGCTCTGGCCCAGCTTCTACCACTGGGTCGGGCTGGGCTGGCCCCTTTGTGGTACATGCTTAAGGTCATGCAACAGGTCGCCTGACCTGCTGCTCTTTACATACCGTGTAACCTGGTAGCTGTGGAACCAGGAGGGGCACACACACACGGGCATGTTTTAAAGTGAGGTCTGAACAAAGGGACCAAGAGCATCAGGGCCTCAGGTGCTCGTGCACCACCCTCCCAGCACTAAGACAGGAGGGCCCCACGTGGCAAGTGCCCTCTGCTCACTCGGGCGGTGGGTGCGCTGCTCCGCGCCTTGGCGAGCAGCCGCCGGGCCCGCTCATACTCATTATTCTCCGACTCCAGCTTCACAGCCGCCAGCCAGATCTCCTCACTGTTGGGGTTAGCCTGCAGGACACGCACAGCAGAGTCAAGGTAGCTCCAGACAGAAGCAAGCAGGGTGGGGCCCTCCTCCCTCTGCTGAACAGACCCACCCAAGCAGAGTCCAGCCCAGGAGCTCCGACTTCCACATGCCCCCGGCGGGGCCTCGATGGTGCTCAGGAACGAGGCCGGCAGCTGCAGAGCTGACTGCTCCAGGACCCCTCTCAGAACTGGAGGAGCCACTCACTTCCTACCCACGAAGGTGCATCACACCCAGCCCTACTCCTTCCCACGCCTGGCGACGGGGGACTAGCCACCCCATGTGTCCACGTGGGCAGCACAAAAGGATGCTCAGGGCAGCACTGACGGTGTAAGAAGACTCCCAACAGTCCAGCAGACGTGTGGGCAGCGCCCTCGCAACCTCCTGAGAGCATACTGGCCACACTCATCTGACCCGTCATCATACCCCTGACAAGCAGCCCCGTGGGGACAGGCAGCAGGGCCTGGGCAGAGGGCAGGGAAATCTGCGTGCTCAGACGGACAGCAGAGAGCACAACCAGCTCCAGGCCAGGCCTCTCACGAATTTAGTTAATAAAAATGAACTCTGTCATCCTAGCCTGGCTCACAGCAGATCAACCCTAACATAGCACTCTGCAGACCACTGACAAACACCATGTTGTCATCAAGTCCTAGGGTGTTACATGTGGCGATAACATAAGGTGCATCAGTCGTGACTGTCCGGGCTAGGTGCAGCTGTCTGGACGCAACTCCAGCACGTGACCCCACTGCAGCTGTGCTCAGCACACACACGGGGCAGGGCTCCTTCCTCTAAGGAATGCACAGCCTAATTTCCACGTCAGAGAATGGATGTCTCCTGCTCCTGTGTTCCACCCCTCCCAAAGGACGCTGCCTGTTCACGCTGTGTTCTGTGTTCTGACACATTTAGCCTGTAGTCACACTGAGTGGCAGTGACCAAGAGGTAGATGTCCACCAACTGGGCCACTGTCCCTACTCTCAGGCTCTGTACAGCACCCGAACCCTGGGCATTCTGATCACGTATGTCCTCCCCCCGCCAGCTCCCGTCAATGAGTGGGAGGAGGTCCTGAGGAGGCGTGTGCACACCAACGCCCTGCAGCAGTCAACCTCACCCACCTGGAAGGCCAGAGCCAGGATGCTCCTCGCCGCGGGCACATCGCCCGCCAGCCACTTGGACTTGGCGCCCATGAGCCACAGCACCTCTGCTTTCGGGCAGTGGGCCACGGCCCTCTGCAGGAGAGCTTCCAGGGACTCCCTGTAAGTAAGACATGGGCCCGTGGTCACCACCAGAGCACAGCTGTGGCGTGGGCACTGGAAAGGCAGTTACTGCTCCAAAGTTCGACACTATAAATGATTTACCAGGTTTTACAATGGGGAGAGTGTGGGGAAATCTCTTCTTTCCATAAAGGTTCTAAAATCAACCACTGAAAAGGGTGCTACAAAGCAGCGCATTGTTTAAATAGTAGAGCCTGGCAGAGGAACTTCTCAAGAGAGCCTTTTACAGCCGTGTGTCCTGGAGGGAGCGATAACTTCACGGTCTGGGTGACAGGAGAGGCCTTTTCATCTTTAACCACAGATCTGCCGACAAAGATTATGGCCTCAGTCTATTCTCTGACATCCAGAGACACTGTCTTACTGGAAGAAAGTTATTTTAGGTCACTATTGAGCAAGAAGACTGCCAGCCTGGGTACCAGGTGTGGAGCCCACCGCCCCTCTTTCACACCGCCTGGCACATGTGACCTCCTAAGACTTCAGCAATGAGACAAAAAAAAGGCCGACAGCACACAACTCCAGAACTGAGACCCCCAGGCCTCGCCACCTGCCTCCCTCATCATCCCCAGAGTGGGCTGGATGGGACAGGCAGAGGGGAGAAAGCGGCTGCTGCAAGCCCAGGCAACAGCAGCAGTGCCACCAAGGCCACAGCTGGGAGGATGGGCTCTGCTCCAAGCATCTCAAAACGTCCCCAAGGGAGTGAGCTCCAAACCCAGCCAGCGGGAAGGAGTGAGGAGGGGACAGGAGCACAAAGGACACCCTGAGAGGACTAAGGGCGAACAACCCAGAAAGCTGCAGCCTGGCAGCACCTAATCTAATCAGCAGTTGCAGCCAATGAGTCAGATCCGAAATATTTTTTCAATTAAAGAGCACAATTAGAGAAAATTGTCATGGACCTCCTCAGAGCACAACATACCAGCCCCAACCCAGAGCCAGCACAGCTTAAATGAAAACCATGCCTGTCCGGGCCCAGATGCCGCACCGCCCACACCGCCAGAGCCAGGGCGAGCAGGCGTGGGGCTCCGGCTCCCGGGGGGCCCTGCAGGCTTGGCCACAGGTGCTCCACTTTGGCAGAGGCCCCCTCGGCGTCCCGGTTTCTCAAGCACAGAACACAGTGATAATCCTATGACAAAAGAAGCTACAGAGACAGCTCCTATGGCAAAGGTCCCGGTGAAGCACTCACCCACCTGCAGGCAGCACCACACAGCCTAGAGCTGGACGTTCAACCTGCCACGTACCTGGTACCATGGTTCTTCTCGAAGTATGCGGCCCGCAGCCACACACTCTTCTTGCTGGGAAACACTTGCAGGGCGTAGGCATAGATGGCTCGTGCGCACTCCAGGGCATTGTGGGCCACACACTAGAGCAGAGACAGGTGTGAGAACGGGTGGCCCAGCACAGTCCTGGGGCAGGAGGTATGGTGCCCTCCTCAATGATGCCATCTGCTGGAAATCAAACCCCAGGAGGACGTGGACATGAACACCAAAGTGAGATCACATGGGACTATGACCATGGGACCTGGTGCAGGGGAGCACCTGCCATGGGCTGTAGGTGAGTGGGGTGCATGTGGAGGAACCACACGTCACGCACTCTGGTCCCTTGTTAAAAAGCACTACAGTAGGGCCTAACCAGGCGGTGGCGCAGTGGATAGAGCTTTCAACTGGGATGTGGATGACCCAGGTTCAAGACCTCGAGCTCGCCAGCTTGAGTGCGGGCCCATCTGGCTTGAGCAAAAGCCCGTCAGCTTGGACCCAAGGTCGCTGGCTCCAGCAAGGGGTGGCTCGGTCTGCTGAAGGCCCACAGTCAAGGCACATGTGAGAAAGCAATCAATGAACAACTATGGTGTTGCGACAGCAACGAAAAACTAATGATTGATGCTTCTCACCCCTCTTCGTTCCTGTCTGTCTGTCCCTGTCTATCCCTCTCTCTGATTCTCTGTCCTGTAAAAAAAAAAAAAAAAAAAAAAGTACTGTAGTATGTATTTTCAGTTGTAAGTTATATTCTGTAAAGCTGTAAGACACAAGTAAATACCGAGAAAGAAAGGCACTGGCCAGGTGGCTCCGCCAACAGTGTCGTCCTGGCATTCTGCGGTCACGGGTTTGACCCCCAGTCAGAGCACACATGAGAAGTAATCAATGAGAACACAATTACATGAAACAACTAAGTAGAACAAGTTGATGTTTCTCTCTTTCCAAAATCAATTTTAAAAATGCTACTAGGGCCTGACCGGGCGTGGTGCAGTGGATAGAGCGTCGGACTGGGATGCGGAAGACCCAGGTCCGAGACCCCGAGCTCACCAGCTTGAGCGCGGGCCCATCTGGCTTGAGCAAAAGCTCGTCAGCTTGGACCCAAGGTCACTCCAGCAAGGGGTTGCTTGGCCTGCTGAAGGCCCGCGGTCAAGGCACATGTGAGAAAGCAATCAATGAACAACTAAGGTGTCGCAACGGCAACGAAAAACTAATGATTGATGCTTCTCACCTCTCTCCATTCCTGTCTTTCTGTCCTTATCTATCCCTCTCTCTGTCCCTGTAAAAAAAAAAAAAAAAAAAAAGCCACTAGGAAGTGTGTCAGAAAGTCTTACAATTAAGAACGTAAAAACCATGTGACCTAGAACTGGAAGGGCAGCCTCATACCTGTGCAGTCCTTGCACAGGGAGGGCACCTGAGCCACCCAAGGCCATGTCTCGTGTCAACAGCTGCCTCCTCCGAGAAGACCACACTAGCAGGCCTCTTGGTGTTCTTGGACCACCAGCATGGAAATGGGTGTGAGGGAGAAAAGAGCACAATGCCACCAAGACTTCCCCATTCAGAATGGTCCCCCCAGTCCTGAGACCTCATCTGCGTCAACCCCCACAGAAGCCAGGAAGGGCCTGCAGTGGGCATGTCCTGACCAGGAGCACCTGGAGGGAGAAGAGCAGCTGAGACGCAGACCCTGTGCACACTGGTGTGCATCCTCTCCATGACTTCTGGTCAAGGTGCTGGAGGCAGTCACAAAGGCATTCAGGCCTCCCACGGCCCCACAGGCCTAAGTGGCAGCATGCCCAGGGCCTTGGGTGTGGCTGGGCCGGGCCTGTCAGGTGGTGAGAGCACCACCAAGCACGAATGATGTCCATCCTCGCTCCAGGGTCACCAGCTCTGTGAAGGACAGCTGTGCTCACTCCAGTGTGTGTCAAAGATGACAGAGCGGGGAAACAGTAAATGGCTTGTGGACTTCTTCTCCCAGCACGCTACCTGCACCAGACCCCCACCGGGTCAGAGAAAACAGCAGCATCTAACTGCATTCAGAGTAGACAGAGGCTCGGCAACCAGGGGTCTCCGTATGTTTAGAGTCAGGCGGCCGTGTCTGCTCCCCTCATGAAGCAGTGTGTACTCGGTGTGCGAGGCCATCTATAGGCTGCCTGGCAGCAGGCACCGCCAGCACCTGTGCTCAAGTTACAGCACACGCAAGACTCAGGACGATGGCTACAGGGCATAGCAGAGGTGCTGCAGGGGATGGCCACGTGGACAGAATCCCACAGAATGGAGTGCGAAACCCCAGTCTCCCCTGATGTAAAGCAGTGGACACCCATATGAACAAGGGAGAGAAGGAAACTCTTCATTATTGCAGAATTTCCACTAATAAACTCTAATAAAATGCAGAAGAAATGATATTTAGAAAATCTCTATTTGGCAAATACCCTGGTAATAACTGATACAGGCAAAAAAACATCATTAATGAGCCCACAAACTACTAGGTCAAAATTTGGAGAAATGAGATCTGCAAAGTGTCTCCCCACAAAATACTGATTAATTAAAAGAAAAAAACATAGTAGACTTCCGACAGAGAACCTGGCAGGTGCCACCTGCGCTGGTGAGAGTCAAATGGGCACAGATATGCCCAGCACAGCCCACGGGAAGACACACCCCCACAAAGACCCAGAACCTCAACCCGACCACGGGACACGACGCAGCCAGCCCACAGGGGATCTACAGGTCCCTGGCCCGCACCCCTATGTCAGACTCATGGAAACAGAGGCAGACCGGAGCCCTCCTGCAGACCTCAGAGACCCAAGGATGTGACCCTGGCAGCTACTCAACAGAACACAGCTGGGTCAACTGGTGAAACTTAATGAAGGCTGCAAATTACATAATAGCTCTGGATCAACACTAGTTTCCTGATTTTGAGAGCTGTGTGGAGGTTGTGTAAGAGAATGTCTTCTTTTAAAGAAACACACCACACACTACAGTGTTTAGATGTAAAGGCCATGGCATCTACAACCTGCTCTCCCCATAGTTGAGAAGACATAAGGGGCATGCATGTGAGTATGCACACACGGAGAAAGGAAACACAGATGTAAGATGGGTAACTCTGGTGGAATTTGGACGAAAGGCATATAAGAATTCTTCATACAGTTTTGCTACTTTTCCATAAGACTAAAATTACTTTAAAATAAAAAGCCTAAAAAAGGCTACATTTAAGATCTAAAATAAACCAATTCTAAGGAAATAATCTTAAAGTAGGCAAAAGCTCTGCGTGCAAAACGTTTTCCGAACGCAATCTGTAACAGAATCTGGGGTGTGGGGGCAGGCCAGACACCAGGGTAAACAGCTAAGAGGGCCGCCTGAGCCTGAAGCCTGTGCCTCCCGGAGCGAGGAAGGTTAGAAGGTGCTCAGAAAGCAGCTCTCCACGTAAACCTGGGTTAAAGAATCATATGACTGAAACCGTGTGTAAAACCCAGCAGATCATAGAGATTTTCAGACCCCAGACTACTGTGAAGGTGTCTGCAGTTCCCCATAAAGAGGCTCCAGGCCTGTGGACCAGACTCACACTGTCAGCGTCTTCCATCCAGGTGTGCTTCCGATCCTCCTCCTCGATCCCAATGCCAATCACAGCGCGCATGACCGCCTGGCAGGTGGCCACACTCCCAGCCTTGTCACACTCCTCGGCATCCTAAAAGAGGGACATGACGCTGATGTTAGAGTGCCGACAGGGAGAACCGAGACCAGGTCCTGCAGGTGGCGTGAGCTCTGAAGGGTCTGGCTCTCTATCCTGCTGTGTACCCATCCCTGCCACCCTGCAGATCAATGCTCGACAAACGCCTAATGAACCATGAAGCTGCACCTCCCCCTGCCCGATGCTGGGCAAGCACCCACTGTGCACGTGCAAAGTGCTACAGGAGGCAGAGCAGTGCTTGTCCCAAGTCCCTGCACTGAAGAAGCTGGAGAAAAAGCAAGTTCACACTCTGGGTCTCAGGTGTGGAAGAAACTCTCCAACCAGGCCAACAGACCTGCCAGAGTGCAGAGGGGCCTGCCCGAGTCAGCGAGACAGAAGCCTGGGGGCGAGACAGTCCAGGGCAGGCAGGACGCTGGCCATCCGGAGGGCCACGGGCTTTTGGGAGCAGGGACAAGACAGCAGAGGGCACAGAGACAAACCACGGTCGTCTCCTGCACATCAAACAGGAAAAGACCAGCAATGCAGGACACATACAACACACAGTTCCCCAAAAAAGAAAAGCGCAAATGACTTTAAAAATTTGTAAAGAAATTAAAAGTCACTTATTTTTAAAATGCTCACTAAGCCATACTAAGTGACATTTTATACATATCAGGTCAGCAACATCGAAATGCAGCCAACACACTCGTGACCAAAATGTGAGAACTAAAACAATAAAAATCTAGGAAACGTAGGAGTCAATCTTCATGACCTGGGGCCGGGGAAGGATTCTTCCATATGACGCCTAAAGCACAATCAACTAAAGAAAGAATTACATTAACTGAACCAAATCAAAACTAAAGACTTTTGTGCTACAAGCAATCCAATCAAGAAGGTTACAAGACTACACACAGATTGGGAGCACATACTTGCAAACCATGTGATCTGATAAGTGACTTGTATCCAGCACGCACATGTGCGCACACACACACACACACAACTCCGGTACTTCAAAACAACTCAATAATACACAGATAAATAAGCAAAAGCAAAAAAGCAAATAATGCTAAAATGGACAGAGCATCTAAACATATCCACACTATGACGTGGACAAACCTTGAAAACACTACATGAAGTAAAAGCCACTCCCAAAAGGCTACACACGTCTAATTCCATTTATACAAAGAGTGCAGAATATGAAAAACTGCAAAGGAAGCAAACACACAGAGAAAGAACAGGAACCTCTGGAATCGGGGCAGGCAGGGTGACGACTTCTGGGGTGATGAGAAGCCTCTGGATCAGAGTGCACTGATGGCCACAAAACTCTGACTACACTATAAACCACTGAGCTGTACACTTGAAATGAGTAAAGTTCACAGGATGTTAATTGCAGCTTAAGAAACTGTTACAAATGAAACAAAATAATTTAAAGAGACCGGCTCATCGCAGCGGGACAACTTCAGCTGGCTTCGTGCACCTGGAGGGGAGGCAGGTGTCTGAAGACACCAATGCAAGATCTCCCAATCTGAACCGTCTCAGTCCACAGATCCAAGGAGCCAGACCACCTCCACACACAGGAGCAGCAGCACCAAACGTTACAGACTGCTCAAACCCAACAATGAGACAAATCCTAAAAGCAACTAGGAACATTTTATTTATTTTTTTATTTTCTTTACAGGGACAGAGAGACTCAGAGAGAGGGATAGATAGAAACAGACAGACAGGAACGGAGAGAGGTGAGAAGCATCAATCATTAGTTTTTCGTTGTAACACCTTAGTTGTTCGTTGATTGCTTTCTCACATGTGCCCTGACCGCGGGCCTTCAGCAGACCGAGCCACCCCTTGCTGGGGTCAGCGACCTTGGGTCCAAGCTGGCGAGCTTTTACTCAAGCCAGATGGGCCCATGCTCACGCTGGCGACCTCGGGGTCTCAAACCTGGGTCTTCTGCATCCCAGTCCGATGCTCTATCCACTGTGCCACCGCCTGGTCAGTCACAACTAGGAACATTTTAAATTTGAAAACTTTTAAATATTTTTTCAACCAAAATATTTTTAAAAAGAAAAGAAACTGGCCTGACCTGTGTGGCGCAGTGGATAAAGCGTCGACCTGGGTTGCCAGTTCAAAACCCTGCACTGGTATGGTCAAGGCACATATGGGAGTTGATGCTTCCAGCTCCTCCCCCCTTTCTCTCTTTCTCTCTCATCTGTGTCTCCTCTCTAAAATGAATAAAATAAAAAAAAAATAAAAATAAAGAAACTATGTATGAGGAACAAGGATGGGTGACATTGTTTTCTTGGAAATAACGTGTGTGAGGAGGTAGTGGGCCATATCTTTTTAAAAAAGCAAGAAGCCCGACCAGGCTGTGGCACAGTGGATAGAGCATCAGACTGGGACTGAGAGGATCCAGGTTCGAAACCCCAAGGTCACTGGCTTGAGCGTGGCTCACCAGCTTGGACCCAAGGTCGCTGGCTTGAGCTAGGGGTCACTCGGTCTGCTGTAGCCCCCCAGTCAAGGCACATATCAAGAAACCAATCAGTGAACAACTAAGGTACCGCAACGTAGAATTGATGCTTCTCATCTCTCTCCCTTCCTGTTATGTCTGTCCCTATCTGTCCCTCTCTCTGTCTCCCTGTCTCTGTCACTCACACACACACACACACACACACACACACACACACACACACACACACAGAGCAAGAAAATGATCGCCAACCAGAATTCTCTACCAGAGAAAGTATATTCCAAAAATCAAGATGAAATAAAGACATTACAGACACACAATGCTGGAAATGCTCACCAGCCGGCCTGCACTGTAGGAAATGTTTCAGAAAGTCCTTCAGACAGAAGAAGACACACCAGTGAGGGCCCTGGGCCACACACAGGGATGGGGGAAACACTAAAGACACAGTTCCAGTCTAGTCTAGACAGTTCCATCTTAGTGACACGCGAGATCTTACAACAGGGTTTTTAAAATTGCCCAAACAGAAAGGGGCCACATGGGTTAACCACATCCTATAAAAAAAAGGAGAGGTCTTGATCAAGAGCATTTCTAAAGCCTGACCAGGCGATGGCGCAGTGGATAGAGCGTCAGATTGGGATGCGGAAGGGCCCAGGTTCGAGACCCTGAGGTCGCCAGCTTGAGCGCGGGCTCGTCTGGTTTGAGCAAAAGCTCACCAGGTTGAGTCCAAGGTTGCTGCCTCGAGCAAGGGGTTACTTGGCCTGCTGAAGGTCCACAGTCAAGGCACATATGAGAAAGCAATCAATGAACTAAGGTGTCAAAATGAAAAACTGATGATTGATGCTTCTCACCTCTCTCCTTTCCTGTCTGTCCCTATCTATCCCTCTCTCTGACTCTCTCTGTCCCTGTAAAAAAAAAGAGCAGTCCTAGAATATGCCACCCCAGCAGCAGCAGAACACCCTCCAACAGCAGCTCCAGCACAGACGAGGACATCCTGAGAGCAGTGGTAGCAACTGTGGCAGCAGGAACACAGAGAGGGAAGAGGAGGTCTGGGCCAACCCCAGTGCCAAGGGGATAGCCCCAACCCTCCTGCTGGATGAGGATGTGGAAGGCTCTCCCCTGGGTTGACTAATGACCAGCTGGGCCCCAGGAGATGGGCCGCCACTGCCCAGAGGGCAGACCAGGGGACAGGAACCGGGAGGGCACCCATCTGGTGGCTAGGCTGGAAGACCTTCGGAGACTTCACCAGGCACAGTCTCCAGAACAAGTTAAAAGACAAGGAAGAGTGAAAGAAGCCCGCCTGACCAGGCGGTGGCACAGTGGATAGAGTATTGGCCTGGGATGCGGAGGACCCAGGTTCGAGACCCAAGGTCACCAGCTTGAGCACAGGCCCATCTGGCTTGAGCGAAGGCTCGCCAGCTTGGACCCAAGGTCGCTGGCTCCAGCAAGGGGTGGCTCGGTCTGCTGAAAGCCCGCGGTCAAGGCACATGTGAGAAAGCAATCAATGAACAACTGAGGTGTCGCAATGGCAACGAAAAACTAATGACTGATGTTTCTCGCCTCTCTCCATTCCTGTCTGTCTGTCCCTATCTGTCCCTGTAAAAAAAAAAAAAAAGAGTGAAAGAAGCCCTAAGATGGTCACCGCCTTTCACGTGTGTTATTTCTACTCACCAAGTAGTGCTCGTGACTCGTGTTCACACACTGAAAGTTCTTCAGAGTGCCCAACCCCAATGTGTACTCAGGGTTTGCTGACATAAAAAGCTATGGAGTGGCCTGACTGGTGGTGGAACAGTGGATGCGAGCACTGACCTGGGACGCTGAGGTCCCAGGTTTGAAACCCTGAGCTTGCTGGCTTGAGCACAGGCTCGCCAGCTTGAGCAAGGGATCACTGGCTCAGCTGGAGCGCTGTGCCCTCCTTGTTAAGACATGTATGAGAAGCAATCAATGATCAACTAAAGCACTATGACTACAAGTTGATGCTCCTCATCTCTCTCCCTTCCTGTCTCTGTCTCTCTCTTTAAGAAAAAAAAAAGCTATGGGGTGATCACATAAAGAAAAGCCTGTGCCTCCCCCCACCAAGGAAGACCCTGGGCACCACTGACAGCCTCAAGCCTAGGAGAGACGCCAGGTGCGGGAGGACATCCATTTTCAGAGCCAGTGGCAGGACTGACCGCAGCTGGAGCCTCACCTGGATCCACTGCTCACGGTTGATCTCCACGCCGTTGGCCCGCAGCGAGGTGATGGCGCGGTCGATGATCTTCTCCACCATCTGCGTGTTCCCGTTGGCCTCCTCCAGCTTGGCAGCGGTGACCCAGATGTGCCGGTCTGTGGGGATGTTCTCCCGGGCCTTGTTCAAGACTTTGCGGGCATTTTCATAGGTCTCCAGCCTTGCCAGAGCGAGCCAGAGCTGCATGGAGAGAAGCCCGGGACTGAGGCCCGCAGGCAGACAGCAAGCCCGCCTCAGTGGTCCACAGCGCTTCTGCAGGTCTGAGCACTCTCCAGGACACCCAAGCAGGCCCTGAGCGTGCCAGCGCATTGTCACCTCATCTGACAGCTGCTCAGTTATGCTTCGGACTTAGTGACTCTCTGGGTAACGGGACAAGGGACAGTTTGGGTCACATCCTCCACACACCGGCTACACGCACGTGTGCCAGGCTCGTCCTGGGGTTGAAACAAAGGGGAGCAGGCACGAGGCTGCTGCACAAGCTAAATGGTCACAGGGTATTCAGCCTCTGGCCGTTCTCACACCCCAGCTGGTGACTCTGCAACATTTCATCACCAAAAACATGTATGGGCTCTATTTATTTTTGTATAAATAAATTAAGATTAATTTTGTTTGGAGAATTTCACAATACCCCTTAGAATAATTAAAGACATACTGAGTATCATAAGAACCAAGACTAAAAATCATTGCACAGAATGTTGTGAACCAGAATGATTAAAAGTAAAGAACTCCAACTAGCTCTGAGGCAGGGAGCCAAGCTCATGCTGGGCTGGCAGGAAGATACAACAGTTCCTATCACCCTCTTCTCTCCGGTCCATCTGCAGACTCTGAGGACTGAAAGAGATCTCCATGCAGTGGTCAGGCTGAGCTAAGGTTGCTCTGTGCTGCCTTCAGGGGCATGGCTGACCACAGCCAGGCTGCCCGCTCTGCCTGCAGCGGTGACAGGCAGCTTCCCGGACCTCAGTGCCGCCCAGGTGAGCTCAATGTCCAGCGGATGCCACTTCCAGACACCAGGGCTGGGCTCAGGTTTTGGCAACAGTGATGACACGGAGGACTCACCTCCACGCTGGTGGGGCAGCACTCCACGGCTCGGCTGAGCATGATTCTAGCATCCTCAGGCTCTTCCAGCTCCACAGCCGCCTTCCACAGACGAACCGAGTTGGGCACATGCTCCAGGGCTGGGGAAGGCGCACAAGAGACCAGGTCACAGAAAAGGGAGATGAAAGCAGGACACCTGGGTCCCAGAGGATACTGCAGCCGGCAGGGTTAGGTGGTCTCACCCACGTGACAAGCCGGGATGGGAGGCCTGTCCTTTCTAGGGGTACCTGCAGGCCTGGGGTACAGCAGACAACTTAGGACAGCGCATCCACCCCCAACTCACCCTTGAAAACCAGTGTTACGAAACAAAGCAATGTGGGCCCAAGACGGCCGTTACACAGGAAGGGCAGCAGGCATGGAGTGGGCGTGAGTGAGCGAGTGCCGGAGTCACCGGGAAAGAAAGCAGAAATGATTCTGGCTGTCTGCCCACGCTAGTGTGCATCCGAGGGCCAGCTGAGGTCCTCAGGCCCCAGACCAGTTTTCACAAAGCTATGCCATGCTCCATCAAGGCAACCTTGAGACAGCGTGGACTGTGGCGAATACGGGACAGCCCAGATGGGAAGAGAGCAGTCTAGACGAGACACGTTTGTGAGTGGAAGACAGGACCACACAGAAGTCACGTGACATGCAGCCGACGGACTTGTGGGAAGGACACTCAGGTGCTGAACATGTGCTCAGGGACCTCACGACGACGGCTACTGCAGGCTACCATGCTTTGTGGGCCAGAGTACTTCTCTTGGGGTGAAATACCTCCACTTCCTATGAGTGCACTAATTGGCAGAATAACAGTGCTTCACACCAGGAAGTCACCACTGGCCCACCCCAGGGCACATGGCTCACACACCCACACTTGCCCTTACAAAGGAGGACACAGTGTGTCAGAGGTAAAGCACTTCGCCCAAGGTCACTCAGCCTCCTGTTCCAGACTAGCAGCGGAAGCTGAAGTTCTCCCAACAGCGGGTTAGGGCAGCTGCTGCACCCAGCGTGACCACAGCGGAGTTCATGCACCAGAGACCGAGGACTGGCATGGTGTTTGTTCTAAGTCACAGACAGCATCATCTTAGTTTTCAAACATCAGATCTTTCAAGCAGTGGCTGTCACGTGCTCAACAGAGCACCCCGAGGCAGCACCAGCTCTGCCCAGCCACCTGGAGACGGACTGATCTGGGAACCCCTAAGGAGGAGCAGGGACCGGCCGACTGAGGGCCCGTGTTCTTTCCACCTAAGCACAGCTTCTGTGCCTGAGAGAGAAAAGAGCCGGGAGGCCCGTGCCCCTTGAGGTCCAGGACGGCCTGGTCCCCAGCAGGCCCTTTTCTGTGCCCATTCCCTCTCCACATCTGAAGCCAACTGGAAACGAAGCCAAGTTATCTGGTGGTAACCATTCATCATGCTGTGGCAGGGAAGGCCAGCAGAGCTTTCCCAGATAAATAATGCTAACGGCCCTGAGGTCAATGTGTTTGTCATTAGAGAACTATTCTCCTGGCTGAAAGACGGTAGGAAGTTGATTTCTATAAACCAAAATAGGTGCTAACTTTCTGCTCCCGGCCCTGTGAGGAAGAGACTGTCTCTGAGCATTGCATGGGCAGCGGGGCTGCACTCAAGAGCGCAGACATGAGAAGACACACAATCATGACACACACACGCAGCCAGGGCCTCCATCAGGCACAGACAGCAGTCAGAACCTACATGACAATACCGGCAGGCCTGGTGTCACTCATCTGTAACATGTCACTCAAACACAATTCTGAAAAGCAAGCTCTAGAAACCACTCCCTGAAAACTGCCCCCGATGCCACTAAACACCTGTGCCCTGCGCTAAAATCCAGGCTCAGTCTGGATCAGCCCGACTAGCATCTGCTCTGGAACAAACATCAAAAGCTTCGCCCCTCACCCTTGTGGTGAAGGGAGAATACTGTTTATCAATTCCTCAAGGACAGAAAGTAAACCAAGTAACCACCAAAGCTGCATGTTGGCAGTGACTCCTTGGAGTCAGTTTCCCCGGCATGTAAACTGTTCAAAGGGACACACGCCTAATGGACCCCACGACCTGGTTTACAGCCCCAGGCAGGAAGGTGAGGCATGGCTACCCAGTGCCTAGCAGGGGTCTCACGAGATAGGAAAGAGTTCACCTTCTGCACAGCTCTGGTGTGGCCACCAGAGTGACTTCAAACCAAGCAGCACGCTTCTACCTGCCAAAACTTGGCTCCTGGTCCGCGGTGGAGACAGCCAACGCCCAGAGGGCCTATGTGGTGCTGGCTCAGTGCACCCCTCAAATATAGCACCCCACTGAGCCCAAAGAAGCAGATTCTGCTCGACCTGTGGTGGTGCAGTGGACAAAGCATCGACCTGGAGCACTGAGGTTGCCGGTTCAAACCCTGAGATTCCTCAGTCAAGGCACATAAAAGAAGCAACTACGAGACACTGCTTCCCACTCCTCCTTACTCTCACCTCCCTCTCTCTCTTCTCTCTAAAATCAATAAATAAAATCTTAAAGAAAAAAAGCAGATCTGAAAGAGCATGTCCTTCCCTTGCAGAGGAGAAAAACCCACACCCGAGTGTCTGCCCAAAGCCCTGAACGCCACACAGCAGGAAAGGCGGCAGTGGGCTCTCTACCTGAGCGCCGCAGCCAGGTGAAAACTCACCCCACAGGGGGTGAAGGGCAGAGGCAACCCAGCCAGAGAAAGGCCTGGAAAATACCCCATTCCTTAACCACTCCCACCGCGACCTGAGCAGAGCTGTGGGAAAGCAGCTCCCAGGGCACGGGCACCACGTGTGGAACAGGCAGCCCCTCCCCACAGGGAAAACAGCCCAGGGGACCCTTCCCAATGGCACCCCCAGGGAGCTTCACCTTTCCGAAGAACGCGCTTCTTGGCTCGAATGTCCGTTTCCAGCTCTGCTGCTCTGATATAAATCCTGACAGACTGTGGGAGGTGACGGACAGCTTGGGCCACCACAGCCTTGGCAGTATCCCCTGGCTGCAATCTGGCTGCTTCTAACCAGACATCTTCACTCTGTAAAACAAATGAAAAGAACTGTACACATACATGAAGCCGGAAGCCTGACAGAGCCGCACACCCAAGAATGCACGTGCGGCCTCGGGACCCAGGGGCTGGCTCCGCAGAGCCCCGGCCCAGCTTTTACAATCAAACAAAAGTCATCACTTGGCTTCAAATACAGCTGCACCACGGACCCCTTGTACCACTAACACTTGAGACTGTGGCTATCACAGAGCTGTTTTGAGGGGGGGACAGGCAACACCCCAAGAGTAAGCAGCCAATCCAGACATGGAGGAGACAGAGGTGGCCATGCACTTGCCTGGGAAGCTCTCATTTGAGCCCAAGTCCAGAGTAAGTATGCACACGGCACCTTTCACGTCAGAGGTGCCCAATCTGCACAGTCTGCAGTTGCTTTGAGGGTCTCACTGCTCTTTTTTAGAGCCTGTCTAATCACTGCACTTCTAAAACAATGGTGAAATATTCTCCCAAGATCAGCACTAACTTCTAGGCCTTTTGCATGAGACGGGTGGGAGCAGTGACCAATGCCGCTCTTCCTAGTCGAGGTGACCCCTGCCCTTAAACGAATGGTGGGCGGGCCTCCACTGCAGGTGAAGAGAGGCAGGAAACACCCTCTCACTTTCAGCTCCTCGTCCTGGCCTGGCCTGCCGTCTGAAGTCTTGACCCTGACAGGCAGACAGCTTTACTCTAACCCAAGTCTACCCCCACAGGCGTACTGCACGGTACTGAGGGTCCCTCCAGAGCCCCACAATGTGCCTCACCTTGGGGCACATCTCCGTCCCCTTCATGATAAGGTTTCGAGCAACTTGCAGCTTTCCAGTGACTTCTTCCAGGCGGGCCGATGCAATCCAGGCGGGCGGGTGGTGAGGGTTTGTCTCCCGAACAGACTTGAGGAGCAGCCGTGCCTTTTTGATATCACTACAAGGGTGAGGAGGTCCGGGGTCAGCCGCCAACTGTGAGGTGAGCCGCAGCCCAGAAGAAGGCACGCACCACGCACCACACTAGCTGTGACCGCTGAAGTCTGGGAGATACCCAGCTCGCAGTCCGCTCAGCGCCATCCAAGCCTGCTCAGCTGCCATGCAAACAGCCACCGAGCACGACTATGTCCACAATGGATGGACACAAACGTATCTTAAATGGGAATTCAAACTACTCCACTTTATATCTCTTAGAACGTCCACATCCTCCTTTGGCTGCATAGCTTTCAAAGAAAACCCAAAGCATTCTAGGCAACTGGAGTCCTACCCTGACCCCCCGTTCCTCACAGTACTCACTTGATGTCCCCTCCGTGAGTCGGGATCATGGAATTTAAATCTGTTAGATAGCCTTTGGGGTCGACCACAGTCTGCCCACTCACAGAGTCAGACACCTGCAAGACAGGGCAAGCCACACTGGTCAGATGAGGGCCTGGAGCAAGGTGCTCAGAGAGCCAGCAGCCTCCTGCAACCTCACTGCCAGTGGACGTGCAAGCTTCAGAAGCAGAAAAACACCTTAACTTAAACAGTTTGTGATGATGATAAAGATGTTTCATCTACACGGAGCAAAGGTTTATGTTAAAAATAAAACCAGGCCCTGGCCAGTTGGCTCAGCAGTAGAGCATTGGCCTGGCATATGGAAGTCTTGGGTTGATTCCCGGTCAGGGCACACAGAAGTGACCATCGACTTCTCCGCCCCTCCTCCAATCTCTCTCTCTTCCCCTCCCACAGCCATGGCTCGTATGGCTTGAGCAAAGTTGGCCCCAGTCGCTAAGGATGGCTCCATAGCCTTGCCTCAGGCGCTAAAATAGCTCAGTTGCCAAGCAATAAAGCAGCGGCCCAGATGGGCAGAGCATCACCTGGTAGGGGGCTTACTGGGTGATCCTGATCAGGGGGCATGTAGGAGTCTGTCTCTGCCTCCCCAAACCTCAATTTAAAAAGAAAAAAGTTCTGCCTGACCAGGCGGTGGCGCAGTGGATAGAGCGTCAGACTGGGACTCAGAGGACACAGGTTCGAAACCCCGAGGTCACCAGCTTGAGCGCGGGCGCATCTGGCTTGAGCAAAAGCTTGCCAGCAAACCCAAGGTCGCTGGCTCGAGCAAGGGGTTGCTCAGTCTGCTGAAGGCCCGCAGTCAAGGCACATGTGAGAAAGCAATCAATGAACAACTAAGGTGTCGCAACGAAAAACTGATGATTGATGCTTCTCATCTCTCTCCATTCCTGTCTGTCCCTATCTATCCCTCTCTCTGACTCTCTGTCCCAGTAAAAAAAAAAAAAAAAAAAAGTAAAAAAGTCAAGCCTGACCAGTGGTGCACAATGGATAGAGTGTCAACCTGGAACACCGAGAGGTTCAAAACTGAGGTCACCAGCTTGACAGTGGGATCAACATGATTCCAAGGTCACTGGCTTGACTGGCGTGGCTCCCAGTCAAGGCACACATGAGAAGCAATCAATGAACAACAAAAGTGATATAACTACAAGTTGATGCTTCTCATCTCTCCCCCTGTCTTTCTCACTAAAAAAAAAAAAAAGTTCAAAAAATACAGTAGATTGATGTTTTTCATCTCTCCCTTCCTGCCTGTCCCTATCTGTCCTTCTCTCTGTCTCTATCACAAAATAAATAAAAAAAGAAAAACAGTAGATCAATTAAAATCTAAAGTTTCCACTGCATCAAAGTGCAATGGTTGAAGAGTTCACTACGTTATCTTGTCTAATTCTAAGCATATACAAAACTGATGACTCTTCTCCCCAATTTCTTGGCTCTTTTGACTTTACAATGCTTTCTACTATGCTAAAGTTTTAAATTTATACATAATAAAATTCGAGGTATTTCTCCTCCTGGTTTCTGATGTGCGTGTCATAATTAGAAAGGGTGTCCCTCTTCCCCTGGGTCTACCTTCCAGAGCACAGAATGTAGTGGGTCCCTAAGGGCCACCACAGTTGTCGAGGGTGCAGGAAGAAAAACGTGATTGAATTTCAGGGAAGGGGGTGGGCACTAAGCTTCACTGACAGCCCTCCACCAAGGCTGCCCTTTGCTAGTGGCACTGAGCAGGCCCTGCAGGGGGACACAGAGACCAATCTGAATTCAGAATCCCACCACTCTGAGCAACAGGACAGGGATGGTTCAGCACTGCAGGTCTGTTCATCTTGTGACAGAGAACTCTTGCATAAACACGTACTAATTCTATAATAAGAAAACAAAAATTCTAAAATGTCATCTATATGACCTGTGGTGGCACAGTGGACCAGACGTCCACCTAGAAGGCTGAGGTTAGTGGTTCAATACCCCAGGCTTGCCTGGTCAAGGCACATACAAGAAGCAACTACTATGAGTTGATCCTTCTCCATCTTTCCCTCATTTCTCTCTCTAAAATCAATAAATAAGGTCTTTAGAAAATAAAATAAAAGCCTAACCAGGCGGTGGCACAGTGGATAGAGCGTCGGACTGGGATGCAGAAGACCCAGGTTTGAGACCCTGAGCTCGTCAGCTTGAACGCGGGGCCCATCAGGCTTGAGCAAAAGCTCGCCAGCTTGGACCCAAGGTCGCTGGCTCCAGCAAGGGGTGGCTCAGTCTGCTGAAGGCCCACAGTCAAGGCACATGTGAGAAAGCAATCAATGAACAACTAAGGTGTTGCGACGGCAACAAAAAACTAATGATTGATGCTTCTCACCTCTCTCCGTTCCTGTCTGTCTGTCCCTATCTGTCCCTCTGACTCTCTCTCTGTCCCTGTAAAATAAATAAATAAAATAAAATAAGACATCACCTGTAGGAAATGTTACTTGAAAAGAACTCTCACCTGGCTTAGCCTCATATCCATCAGTGTGTTCCTTGCTTGGCCAATCTTCCTCATGTCTAGCTCACCTGTGCCAGGTGTCATCAATCCAGGTGTCATTCCACCTGGGTATGGAGTGTTCAGCCCACCAGGATAGGGTGTGTTAAGACCTCCAAATTGCTGGGGGTAAAGGGGATAAGATGTTAGAAGCAGCCTCACCCTGACGTCCTCCTGGGCGTGTGCAGCTGTGCAGACAAGCTCAGAGGCCGCAGAGCCTGAGCTGTGGAAGCACCAGGTCCGACACCTGCCCGGGCAGTCCCACCACCTATCTCACCAAAACCAGACGAAACAAGGCCCACCTCCCTCCTTTCGGATGCTTACAGTTTGTCGGGGGTCCACTGAAGTGTGGTTCTCTCCAGTCTGTAAATGTTTGGCGAAGAAGCTGTCGGGAACAGGGGTCAGCTTCTCATAGCGTGGGTTCCGCTGGCGCTTGTTTCTGGCGTCACCCACCTCAGGGATGCTCAGCCACTCTTCTTCTGTCACTTCTGCCAACTTCCTCTGCAAACATCCAGCCAACAGAACACTGATTCTCTGGCAGATTTCCACATGCACAAGAGAAACTTTGTTCTCCCCGGGCCCCTTCGCCTCCAAATCACCACGCTTAGAAAGGACTCTTATGCAGAAATGGTTATCACCTTCATTTAGAAAAAAATTTGCTGATCCGCTCTACTTCACTCAAATGCAAACTGTCAAATGTAAAATGTTCTGTCAAAGCCCAGAGGACACAGTTTAGAAAATCTAATGTATAAACAAAGTTAAAGTTACAAAGAATACATGCTCACTTATCCTGCCTTCTTTGTTGGGAAGAGAGTTTCTGCATACAGACACACAATTAGACAGATTAAAGCAGGACCCTTCTACCATCTGAATTCAAAAAAGAGCCGAGTAGTGGCCCTGGCCGGTTGGCTCAGTGGTAGAGCATTGGCCCAGCCTGTGGATGTCCCTGGTTCCCAGTTAGAGAACACAGAAGAGCACATCGGCTTCTCCAACCCTCCCTCTTTCGCTGCTCTCCCTCTCTCCTCCCCTCTTGCAGCTATGACTCTACTGAAGCGAGTTGGCCCCAGGTGCTGAGGACGGCTCCCTGGTGCTGCCTCAGGCACTAAGAGCTTGGTTGCTGAGCAAGGAAAAAACACCCCACAGGAGCAGAGCATCGCCCCCTGGTGGGCATGCCGGGTGGATGCTGGTCAGGGCGTATGTGGGAGTCTGTCTCTGCCTCCCTGCTTCTCACTGAATAAAAGCAAAGCAGTGATGTCGTGGCATCACTTCTATTCCGGAGCAGTCTGGCTCTCTGCGGGCGGGTTGGGTGCTGTCCCTCTTACTTTGAGATCTGAGAACTGCTGTTGGATTTTGGGGCGTTCCATACGGTATTTCTCAATTTCTTCTTTCTCCCTTTGCTCCCTAGGAAGTAAAATGTGTGCACGCGTTAGAAATGCTGGATATCCACTCTGAAACAAAGTCCCTTCATTATGCTTCTTAGTTAAACCACCAAAAACAAGTTCCACAAACTCAGCAGCTAAATCAAATTTGTTCTAAAGTAACAATGGACATTCACAAATATTAAAACTCAATTATCTACCAAATGAAAACATGCAGAAATTCACCAAAGTGAAAACGAGTTCTAACTCTGAGATAATACTTGCATTTGAATAAAAATATATTTGCTGCTTTGAAATTATACAAAACCACCAAGGCAGAGCCATCCTGTGCACAGCCAGCTGTCCCTCCTGCTCTTCACTAAACATAAACAGCCCTCACCAGCTTCGTTGTGCCACCGGCCATGGCCAGTGGTCTCTACCATTGCCGCTTATCTGACCTTCAGGGACAGAGTGTCTGGGTTAAGTGTGGGACCCCGTCTAGACACTGGGAAGAAGTCTGAGTTTATACCTGAACACAGAGTAACGGGCACTGTGACAAAGTATCAACCAGGCAGCTAAACTTCCCAACACTGGGATCTACACTTTCCTCCACAAGGTAACAGAAAGATATCTGTGGGTGGTGATCTGAATGTGCTGTGATGAACGATGTGCTTGGGAGAGAAACATCCCCTCTGTAAGCTGGAGTGTCAGTCACGGCCCCTGACATAAAGCAACACAGGTGCACCTATCAGGCATTCTGGCCAAAGATGCTGCACCTGGCCTTGGCCAGGCCCCAGTGTCCCCTGCACAGGAACAGAGAGCAGGACAAGTTAAAGGACAGGCCCTTCTACAAAGTGGTCTCTTCAAAAAGCCACCGTCACACAAAGGTTACAAAAGACAGAGGCGGGAAAATTAGGAGACGTGCCATAGGAGCTGACAGGACTGTATTCTGGTTTGGGAGAAAAGCCGCTGCTCTGTGTTCTGGGTATGAGCAGGAACATGGACGTGGCCCAGCTCTTAGGTAACACAATCAGGGCTCGTGCTGGTGGCTGGGACAGAGGTGCTGGTCCTGTGGGAGACAGACTGCTCAACGTGGAGGGTGGCCTGACCCTGAGTGACCCAGAAAAGACTACCTGCAGGTGCAGAGAAGCGAACGTGCAAAGTGAGACCAGTGCTGGAGTCCGCAGGGCGTGTGTTTGCTTTGGTATTCTACTTGTTTGAAGTGTCACAATGTTTTGAAAAGCCAATCGCTTTTCTAAATCCACTTAATACACGACTTTCTGTGGGCGTCCTTGTCACTCAGTTTCTTAATGAATGACTTCCAGAAAGTTGGAATCAAAATTTCTTTTTTTTTTTTTTAATAGGGACAGAGAAAGAGTCAGAGAGAGGGATACTTAGGGACAGACAGACAGGAATGGAGAGAGGTGAGAAGCATCAATCATTAGATTTTTGTTGTGACACCTTAGTTGTTCATTGATTGCTCTCTCACACGTGCCTTGACCGCGGGCCTTCAGCAGACCGAGCTGCCCCTTGCTGGAGCCAGCAACCTTGGGTCCAAGCTGGCGAGCTTTTGCTCAAGCCAGATGGGCCTGCACTCAAGCTGGCGAGCTCGGGGTCTCGAACCTGAGTCTTCCACATCCCAGTCCGAAGCTCTATCCACTGTGCCACCACCTGGTCAGGCTGGAATCAAAATTTCTTTATTACGCAAACCATGTGCACTTAATTACCATTTCTGTGCGCATTGACGTAATCACAAGTTTTAAAAAAACTACCTGAAGAACATTTCACTCTTCTAAAATGATCCTGAAATTATTTAAAATGCTACATGTATTTGGGAGAATTACAAAATTGCACCTGTAACGAGTAATAGAAGAAGAAAATGAACTGAAACATCAACTGTCACTTTCTGGGGTCATGACTAAATATCACCCTCTTACCTTTACTTAATTAACCTCATTGTTCTAATATTCTACAATGAGAACAAATTTTTCTAATACAAAAATAACTTAGCCTGACCAGGCGGTGGCGCAGTAGATACAGTGTCACACTGGGATGCGGAAGACCCAGGTTTGAGACCCCGAGGTCGCCAGCTTGAGCGCGGGCCCATCTGGCTTGAGCAAAAGCCCGTCAGCTTGGACCCAAGGTCGCTGGCTCCAGCAAGGGGTTGCTCGATCTGCTGAAGGCCCACAGTCAAGGCACATGTGAGAAAGCAATCAATGAACAACTAAGGTGTCGCAATGGCAATGAGAAACTAATGATTGATGCTTCTCACCTCTCTCCATTCCTATCTGTCTGTCCCTATCTATCCCTCTCTCTGACTCTCTCTCTGTCCCTGTAAAAAATAAATAAATAAATAAATAAGAAATTAGGGGATATTTCAAAATGAATGTGAAGCGATAAAATATCCCCTAATTTAAAATAATTAATTAATTTAAAAAACGTGGATAAAGAGAGTGAAAGACAGTAGTCAGTTTTACCTCCTTTCCTTTCTTCTTTCATCCATTCTCTTATCCAGAGCTGCATAAATGGCATCTGCTTCCTCGTCGTCTTTCTCGTAGGGCCCGCTTGAGAAGAGGCTCCCCGCATAGCCATTAAACTGAGAACCAAACGACAAACCTGGGGTCAGAGTCTCACCCACTCACTCCCCATCAGCAGAAGCAGAGCACTTCCAGTTGCAAAATGCTTGCTAAACAAATTCAGGCACACCCAAACTGAGGAATAATAAAATAGCTGTTGAGGACAGGGAAGACAGAGAAGCTGTCCCAACCAGAGAAGACTAAGGAGCCAAGGACAATGCGGAAGGAGGACACAGGTGGGAAACTAGTTCCTGGTTTGATAGTTGCACTAGGGTCATGTAAGATGCGGAGAAGCCTGTGAAGGGTACACAGGAAGTTTTCCATATTACTCTTGCAAGTTCCCTGTGAATTTACGATTATTTCAAAACTAAGTATTTAAAATCTTTTCCTCGCCTGACCAGGCGGTGGCACAGTGGGTAGACCGTCAGTCTAAGATGCAGAAGGACCCAGGGTCAAGACCCCAAGGTCGCCAGCTTGAGCGAGGCGGGTTCATCTGGCTTGAGCAAAAGCTCACCAGCTTGGACCCAAGGTCGCTGGCTCCAGCAAGGGGTGGCTCGATCTGCTGAAGGCCCACGGTCAAGGCACATGTGAGAAAGCAATCAATGAACAACTGTGGTGTCTGTCGCAAGGGCAATGAGAAACTAATGATTGATGCTTCTCACCTCTCTCCGTTTCTTTTTTTTTTAAATGAATTTATTTATTCATTTTAGAGAGGAGACACAGAGTGAGAGTGAGAGAGAGAGAGAGAGAGAGAGAGAGAGAAAGGGGGGCGGAGCTGGAAGCATCAACTCCCATATGTGCCTTGACCAGACCAGTGCAGAGTTTTGAACTGGTGACCTCAGTATTCCCAGGTCGATGCTTTATCCACTGCGCCACCACAGGTCAGGCTCACCTCTCTCCGTTTCTGTCTGTCTGTTCCTATCTATCTCTCTCTCTGACTCTCCTTCTCTGTTTCTGTAAAAATATAAAATAAGACCTTTTCCTCTAAGGAAAATGCCACTAGTTAGAACACATGTGAAGAAAACTTCAATGGACCAAATACCAATTAATAAAGAGGGTAAACATTAAGGAAAATAAAACAAATATTACTAATTTCACTTAAAATTTTTACCAGCCCCGGCCTGACCTGTGGTGGCGCAGTGGATAAAAGCGTCGACCTGGGAACACTGAGGTCGCCAGTTCAAAACCCTGCACTGGTCTGGTCAAGGCACATATGGGAGTTGATGCTTCCAGCTCCTCCCCTCTTTCTCTCTTTCTCTCTCTCTCTCTCTCACTCTGTGTCTCCTCTCTAAAATGAATAAAATAAAAAGAAATTAAAAAGAAAGTTTAAAAAAAAAAAAACTTTTACCAGCCCCTAGAGCGCACCTGCTTGATTCTGCATTTTGAGTGTATCTTAAGCTCCAAGGGACCTTCTTTTTTTACAGGGACAGAGAGAGTCAGAGAGAGGAAAAGATAGGGACAGACAGGAACAGAGAGAGATGAGAAGCATCAATCATTAGTTTTTCGTTGCCATTGCGACACCTTAGTTGTTCATTGATTGCTTTCTCACATGTGCCTTGACCACAGGCCTTCAGCAGACCGAGCAACCCCTTGCTGGAGCCAGCAACCTTGGGTCCAAGCTGGCGAGCTTTTGCTCAAGCCAGATGGGCCCGTGCTCTAGCTGGCGACCTCGGGGTCTCGAACCTGGGTCTTCCGCGTCCCAGTCCGACGCTCTATCCACTGTGCCACCGCCTGGTCAGGCCAAGGGACCTTCTTTTGCTTCTGTCACTTGTTTCTTGAGCCCGAGCAGCCCAGCTGGCTCACTTCTATTACCTGTTTCTTTTTTAAAATTTTTATGAGTTTATCTGAATCAAACTGAAGACATATGCCAGGAACCAAGATCTCAAATGCTCCTTCTAACTTTCTAAATAAACTTTTCCTTATAATTTGAAACTTTTTTCACAGGCCAAGACAATACATCAATGCAGTGGTTGTAACAGCTTCAAGAACCTCTCTTTTGGCCTGACCAGGCCGTAGCGCAGTGGATAGAGCGTCAGACTGGGATGCAGAAGACCCAGGTTCGAGACCCCGAGCTCGCCAACACCTGCGGTGAGAAAGCAATCAATGAACAACTAAAGTGTTGTGACGGCAACGAAAAACTAAGATTGATGCTTCTCACCTCTCTCCGTTCCTGTCTGTCTATCCCTCTCTCTGACTCTCTCTCTGTCCCTATAAAAAAAAAAAAAAAAAAAAGGACCTCTCTTATGAAGAGAAAACAGAGTGTACTTTCTCACTCCGCTACAAAAAACCCATGAAGAGCTGAAACAGTGACTGCACCAGCCAGGCCAAGCCACTCATCACAGATGCTCAGCCCTCTGGAGCCCGGCAGGGAGCCCACCAGTCACCTCATCATAGTTAGTGTCGTTCAGATCCTCATCGTCGTCGTCAGCAGCCTGGCTTTTTTTCATCTGGTCCCCGACTGTCCTCTTGCCCGGAGGCGCATGGCGGTCATCCACAGGATCATTGGCATCTCGGGCGGGTCCAATATCTGAGCGGGTGGTGAAGCCAGTGGCGCTGCAGAAGACCCCCAAGAAGCCCATTTATCTGGGTAACTTGTTCCTGTGTTCTTCCCTCCACACTCGTCACCTAACATCTCTCCTTTTAACACCTTCATGATGCTGGCGGCAGTGAACCACACATCACCATGCTCAGGCATTCCCAGGAAAGCATTCCCAGGAAACCCTCTGGCCCACCTGGACCAGATTACTCAGGCTTGCTTTTGCCACCACATTCTCCTTGGGAGGGGTTCCCGAGGGGGCCAGACCACCCTCCTTCCAAGTTCTAGCCTCCATTCCTAAGAACGTCCCATCCAACCAGACGCTCAGGCCAACCTGACCCGATCAGAGGTCATCTTCTGTGCCCTCCGGCTACTCCGGGCTGTTCCGCTGATTGCGTAGGTGCCATCCAAGCACCAAGGCAGACACCATTTCCAGCTTTGCGTCCGTCTGTCACTAGGTGGTACTGAGTCTACCTCCCAGCCCCTTCTCTCCAGACCGAGACTCCCAGCATCTGGGCACCTAGCTGGCCACCTGCTCCAGCCCCTCAGAACTCTGTTCAAGGACTCCTGGCTGATCCCTCCCCTGCCTCCTGTTTCCTTCACTGCCCAACACACGAGGCATCAGTTTCTCCTATAACCCTGCTTGCTACACTTCTGCATCTCTAAATCCAGCCTTCCTTCCAAACTTGGCTCAAATGCCAGCACTGTCTAGAGCGCGCCCTGACCACTGGACCCCATGCCTAAATCAATCTGCCTCCTTGGATGAACCTATTGACGCATTCACCCCACTTCTCCTAATCCACTCTGAATACCGTGTCAAATAGGAGCGTTACGTGGACCCCACCGATAGGAACACGACACCCCTGAGGAGAGACACCCAGTCGTTTCCCTAATCAAGAGAATAACCAAGCAAACAGGGTAACGACTGCTCCTTTATTCAACCCACTCGCAGGCCTCCCGCTCCTTCCCCCAGCGCGCCGCCCGCCCGGGACTCACCCTCGGCCCAGCCCCGGCACGTAGCCGAGCGGCGCGGGCATGCCCAGGAACGGCTTCTTCTTCTTGTTCATGGCGGCGGCGGCGACGACGAGGGATACCGCGGGAAGGACGGAGCCCGAGGCCGCAGGCGGAGGCGGAGATGGAGGGCCGCAGGCGCCCGAGGTTCCTCCGCTGCAGAAAGTCGCGGGACTTGCGTCACTCACACCCCGGAAACAGAGCGCCCGGTCCGCGCGAGACCCCGCCCACCTCGGGGGTCCCGGGGAGGAAGTTCCGGAAACGCGACTTCCGGCTGCGGCTGAGGGGCGGGGCTGCGGCGCGCTCGGAGGAGGAGCGCCGGCTGGTGGTGCGGCGGCCAGGCAGTCCCATCCTAAACAATCCCTGGCGGACCGCGAAATCGTGCCCATCCTGCTTCCTGCGTGTTCTCCATGCTTTCCAGGGAGATTGTGCCAGCCCAGCCGCCCTGGCCCCGGGGCAGGCCCTAACACCCCTGAGCGGAGCAGCACACTTATCCAGTCGTGCAGAGCTTGTGGGCACCCCTGTCTGCGTGAGCTACTGGCGCCCTAGCTCTCAGCGCTCAGATGGGGACACAGGCTCCTTCCTATACAAGCCTACCCACCCTGAACATTCCAGTGAAGGCAGGAGCCCAGCGCCTAGAGAGCTGAGGAAAATAAATAAATGCAGCAGATACGTGCGGAACAAGTCAGTATGTAGTAGGGGCAATATCAGCACGTGGGGATTCCTTGCAAACCTCTGTTGTGTGTGTTGGTGAGCATGGGTACGGGTACAGGCGGACATGATGACTGTGTACTCTGCATACAGGTCTGCATGGCCATGTGCACACTGTGCTGTGGGACAGCCTCTGCCCCCACATGAACCTGAGGAGAGCACTGACGCTCTTGGCAGAGCAGGGAGCAGGCCAAACTCAGGTTGCACGACTGGCCTTTCTGCCGGACCAGCCAGCCCCCAGCCCACCCTAGCACTTCTCACTGGTGTTCTGGAGGAAACACGTCCCTCCTGCCTGCAGCAGCTTCCTTGGAGTTTCTCTCTCCTCCCCATCCCCTTCCAAGCCTCCTTCCAATGCTAAGTCCTGAGCAGAGTCAGATTCTGGGACTACAGAGGGGATGGGACAGACTCCTGGCTGTCCTGGAGTTCACAGTGCGGTGAGGTCAAAAGGGGATCAAACTGACTTCTCCCAGGAAGTAAGGGCCTACTTGAGAGAGAGACCTATGGAAAAGTCTGGGAAATGTGTGAATTAAAAGAGTGAATAGAGGTAGAAGAATGTAGGGAAGTGGTTGGAAGGTGTCAATTGGCTCTTGACCTGGTCCCGGGGGGGGGGGGGGGGGGGGGTAGAAGGTCCCAGGAGCGGGTAGGATTCCCTCCTTCCCCCGGTAACAGACACAGAGGGACGAATATGTCCTTACTTCCCTTCCTCAGAGGCCCCTGAGGACGCCAGGGGCCCCTGCAGGTGCACAGTCTCTCATTCTTGAAGCTACGCCCAGGTGCACACCGTAGGCCCTTGCCCTGGCAGACGCCCTTTGCATACGCAGACCGGCGCGCCGCCGACACACCTCCGAGCTCCCGGAGCGCGCCCAGCACTCATAGCTCAGCGGCAGGTGCCTCGACGCGCAGACTCGCCGGGCGCGGGGACCGGTTCGGGCGCGGGGCCGGCTGGGGCGGGGCGGTGGCGCGCGTTCCCCGCCGGCCACACGGGCCGCCCTGCGCCCGGCGAGGGGCGTGTGCACGGGCCCGGGACTCGCGGGCCCCATGTTCACGGAGCTGAGGACCAAGCTGAGCCCCCCGCGAGGCCGCGCCGGGGCTGTGCGTGCCGGCTTCGGGGAACGCCGGGATGTGGACGGTGAGCGGGGCTGGACCTGGGCGCGGAGATATCGCAGGCTGGGTGCTTGGGGACCGAGAAGGACGGGGACGGGACCTGCAGGCTCCGAGCCGCGGAGGCGGCGGGCGGAGTGGGGGGCGCGTTCTGGCCGAACGGGGTTCCTGGTGTCTTTGTCCCGCGCTGGGGGCGGGGGTGGCACGGTCTCAGACCTTGGGAATCAACACACCCTTGGTTTGAGAGAGGTGACCGATCGGCGCTGGTTCCTAGACTGGCACCACCGAGAGCGGTCACCTTTTTCTTCGCTCGGAAATAAGCCCGCCCCGGCCCTTGCGTTGCGGCCGAGGCCACAGCCGGGCTCCGTTGCCCCCGCCCCAATTTCTACTGGAATTCTGACGTTGGGGCTAGGAGGAGGGAAGGACGCATGTATGGACGGAGATCCCACTCCGAGCGCCGGCAGGAAATGGGCGGAACCCGGCCGGCCCAGGACAGGTGCGGCGCTGGCGGAGGCGTCCGACTGGTTTGCCCAGAGCAGGAAGCTCTCGCCCAGGCCCGGCCGGGTGAAGCCAGGCCGTGCGACCCAGGCGCCTATTCTCTGAAAGGTGCCGGCTTAGAATAAGTCTTTTCCCACGGTACTAGAAGCCACCTCAACGCGGCGGCCACAGTCTGGCCCTAGACCTCAAATTTAGAATCAACCTCCTAAGGTCATCTGATAACGGAGTTGCGATAATGGGGAGGAGGTTCTAAGTCGGATGCATCTTATAGCGTGGGAGGAGGGAGTAAGATGTGGATTTCCCCCATTACTGAGACCTGGGCACAAAGCCAAAGCCAAACCCTACCTCTGTAGGGGGTGGTAGGGAGGGTCTCTAACTTTCTGGGAGGTGGGGAAGGACCTGGCCTGGGAAACTGATCCTGCCTGCTGAGTCAGGGCTTGGATGCTGTAAGCTGTCAAGATGGGGGCTAGCCTGGGCCCAGCTTCCTGTCCCTGCCCAGGGCTCTGCGACTGGCGGACATCACACAGAGTCTTTGTGCACCCACTTAATCATTCACAATATTTTTGGGCATCTTCTATGTGCCAGGATCTGTGCAGGGCCCTGAGAGGGGCCTCTGTCTGCACCTGACTCATGTCAGCAGTGAGCCCAGAAACGATGGTAAAACTAAAACTTGATGAGTGTAATGAAGTTGGTGTGGGGAGAGAGAGAGAGAGAGCTTGAGGCATCAATGTGAGTCCCTGAGCCCATGACTGCACCCTGCACTCCTGTACTGGGCAGCCCATGCTGGCTGGACAGCCACCACGCACAGGAACCATCCTGGGCAGAGGGCTCTGTGGGAGGTAGGGAGCAGGACTCCCGGGTGTCTGCTGCCTGGAGTTCAAGCTTCTTGTCAATGAGTCACAACCAGTGAGCACAGCGGGGCAGGGCCAAGCCTCAACTCTAGGTATGGCTGCAGAGACAGACTTCAGTCTACCAGGATGGGTAAGCAAGGCACCCAGAGGCCTCCCCATCACACAGAACTTCACAGGCAGGTCCTACGTGTGCACCCTGGTTTAGTGTGTCATGTGCCTGCGAAGGGTGAGGTCAGGGCTGTCCCATGAGAGCCCCACCCCTGACCATGTCCTCTCTCTAATCTAAGCAGAATCTGTCCTGCTTCCTCAGAACATGGGCATGGGTCTCAGAGGGGAAGGTGTTCATTTGTCATATTTGAGCTAGGTGGGGTCCTCAAGACAGCTCTGGGTACTCCCATCTGCCTTCAGGGGCTTGGTCACCCCTAGTTGGGAAAGCAGCCCCTTCCTCAGTAGAGGGGACATGGGCTGAGCAAGGAGAGGAGCCTCTGGCTTTGCCCCTGACCATTCTGACCAGGCACCCCTGCTCGGCAGCCACTGCCCACTTCAGCTTCTGCCAGACCCTCCTGGAACATACAGTGTCAGCTGAGAGCATCCCCTGCCACCTGCCTAGGACACCAGGCACCAGCCTCACGTGGCATGATACACGCAGCCAGAGGGCAGCTGCTGGCCGGCCAGTCAAGCTCCTGCAGCAGCCTGGCACAGAGTCCTCCCAGGTACCAGCCACCATACCCACCTCAACCCCTGCCTGCCCCACCACCTCACTGCATCTGCTGCCCTCTCCCCCACAGGGCCGGCTGTACTCTGACCACTGTGGCCTGTACCACACGAGTCCCTCACTGGGTGGCCTGACAAGGCCTGTAGTCCTGTGGAGTCAGCAGGATGTCTGCAAGTGGCTCAAGAAGCACTGTCCCCACAACTACCTCGTCTACGTGGAGGCCTTCTCCCAGCACGCCATCACCGGTGCTGTGGTGGCTGGGGGGGGGGGCGGTGCACAAGGATCCCTCTCCTTTCCATTTCCTCCTAACTTGGCCTCCACCCTTGTCCCTTCCTCTCTTTCTGCATTGATCTGTGTCTCTTACTCCACCCCTCATCTGTCTCTCCTCTCTTTCTCTTTGTCTCTCTCACTGTCTTTTAATCTGTGTCCTCCCCCCCCCTTTCTCTCTCTGCTTTGGCTCCTGATGCCTGTTGGAGGTTGACCACCTTCCCCTCCCACGCAGGCCGGGCACTGCTGCGGCTGAATGCGGAGAAGCTGCAGCGGATGGGGCTGGCACAGGAGGCCCAACGGCAGGAGGTGCTGCAGCAGGTGCTGCGCCTGCAGGTGCGCGAGGAAGGGCGGAGCCTGCAGCTGCTCAGCCAAGGTTAGTGGGAGGGGCCAGGAGTGTCGAAGAGGCTTGGAGAGGGCTGGGGGCTGGGTTACAAGGCCCCCTGAGAACAGGCTGGGTGGGTGGATATTAGGAGTGTGTCTGTGGGACCCCCAGTAAGGACTGTCCTACACCCATGGTGACATGCACGATGCCAGAGGCCCCATTCCTCATCACCCATTCACCCATAGCTTCATTCGGACACATGTCTTAGTTGCTGCCTGAGGCTTGAACCCCAGACCCCAGCACTGTGACCGGAGCCTGTGGCAAAGATGAGGGACAGCTCCTCTTGGACTGCAGGAGTCCCCAGGGGCCGAGCCCAGCCCAATGAATGGACAGGTGGGACCAGGATTGCTACCTTCAGCCACCTCTGGTTGTGCACTCTGGGTGATGCCTAGGATTGGGTGGGTGGGGGCTTCATGAGTGTTGGCCCACCTCCCAGGACCTGAGCCCAAGCACATCCCTGGTGCTGCTGGCAGCATTCGGGGCAGCCACCTGGAGCCAGTGGGGTTTGGATGTTCCTCCAGACTCCCAGGGAGTGTTTATTTATATTCCCTACACCAGTGGTCTCTGGATATCCTGTCCTCTTCCAGGGCAGGAGGTCTGTCTGTCTGTCTGCCCACATGTCCAGTTCCAAACCCTGCCCTAACACCTAGAGGACTACCCACAGAGGTGGGAAAAACTTCCGGGTTCCTTTTGCTGTGTGCCCATCCCCTGCCCCCGCCCAGGCCAGCCGTCCCAACTCATGTCTAGATGATAATGATCAGCATCCGCCTGGCCAGGCATCCTTCCCGGCCCCTTCACTTATTATATGTGAGACCCTAACCACGCCTGCCTCTTTTCATGGGAACTGAGAAGAGGCAGGTCCAGGATTGCCCAAGCGCCCAAGACACTCCACAATAGGGACCTAGCCCCCAGCTGGGTTGGGCTGCATTCTGGCCTTGAGTTTGGGAAAGCTTCCCTCCTCTCAGGGTCACGGAGGCCACCCTGAAGGCCCATAATGGGCAGGCATTTCTAATGCCCCTTTCCCAGGAGAACCCAGATCCTCACAAGAGACGGTCCTGAGGGCTTCACCACCCCATGCCTGCCCACCAGACCTAGCTGGCCCATGAAAACCACTCCACGGGCCAGAGGGCCTCAGTTGGGGCTGGGGCTGCTGAGCAGAGGGACACTGAGGGCTGTCCTGCAGTCTCCTCCCTCTGGCTCCCCTGCCTGCCACTCCCCTAGGGGACTCTGAAAACCTCAGAGACAGATGAGGCTGAGCCCCCAGGCCCCTCTCTGTGGCATGAGTTGGCTTTAGGACGGGAGGTTGGTTGTTTCAGGTCCCAAGTGGAATTTGGATAACTGGCCTGGTGCACACCCCCAACCCCTGTGACCCCCACCACGGGAAGCCCCCTTGTCCTGTCTGGCTGCCCTGAGTGTCCCCCACCTTGTGCCATCATGATGTCACCCTTTCCAGAGGGTCCCTCCCATCTCTACCCACTTCTCTCTCCTTTGTATTGCCCTCCTACCTCCACCCCAAGCTCCTGGTTTGTCTCCCTTGTTTTGCATTCCCTTTTTTTTATATTCTGATAAAAAGGCCAGAAATAAACCTGGTTCTCCAATGCCCTCGTGTGGTGTCTGGCTCCAGTCAGCTGGCTTGTGGAGGTGGGCAGAGCCCTGGGGCACCCCTGAGTCTGGGAAGAGGGAGTGCCTGGCCCAGCAGCCTCCTGCAAAAGCCACCAGGGGGCAGTGGTGCTGCATGTTGGCCGGGTGCTTATTTACCCTAGGAACTGGGGTGGGGGGTAAGAGGCACAGGCTGGGCTCAGAGGAGTGGACGGCATGTGGACCCACCAACACAGGTGTGTGCTAGGCTCCTGAGGCTGCTGGGAGGCTTCACACAACAGAAATGAATTCTCTCACAGTCCTTCAAGCTGCAAGCCCAGCGGGGTTCCTCCAGGGGAGAGAACCCTTGCTCACCTCTCCGAGCCCTCCATGGCTGCTGGGGGATTCCTGGGCTCAAAGACACATCACTGTGTCTAGGACTACGTGATTACATCACCTTCTATCTCAAATCTCCCTCTTACAAAGATGCTTGTCACTGGATTTAGGACCCACCTGGATAATCCAGGATGATCTCATCTCAAGATCTGTAACTTAATCATGTCTGCAGAGACTTTTTTTTCCAAATAAGGTCTCATTCATAGGTTTCGAGGATTTGATGTGGCTACTTTTTGGGGACCTCCATGTAGGGTACCACAGGCAAAGCCCTGACATAAGAAACCATAGCATACACCCTGACACATGTATACAGGCAGCCAGACACACCAATAGTAACCCAGAGATATACACCAATCCCTACAGTCGGAATGTGCACGTGCACCCAGATCCACCACAACACACTCCATCACAGCATCCCAGACACACAATGACCTCCTTGACATACAGAAACACATGACATTGCATGAGATCCTGACCTCCAGACAGGCTGCAGCATGAACACATACCTTCTGGGTCCAGTCATGCCTTACACCCTGTGCCCAGCCCCCTGGAAACTAAGATACAGACAAGTATCTTCTCACCTAGTACAGGACACAGACAAACCCTGACACTGTGACGTCCAGAGGCTGCTGCCAGACATACATGGTTGCTCAGACACACACCTGACACGGACACATCACATACACGAGCGTGAGACTTACGTCGTCGGGAGAGCTGACAACCTTGGATTGCACCTCAGGGCACACACTGATGCCTCCTAACACCCTGCATGTCCTGTCCCCAGGTGAGCACCGTCAGTGAGGGAAGGACATTCCCTCTTCCTCCTGGGGTCACACCGGCCTCTCTCTGTCTCTGACTTCCCAGGGGAGGACTGACCAACTGATGCCTCTACAGAGTGCCCCCCACCTTGCCTCTGCCTCTTGTGCTGGCCTTGAGGAAGCAGACCCCAAGGGTCTCTGTAAGAGGTGGCCCCCAAATGTGCTATCTTTTGTGCTCTGCCCTCAAGCAGTGGAGCTGAAGCTGCCCCAGGGTGGACACTGTTGGGGGCAGTGGAGCTGAAGCTGCCCCAGGGTGGACACTGTTGGGGGCAATGGAGCTGAAGCTGCCCCAGGGTGGACACTGTTGGGGGTGGTTGGGGTGGGGGCGTGCAGTGTGAGGGTGAGGTGGGAAGGGCTTCAGGGAAGGAGGTGTACCTTGTAACTCCATTTCTCAACTGGCAGTCCCTCCCCTCTTTCATTCATTCCCATGTTCTGGTGGAGTTGCTGTCCATCACCTCAACCTGATATCAGCTTTCCTGCAGAGGGCCAGGTTCTGGGGCACAGAAGGGCAAGACAGTGGCCACAATCTAGGAACACTCCCTCCCAAAGCAGACAGGTTGGTCCAATCAATGGTCAGTAACCCCAGTGAAGCGCGGGTATCACGTGCCAGGAGCCAATGAATCCCCCGAGTGGCCACAGGCAGAGGTGGTACGAGGCTGGCTGCAAGAGAGGCGAACCCTGTTTTGCAGGCGCTGGGTCCCCATGGCCAAGAGTTCAGAGTCCCAGAGGACGGTGGCCGCAACCTTTTCAGAGCCAGGACGTAGAGGCGTCCGGTGGCTTCCATCAGAGCACGCTGGACTTGGGGCAATATCCTGCGCCCCTATGTGACTCAGTTTACCTCACTCTCTGAAAAAAATGTCTCCTGCCCTAGGAGCGGCATAACTGGTCACTTTGTTCTGGAAACCCAGTGGACGGGCGCGACGGACCTGGGGGTCCCGCAAGCGGGCGGGCCGACGGGCCCCAACCCCCCGACCCGTCCCTCCCGTCGCGGAGCGGCTGCAGGAATACCGCGAGAGTTCGCCCCCTCTTCCCACCCCCCCCACAGTAAAACTGTCAAAGGTGGGAGGGGCGGGAGCGCGCATGTGCGCAGCGCGGCGCGCAGCCTGCGCCGCCCGGACCCCGCGCCCGCACCCCTGTCCGGCCCCGGCCCGGCCCCGGCCCCCGCCCCGCCTCCGTCCCGCTGGGCGCCGCAGGTAAGCGCCCGGCCGCGCCCCCGGCCCAGACCCCGTCGCAGCCTCCGCGCTGGCCGCGCCCCAGACCCTGACCCCGCGTGCAGGCCGGGGTGGGGGGGGGCCAAGCCGGAGCCCCCGCCCGCCGCCCCCCCCGCGCCGCGCCCGGACCCCCAGCGCCGCGCCCCGCGCCCCACGCCGGCGCCGCGTTCCTTCCTCCTCCTTCTCCAGAAAAAGTCGCCATTTTGGTTCACTGCCTTCGCCACCCCCCCTCCCCAGGCGCCCGCGATCGGCCCTTCCGGGGCCAAGCCGAGGCCGCACCCTGGCCGCAGGTGACAGGTGGGTGGCGAAGCCAGCCTCCAGGTGCACATCGCTTGGCTGGCCTCATCAGCGCGCCCGGACTTGAGCCGGGGTCCAGGGCCAAGCGGCCTTGACCGCGCTGTGGTCCCCCTGCCAGCGTCTCCTGCGGTCAACGCGCAGCCCTTCCCTTTCTTGGAGAGGAGGGTCCTACCTCGACGTCCCTGCTGGGCGCGCCTGAAAGGTGGAAGCCCTTTCTCTTGGTGCAAGAGTCACAGACCCTGGAAGGAAGGAAGGTCTCTGCCTCCTAAGCCAGTCCTGACCCCAGGACCCCAACTTTGAATTCTACACCCACGCCTGAGAAAGACTGGAAAGGATGGGGTCCCAGCGGGCACCTGCACCCCGGTCGCTAGGGTCATCATGGGCCTGGGGGGACTTATCTTGGCGTGTCTCCTATTGGAAGTTGAAATGTGATGACTTTCAGAGAAGTTTGTTCAGACCTTTCTTGACCCATACCCCTCTCCAGGTCCAAAGTATGGGCAGGGACTCTGCTGACCTCTGACCTCGGCCTGCCCAGGTAGCTTCTGTACTTTGTTAGACACATAACGCCTTCCCATCCTCTCTGATCTAAGTTAGTTAGGAACTACCAGAAGAAGGGTCACCTGACCACACAATCTGCCCCTGCTCTTCTGTGGCCTTGGGTGTCCCTGTTGGAGGACCCAGCAGGATTGAGCTCAAAGTTCCTCCAGTTCTCATTCCCATGGGAGGAGTGTATTCCCTGAAGCTGGTGGCCCTGTAGGTAGAGGACAGAGACACTACAAAGGGTGAAGGTGAATAGGAGGTCAGCCAAATGGAGGGTGACCGAGGGGCCCAGCCAGCCTGAGGCTTCCATCTGGGCGGAGGAGCCCCAACAGCAACAAACCGAAAAAAAGGGTGACGTAGGATGGTTCAGCTGACACAGGGACCAGTACCTGGTGCCTGACAGTCTTCCATTCTTGGTCTGCCACCCTGCCCTGGCTGGGGGACACATGCAGTTGGGGAGTGGGCTAGGGGTCCTCAGGGTCCATGTTGGCTGTCTTCCATCTTTGTCCTAGGCAGAAGGATACAGAGGCACCTGTCTGGATAGAGTGGAATTGCCATGGGTTTGGGTGGAGCTGTGAAGGAAAGTGTCACAAAGTGCCAGGCCAGTGTGGCCTATGTGCCAAAAGCCATGCTGGTGTAATAATTGGCCCCAGAAGGGATGTTGTTGGCCTCCCTCTGCCTGAGCACTCCACCTCTCCTGGGGCTACCTGGCCTAGTGCTGGGTGTGAGGTGCGTGGTTCTTGGCATGCTTTGGGACTGTATCTAGGATGGAGGTAGCCCATTGGATATGGTGAGGGTCTCGGGGAAGGGTGAGGTCCTTCCAAGCTGAGGGTGTCTTCTGGGGAGATCTCAGCTAGGCAGTCACTCCCCTAAACCAGAATCCACTCATCACCTGCTTCCCTGTGTACAAGAGCACAGGCAGGCAGGCTCCCTCCCCTTCCCGGAGCCAAAGAGCAAGGGATAGTGCAAGGAGGGGCATTTCAAGTCCTGAGTCGGCCCTTGTGGGCCTCACAGTTTTGTCCACTTGGTCTGCAGCAATGACTGATCCCTTCTGTATCGGAGGCAGCCGCCGGCTCCCAGGGTCCAGCAAGAGCGGGCCTGGGAAGGACGGCAGCCACAGTGAGGTCCGGCTTTCTGTGCGGCATGACCCACCAAAGCTGGGTAAGAGGGGTTAGGCCAAGGTCCACTCAAAGTTGTCACGGTCAGCCAGTGCTGGTGTGGGCCACCTCCTGGATGTTCAGCTCCTGGGTACCAGGTAGCTGCCTAGGCTCCTGAGAGCCTTCACAGGGTGGGGGTAGCCAGGGGCCCTGGATTCTTGTCGTAGGCTGACTACAGCCTTCCACTCTCCCATTCCTGAGTGGTGGGAGGGAGTGAGGCTCACTTGGGGCCCTGGATGATACATGAGGGCTACAGGGAGCCTAGTCTCCAAGCCTTGGTGTGCTGTGTGCTGCAGGGTTGCCAGTGGCTCGGGGTGGGCAGACAGTGCCCAGCCAGGCCCCACTCTGCTTTGACCTGGGAAGTCCAGCCAGCGACAGGACAGAAGGGAAGAAAAAGGGGCGTCCGAAAGCTGAGAACCAGGCCCTCCGAGATATTCCCGTGAGCTCCCTGAGGGCTGGGGCGGGGCTCATGCTGGGGTCTGCCTGTGGAGGCCACTGCCCTGCCTTTGCTTACCATCCACACATTTAGTTCCAAGCCCTGAGCCCGCTTTAGCGGGCCACTCTGTGTCTCACGGGTTCATGGCGTGGCCTGGGGCCCATGTCTCTGGGGCCCTTAGAGCAGGTCTAGTGCACCCTCGCTGACCAGGGTAGCCTGGATCTGGTGGTAGTCCTGAGGTCAAAGGGCTCCTGCAGCCCGTCTGCTCTTCTGGCCTGGGTAGGGTGCAGAGTCTGGGGTTTGGGTCGGCAGAGGCCGGGGTGGCTGAGGGGTCAGCAGCCCGGCCTTTCCCACGCCCAGCTCTCCCTGATGAACCAGTGGAAAGATGAATTCAAGGCGCACTCACGGGTGAAGTGTCCCAACTCAGGGTGCTGGCTGGAGTTTCCCAGCATCTACGGGCTCAAGTACCATTACCAGCGGTGCCAAGGGGTAAGGGACTATGAGTTGGGAAAGAGGCCTGAGCCTGCCCTGACCCAGCGGTCGGCTCGGGATGAGTCTACACAGATGCCCGGGTGGTCCATCCCATGCCTGCCCTCTCCACCCAGGGTGCCATCTCAGAAAGGCTGACCTTTCCCTGCTCCTTCTGTGAGGCTGCCTTCACCTCCAAGACCCAGCTGGAGAAGCACCGGATTTGGAATCACACGGACCGCCCCCTCCCGGCCCCCAAGCCTGGGCCAGTCAGCCGGCCAGTCCCCATCAGCCGGCCCGTTGGGGTCAGCAAGCCCATTGGAGTGAGCAAACCTGTCAGTATTGGGAAACCCGTGGGTGTCAGCAAGCCCATTGGTATTAGCAAGCCAGTGACGGTCAGCAGGCCTGTGCCAGTTACCAAGTCAGTGACAATCAGCAGGCCCGTGCCGATCACCAAGGCTGTGCCCATTGCCAGGCCCGTGCAGGTCACTAAGGCTGTACCGGTCACCAGGCCCATGCAGGTCACCAAGGCTGTGCCGGTCACCAGGCCCGTGCCAGTCACCAAGGCTGTGCCAGTCACCAGGCCCGTGCCGCTCACCAAGGCTGTGCCGGTCACAAGGCCCGTGCCGGTCACCAAGCCTGTGCCCATCACCAAGTCTGTGCCCGTCACCAAGTCTGTGCCCGTCACCAAGCCTGTGACAGTCAGCAAGCCAGTGCCAGTCACCAAACCTGTGCCAGTCACCAAATCGGTGACCACAAACAAACCAATGCCGATGACAAAACTTGTGACAGTTACAAAACCCATGCCAGTCACAAAACCGGTGACGGTCAGCAGGCCCATTGTGGTCAGTAAGCTGGTGACGGTCAGCAGGCCCATTGCCATCAGCAGACATACACCATCCTGCAAAATGGTGCTGCTGACCAAGTCTGAGAACAAAGCTCCTCGCGCTGCTGGGAGGGCCAGTGGGAAGAAAAGGTACGAGGAACCTTCTGGGTTGGGGGTGGGGCTCCCCAGCTGTGCCTTGGGGGCAGTAGCCCACATTGGGCCCTCCTACCCCTCACCTCCCTGCTTCCTGCAGGGCTGCGGATGGCCTGGACACCTGCCCCCTCCCACCCAAGCAGGCGAGGTCAGAGAACGGGGAGTATGGTCCGTCCACCACAGGCCAGGGCTTGGCCTCCCAGCCCAGCACAGACCCCAGTAGTGGTCCCCTTTCTCTGGGCAGCAAGCCAAGAGCCGCAGGCCCTGTGTCCCCGCCTGAGGAGGGAGCTGAGCGCACAAAGCACAGTAAGACGAGAAGGGCGCAGCATCCAGGGCGGGGTGGGGTGGGGGGGCAGCGGCCAGCCTCCCAATGATTATTTGACCAGAGTATCGGCTCCTGTTTTCTCTCCCCCGAGTCAGGAAGGAAACAGAAAACACCCAAGAAGTTTACGGGGGAGCAGCCATCCATCTCAGGAACCTTCGGACTTAAAGGTAAGGCCCCGGCGGGGCACCTGTCTCTCTCGCACGCGGGTGTGCCTGTGCCCTTGGCCCATCCCTGCCCCACCCCACTCCACGTGTGCACACAGGCCTGGCCAAGGCGGAAGACAAATCCCGAAGCCACCGTGCTAAGAAGCAGGAGGGGCCAAGCCCTGAAGATGTCCGGAAGAAGGTGCCAGCCCCCACGAGCACTGTCAGCAAGGAGGCGCCAGCCCCCGTGGCCCACCCAGCCCCAGGTGGGGGCCACTGTGTGGCAGGGACCAGGCCGGGTCTTCATTGTGGGGCAGATCCTGGACCACACGGATGGGGGGCTGAGTGTGTACCCTGGGCTCTGTGCTTGGATTCCGGGAGCCCAAGCCAACCCCTGAGTCCCTGGCCCTGTCCCACAGGCGGCCCTGAGGAGCAGTGGCAGCGTGCCATCCACGAAAGGGGGGAGGCCATCTGCCCCACTTGCAACGTGGTCACGCGGAAGACCTTGGTGGGGCTCAGGAAGCACATGGAGGTGTGTCAGAAGGTAAGGCTGATCCCTGGGGTTCCAGAAGGAGGTACCCTAGGTCAGCTTCTCATGGGTCACATGTTGGCAGCTCCAGGATGCCCTCAAGTGCCAGCACTGTCGGAAGCAGTTCAAGTCCAAGGCCGGCCTCAACTACCACACCATGGCGGAGCACAGCGCCAAGGTACGCCACGGGCCCCAGCTGCCATCCAGCCCTGACCACTGACCACTGACCACAGGCCTCCCTCTCCGTCTCACCCCACCCTACCTGCCCAGCCCTGACTGCTAACCTTTCAAGCTTTCATTACCACACTGTGCCTGACTTTGGACATCGGTGGCCCCAGTGCTGGGCAGGGGCAGGGGCCCTATGGGGGTGGGGGCACTGAGGCTGGGCCTGCCCCCCAGCCCTCTGACGCCGAGGCCTCTGAGGGGAACGAGCAGGAGGAGCGGGAGCGGCTACGCAAGGTTCTGAAGCAGATGGGAAGGCTGCGCTGCCCCCAGGAGGTCAGTGGGACAGCAGCAGGTCTGGGGCAGAGGGTGGGGTGGGGCATAGCCCCCCGCTGGCCTCTTACAGACCCTTGACCTCCAGGGCTGTGGGGCCGCCTTCTCCAGCCTCATGGGTTACCAGTATCACCAGCGGCGCTGCGGGAAGCCGCCCTGCGAGGTGGACAGTCCCTCCTTCCCCTGCTCCCACTGTGGCAAGACCTACCGCTCCAAGGCTGGCCATGATTACCACATGCGCTCGGAGCACACGGCCCCGGTGAGTGGCTAGGCCGTCCTATCCTTCAGGCACCAAGCACACGTCCTCCCCAGCGCTTGCCCACGTGTCCCTGTCCCACGGCACGCACCTGGCTCCCTGCACCTGCAGGCTGTGTGGCCCAGGTTGCTCACCTTGACCTCCTTGCCCTGCAGCCCCCCGAGGAGCCAGAGGACAAGCCCCCCGAAGCAGAGGACCTGTTGGGTGTTGAGCGGACCCCCAGTGGCCGCATCCGCCGCACATCAGCACAGGTTGCCGTGTTCCACCTGCAAGAGATTGCAGAGGACGAACTAGCCCGGGACTGGACCAAGCGGCGGATGAAAGATGACCTGGTGCCCGAGACGGCACGGGTGAGCCACCCGGTCTCTGAGCAGGACATGCCTCCGCGTGGGGTCCCCTGTGACAGACCTGCCCCCATGACCCAGGCCATCTGATGGCCTCCCAAGGTTTATATCTCCCTACAGACGTCCCAGTTGAGGGCCTCCTTGGAGCAGTGGGAGCGGTGGGGTCAGCTCTGGTCCAGAGCTGGCCACCTGAGCTCACCCCAGTGCCTACGTATTTTTTGTTGTTTTGTTTTGTTTTTGTATTTTTCCGAAGTGAGAATTGGGGAGGCAGAGACAGACTCCCACATGCGCCCGACCAGGATCCACCTGGCATGCCCACCAGGGGGCGATGCTCTGCCCATCTGGGGTGTTGCTCTGTGGCAACTGGAGCCATTCTAGCACCTGAGGTGGAGGCCATGGAGCCGTCCTCAGTGCCCGGGCCAACTTTGCTCCCATGGAGCCTTGTCTTCTGGAGGGGAAGAGAGAGACAGAGAGAAAGGAGAGGGGGAAGGAGGAGAAGCAGATGGGCACTTCTCCTGTGTGCCCTGGCTGGGAATCAAATCCAGGACTCCCACACACTGGGCCAACGCTCTACCACTGAGCCAACTGGCCAGGGCGAAGTGCCTACCTGTTTTTACAGCTCAACTACACTCGGCCAGGCCTCCCCACACTCAACCCCCAGCTTCTGGAGGCATGGAAGAATGAAGTCAAGGAGAAAGGCCATGTCAACTGCCCCAATGACGTGAGCTGGGGCAGGCTGGTGGGTGGGCAAGGGACACTGGGACTTAGATCAAAGAGATTAGCTATGGCCCTGGGTGGGAGCCTTCCAAGTGTCCAGTTTACCTGTGGTCTCTGGGCCCCTACAAGGTGCTCAGACAGAAC
Source organism: Rhynchonycteris naso (assembly GCA_037038555.1). Lineage (NCBI taxonomy): Eukaryota > Metazoa > Chordata > Mammalia > Chiroptera > Emballonuridae > Rhynchonycteris > Rhynchonycteris naso. Next base: position 169,171,823 of record CM073001.1, on the reverse strand, counting down.
CTTATTGACAGAGAGGCCCAGCTGCCCACACCCCAAGGCTCCCAGGGTCAGGCTGCTCACATGCCCAGGGAAGCCCAGAGCCCCTGGGCTGGGGTAGGGGCCATGCATTTGTGTTGCGGTGCTGCCAGGCGGCCCGCCCATGACTGTCTCCCCCCCCAGTGCTGCGAAGCCATCTACTCCAGTGTGTCTGGCCTCAAGGCCCATCTCGCCAGCTGTAGCAAGGTGAGTCCCCAAGGCCTTCCACCATGGCAGGCATGGGCCCTTCAGTCCCCTCAGGGATCCCCACACATGAGGCATGCGATCTCATCCCCTAGGCAGCCTTCTTCATGAGCCCGGGGACTGGCCGGTGCTCCATGGCCAACCCAGCCCTGGCCACGAGTCAGGCAGTCCCAAGTGGTCCTGCCAATGGGGGCTCCTCCTCTCTGTGGGTACCAGTGGGCATGCTGCCCTGGCCAGATAAGCTGTGGACACCTTACCGTGTGGCTGCAGGTGGGAGGGAGGTCCTGGTCCAACACCTAGCCTGGGCTGTCCGTATCTTGCAGGGAGAACACCTGGTGGGAAAGTACTGCTGTCTGCTGTGTCCAAAGGAGTTCAGCTCTGAGAGCGGTGTCAAGTATCACATCCTCAAGGCCCACTCAGAGGTGGGTGGCACGGGCCTGTGTGAGGGACCCACAGATGGACAGGCTAGCCCACAGAGGGCACTGAGCTGCGGTGGAATGGAGAGGTGGTGTTGTAGCGGCCTGCATGGAAAGACCAGCAGCATCTCTTTAAAGTGGCTTCCGGCTTCCCCGGGAGAGAGCCGAGATGGCCAGGCACCCCCTACTCTACCCCGGTCTCCACCGCTGCTTTTCTCTCCCTAGAACTGGTTCCGGACTTCAGCAGACCCGCCCCCCAAATACAAGAGCCAGGACTCCTTGTCACCCAAGAAGGAGGAGAAGAGTCCGACAGGTGGGAAGAAGCGGGGCCGCAAGCCCAAGGAGCGGCTCCCCGAGGAGCCTGCACCCAAGATGCCCCCCTGCCAGGATGACTGGCCCCCTGGAAGCAGAGACAAGGGGGCCAGGGGCTCCAATGGCCGGAAGGTGGGAACTGGCAAGGTGCCTGAGAAGTGAGCGTGGCTGGCAGGCGGGTGGGGCCTGGTCCCCATGCTGGCCAAGCCCTCCTCTGTCCAAGGTGTGGTGGCTAGCTCGGGGACAACCTGCCCTCCAGTTCCTCACCCCACCCCTGCCTACTCTCCTGTTCAGTGGGAGCGGCCAGCCCTGCTTCTCTCCCTGAAAGTGGCCCTTACCCTGTGCAGGCTGCAGCAGGGCACACCTGGGCAGGGGCTCCCTAAGGAGGGTGACCAGCAGCCACTGTAGTGCAATAGCCTGGAGGGACATTCACGGACCTGGCAGAGCCTGGAGCCCCAGAGGGGCAGGGGGCGGGTCTGCGGCCTGGGCCTCAGTGCCATGGGGGCGGTGCAGAGCGGCCCTGGCCACCAGAGCTGCATGCCTCATCTGCTTCCTCAGGCCCAAGGCTCGGGGGTCCCTGGTTCTGGGCCAATGAGGGTACCTGAGCAGCCTTGCCTCTCTACCCAACACTGGAACCCCAGCACCCCCAGCTACCTCCCAGGACGGACCCTCAGTCTGATCTCCGCCATGCTGACCTGACAGTCCACCCTCCTCACCCCTCCCCACCTTTGGTTCCTCCGCTTCTGTTCTCTACCTCTGCAGGCCCACCTTCCCCTGCCTGTGTGACCCCTGCTGTGCCGGGCCCGGACCCTTGGGCTGGTATCATCCTGGTTGGGGGAAAGTGGCCTGCTGACGGGCTCTCCGCCATCCCCAGTGGTGCTCCCTGCTTGGGCGAAGGCTTTTCCCCCTTGTAGGGCTGCAGGCTGGGGCCTCATGGGGCATGGTCCAGCTCTGCCAACATTGCTGGCCTGGTTGGGGCAGCCTGATAGGTCAGGTATGGGCCAGTCTGAGCCCTGGGGCTGACTTGGAGCCATGGGCATGTGGGCAGAGAACTGGGCCCAGCTCTGAGGGGTGACCACTGCAGGAAGCAGCCATCTGTCTGCTGGTCTGGGTTGGCCTGTGGCCACACTCCTGTGGGAGCACCCTATTCCCTTTTTTTACCTGCCCCTGTGTTTCTGGTTGTGTGGTCTTTTGATATGAGAGCTGGAGGCCTGGGAGGGGGTATTGGCCAAGGTCACAGTGGGTTTGTGAGAGTTTTCCGTTTTGGCTCCCTTTGAGGGCCCTGAAGACAGCTAGGTCTGCAGGTTGGGCAGGTTTCAGGCTGGAGTCCAGGGCACCTGCAGGAGTCAGCTAACAGCTCCGGCCTCCTCCCTGGGGCCCACCTTCCCGTGAGGCATCACCTGGGGGAGGAGGACACTTAAGAGCTGCTGGGTTCGGATGGAGGTTGTTTTCCACTGGGGGGTGGGGGTGGGCTGAGGGCTCGGCCTTGCAGATCCTGGACGATGTGAATTTTGATATTTGCCCGTGTGCGTGTATCTCCTGGGTGTGTAGTGGATGCCAGTCTTGTTGCTGTGACAAGTAACAACCTTTTTTTATTCTGTTTTTTTATACAAGAACTTACAACAATCTGACATTTTGGTGCTAAGGGTTTCCTGGTGCCGATGGTGGATCTGGGGGCTGGGCTAGTGTACCTGGGGTCCCTCCCCTGCTCAGGGAGGCGGTGCTGACTGGGCATCCCTCTGCCCCCAGCTGCCGTCCTCACCTAGCCCTGGAGAGGAGGGGCTCCAAGCTGAGCTCAGCTCCCCTCCCCCTGCAGTAGTGGAACAGGTTCCTGGGGGCTTTGGGGCCAGGTCGCTGTCCAGCCTGTCTCTGGCTTCTTTGGCCTGAGGCTCTGATCCTGGGCAGCTCCTGCCTGGTGTGCTGGTAAAGGAGTATAGTGATTGTGGACTCCTCCCCACTCATGCACGTGGCACAGGGGTGTGAGCTAGTGAAGGTGGGGAGCATGGGCTGGACTTTGGGGCAGGAGGGCTTTCTGTTCTGTGTTCTGGGTGTCACTATGGGAGAGCTGGTGGAGGTGGAGCCAGACCAGCCACTGCAGGGGCAGCCTCAGGGGGGGAGGGCAAAGCAGGTGCTGACAGGACCCCCAGGTACACTTTCTCTGTCCTTGTCACCAATGGCTGGAGGAGGTCAGACCTCAACACCTCTACTGGGAACAGCTACCCACCCCAGCCTCTCAGGTACTTGGCCCTTGGGGAGTGGGGGGCTGGTTTTTGCTGGGGGGTGTTTCTAGGTCATCCTCCAAAGCCCACAGATGGTTCCTGGTGTGGGAACCCCACCTAGATGTGTGGGAAGAGGTGGGGTCCTGGATAACTTGATGTTTAGCACTTTAACCCCCTTCTTTGTCTTTAAAGTGGGTATGGGGGCTGCTGCCAGAAGTGGCTATTGGGTTGGACCCCAGTCTCCCCCTTCCTCCCTCCCTGCTCCCTGCACTCTGGCTGATGAGTAGTGGCTGCTGGTCTCCAGAGCCCTCCTCTGAAAGGGGCAGAGCCCTGGACAGTTCAGCAGGACCTGCCCCCCTCCCACTCCGGCGGGAGCACAGCCAGGTAACCACCTGGCCTTGACTGACACCTTCAGTGAGAGGGACCAGAGTGGCAGACTCCCAGGGTATGGTGGGCATGCACTTTGCCCCAAACCCAGGGCACAATGCCGGGTCCCTTTCTGAAGACCTACCTCTGGCCCAGCCCAGCCCACCCCCACCCCCTTCCCCTGAGAACAGGAAAGGGCTGGCTCAAGTGGCTGACACTTCACACAAAAATAGGATGCACTTTATTTGCTTGTGCAAAGGCAGATGAGGGTGTCTCCTGGTGTGACTGGTGGCCCTCACATCCATAGCCCCCTCCTGTTCTTCTGGTTCAGAAGGAGAAGAACAGCTACACGCTGATGTGCGGAGGGCAGGGCTGGCCCCGTGTGTCCTCTGTCTGCTGGCCTCGGGATGCTTGTCCTAGAGCCCTGGGGTTCAAGCAGGCAGGCCAGCACCTCCAGCCAGGCAGCCACACGTCCTGTACTTTGGGTTTCTGGGTTTGGTTTTATTTCAATGCCAGTTCTCCGTACATAAGTGCATTTTGAAAGAGAGTTTCCAGCTATCACTTGTAACCATATATATACATATATATATTCTATCTACAAAGTGTTTATTTGCGAGATGTTTTGACGGTGAGCTCAGGCCCCGCCCGCCTTGTGACCATCTGTCCCCGGTCCTCGTCCCCGCCCCCAAGCCCTGAGTGGCACGGGCGGGGGGCGGGCCATCCACTGTATGTATTAAAAATGACTGTATCAAATAAATGTTTATTGATTTTTTTCCAGGGGTTGTGTGCGACTGAGTTTGTGGTAACGCGGTGGGGCCCCCCCGGACGGCCGCGGACACACGTGGCGCCGCGGACGGGACCGCGGTGCGGGATTCCCGGCGCAAGGCCTTGTGGGGCCGTGGCGTTAGGGGCGGGCGGGCGGTGGAACCACGTCTCCCGCCGGCCGTGCGGCCCGCCCCGCCCACTCGGATCTCTATGGCGGAACCCCCGGCTGCCGCCGAGGCCCCGCGCTCGCCCCCGCCGCACCCCGCGGCCGGAGACAGAACGGACCGGCTGGCCGCCAAGAGCGAGGCCGCGTGTGAGGACCGGTAGGCGCGGCGCCGAGCGGGGGCCGGGGTCGTGCGCCCTCGCGTTCGCAGTGGGAGCGGCGCCTACGGGAGGTCACAGAGGGCGGGGGACTGAGCCCGGAGCTGGGCGCCCGGGCGGAGGTTGGGCGCATGGAACGCGTTCTGCGCCCCGAAGTTGACTGTGGCTTCAGCCCGGAGTGGACCGGGCCCCGCGGGCTGCAGTGTGCGCCTGCCTGACGCTCCGAGGTGGTGTTTGTTCTGAGATCCTACCCAACCCCGTTGAGGTCAGAGGTCGTGATTGGGGGGGCGGGGCATGGTGCCTTCTGACTCTCCAGCCTCGTGGGGGGACCCTCGGGGCTTTGCAAGAGGAACGTTGCGGGGGTTCAGTGGGGGAGGAGCCGTCCCATCACCCTGGCCGGAGAGAGGGAAGTGGCCAAGAGATAACAAGCTCCTGCTCGGAGTCTCTGAGGCCAGGGCCACCAGGGGGCGGTGACCGAGCAGTGATCAGGGCCCGCGCCCTGCGCTGGAAAGCTGGCCCCTCACTTCCGGGGGGTCTGAACTGTCCCTTGGAGACGGCTCAGGGATAGCCATGCCTGGGGCGGTTTCAGCCTGGGCTCCTAGTCCCCAGATGGGTTGGTCACTGGGAGGTGGAAAAGTCTAGCACCTGCAGACCTCCAGGACAGTGTGGGTGCCGCAGGGAGAGGAATCCCTGCACTGACAACTCTCCTGCAGCAGTTTCAGGCTTTCTTGGCTCTGAAGGAGCCTCCTCTTGTGTCATTCTGAGCTCACACTGTTCCAGTGACTATGAGCCTGGCACCTGGTGACAGAGTCTAGTAGGACCTGAGTCACTGACACCTGCTGGTCCCAGAGCGTCCTTGATTTAGCCCGAGGTCAGAGAGAGCAAGGCCAGATAAGTTCTTGAGAAAGGAATCACCTGAATACAGGTTGATGGCAGCCACTGTCCGGGCCCTGCCCTGTGTCCAGAGGAGGGCCGCCAGGACCTGAGGGCAGTGAGTGCACTGCAGGGGTCTTCTCTAGAGGCTGTGGGTTCGGCCATGATGCTGCCTCTGCTCACCACTCTTCCCTGAGGCTGCTGCCAAGGGCTCCCCACACTGTTCCTCAGATGCTTGCCCCACAGCCCCGGAGGGCCCCAGAGCTGGTGGAATCCAGGGGTCTCTGAGCCTGCCCTGCCCACCTTTCCAGTTCTTTCCACATTGCTCAGCCACATCCCTGTGGTCTGTCCATCGTGCCATTGTTTCTCACGCCCCAAGAGACCTTAGACTCCCTTGGCACTGGACATGCTGGTGGACAAATGGTGCCTGTGGCAGGTACCTGTGCTCCTCGGGCTGTCTGCTGTTTTGGTCCACGTGGAGTCGGGGCTGCAGCTGTGGGGTGCAGGGAGGCTGGCCCAGAGCAGTGGGAAGTAGTCCTGCCACCGGATTCCAGGGTGGAGGGGTGGGGCTGCAGCCTCACAGACCCCCATTCCTGTACCTGCCCCGAGAAAGCCTCTTTGAAACCTTTGTCCTTGAGCCTGTCTGGGACCCCCGAGGCCTGGCCCTAGTGGACCAGCTTCTCCTCTCATCCCAGATGGGGTGTCAGGAGTGGAGGCTCTGGTGCTGCTGGCCCCAACGCTGCAGCCCTGCCTGGGACAGGTCCAGCCTCCCGGAGTGTGTGGACCAGCCAGCCTCTGCCCCTTTGCCCAGGCTGGGGGTCAGGAGGGAAGCTTCTGTGGGCAAAGACGGACAGGCCAGTCCCGCCTCTAGGTGCCTCTGGTGGGGCGCAGACACACACCCACGTTACCTGGGCAGCCAGGAGCAGTCTGCTTCAAATGTGTGAACCCCTGGTGGAATTGTCTGTCCCCGGGGCTCCGGCAGCCATAGAGATGGTGTTGGAAGCTGCCTCAGGAGGAAAGCTGATATTCAACAGATTGATCGCAGAGAGGAGGCTGGGACCTGTGGACGCAAATCCCTGTACTTAAGGGACAGATACTTAAGCTGACGCACCCTTTCTGAACCTGCCCTTCCTCCGCCTGCCAGGCTGGGGTGTGGCTACATCATCCCCCACCCCCTGCGCCCCAATGCTGAGTACTGGGTGGCCTTGGAGGACAGGCAAGAGCCTAGCTATGGAGGAGGCGGGGCGGGCAGTTATTCTCAGATGCTCAAGAGGGTAGAGTTTCAGATTTGTTTATGCCTCTGGGAGGCACCTTGGGGACAGGGGTGGGACACCCAGCTCAGCACTGACATTCAGCTCTGCTCTGCCAAGAGATACCTCAGATTTCCCTCTACTGCCAAGGGTGGTGGGCCCTGCAGCCCTCGGCAGGCCAGGGGGTCCCGGGAGGATGCATAGTGGTCGTCAGCAAGTCCCGGGCCAGCAGTGTGCCAGCCCGTGCATTGTAGGGCCAGTTCACACCCGAGGCTGGCCTGTTCTCCAGCAGGGTCAGTGCTATTAATATCAGACGAGTGCACAGCCCCCAGCCGGGTGATCCTCTTATGCCTCTGACCTCGGTCTCTGCGGCCGGTGGTGAGTGCCGTGGTGTTCCGTCGGCACAGGGACTCGAGGGGCCTCCCAGCTGCTGGCTCCCTGCCTCCCATTGGGCAGCCTCACCCTCAGGGCCATGCACCCATGGAAGGACAGGTCAGGTGGCTTCTGAGCTGTCCTGCGGTGCTGCTGTGGGTATAAGGCAGTGCCGTGGTACCCCGGCAAACACTTCGGATCACCCTGTGTCCCAGCCATGAGCAGCCTCCCGGCTTACCCTGGGATCAGGGTCTCGGGGTGCTGGGCCCTTGGAGCGGAAGGCAGGTGAGTGGCCGGCTTGTTGTCCCGTAGCTATGGTGAAGAGACCTGCCTGTGTTGTGCGCTGTGTGTGTGATAAATACCAGGAAACAGACGGGCCAGGCAGGTGTTGGGGGCGGGGCAGGGGCTGTCCATTGCAGGCTGGTCTGGACTCTGTGGCTCCCAATCCTGTGGCTGAAATGACCTGTCATTGTCGCCAGAGCACCTTGTGTACCTGTGAATAGGGAAATGAGGTCTTCAGTGCGATTCTTTCATCTCAGAGGTGGTCATCCTGTAAAAACGGAGTGAGGCTCACTCTGAGGGCAGTGAGGCTTTGTCACAGACCCAACCTGACACCGTTCCGCAAGCCAAGGTGGGCGGATTTCTGGCCGAGTGATCTCCCTGGGCCACTCTCCCCTCTTCCCTGGGAAGGTGTCCGTCCCAGGCTGTCAGCAGCATAAGCCTTGGACGTCGTCCTTGCTGGTGGTCATCATTACCTCAATAGGAGGAGGAACAGTCACAGAACGGACCTGAAGTCTCCCGCTAGAGAGGCCGCCAGTCCCAGGCAGGCCTCCACTGTCAGGAGTCAGCCCTGTGAGGCCGTTCTCAGCACCGGTGTGCCCTTGTTGACCAGGCCTCGCCCCTTTGTATACCGTGATTTCTTGGGGTTTCCTCCCTGAGTGGAAAGCACAGAGGGGAGGGTCTTCTAGGGCCGCTGGGATGGTTGCTTCTGCTATTCCAGGGTGTGTGGGTCACCCGCTGAGAGGGCAGCCGTAGGTGGATGAACATGTCCAGGTGAGCAGGCAGTCCTGACTGCCCCCTGCCTGCAGCGTGGGCATACCATCCTGTCTTTTCGTGGCTGAGTGGGAATGCGGGTGGCCCCGGGGTGGCTGGTCTGTGCCAGGCTGAGTCCCCGGGCCCGCCTCACTGCCTGGTCTCTTGCTGGCATTCGTGTCCGGTGCCGCGCAACCATTAGTACCGGGTTCGGAGTGGAGCCCGGCTGGCTAATTAGTGCCAGTGCCCACTCCTCGTGCTGCCCTGGCCACTTCCGTCCCCAAGGACAGCGCCGCGTGTCTCCTGTCAGATACGGCGGCTGCCTCTCTCGCTGCTCCCACGTGTGCCCTGGAGAGCTGCTGATGTGACTTGTCACATGTTAGGCCTCAGCTTACTCCTTCCTCTGTCCCTCCTCCCCCCATACTTGTGCATAGACACCGTCCTGGCACTGAGGGTTGTAGTGGTAACAGCAGGACTGGGCACTCTCAGGACAGACCATGGCTTGTCTGGTTTCTGATAACAAAAGGGGCACACGCTTGTAAGACATTTCGATGTGACAGAAACCCCTGTTCCCAATCTCGGTGCCCAGGGCAGCCCTGGCACATCTGCTTCTAGCTTGTTCTGTGCACACATGTCCTGCTCACGCAGGCTGGCCTGAAGGCCGCGCAGGCCGGCTGTGCTCCGTTGGCTGGTTTTTATATAAACACTTTTATAGAGTTTTCTTCTTTACCCAACCGCATATCCGGGATGTCTTCTGTGTCCACATCTACCTTGGGCCTTTCTGAGCAGCAGAGAGCCAGGCTGCTCAGGCACACAGGGCCTTCCCCAGAAGCCACTCCTTTTTGGGACTTGGGTCTTAGGCCAGTAACCACACCAGAGCCCCCGTGGGGCGTCACTGACAGGTCAGCGTGTCTGCTCCCGTGAGTGATGCAGCGTGGCGGCAGCCGGGCACAGGTGCTGTCTGCCTTTCCCAGACTGAGTGTCCACAGTGCAGGCTATAGGGGACCTCCGCCCTCCTCCCTGGTGTTTGCAGGATGCTGGCCTCCCCATGGGTCTCCCAGCCCAGGGTCCCCTCTCCTGTGTCTGTCCACGTCCTTGTCCTGCGTGTGGATGGGCACGTTCTCTGCATTTCTGTCATGGTTTGCTGTCCCTCTGAACTTGGGTGAACAGTGTTCAAGGCCACAGGCCCTGTGGATGGGTGGCAGGCACGCTGTGTGGGGAGGGCGCATCCCAGGGACGGCTGGGCCAGGCCTGACATGGGCGGCAGGGTTGGTGGCTCTGGGCTGAGGCGAGCATGTCTCCCTCCCCTGCAGCAGCAATGCCGAGGCCTTGGACAGGCTCCTCCCGCCCATGGGCGCTGGGCGCTCACCACGGAAGCGCACCACCAGCCAGTGCAAGTCAGAGCCGCCCCTGCTGCGCACCAGCAAACGTACCATCTACACGGCAGGGCGGCCGCCCTGGTACAACGAGCACGGCACGCAGTCCAAGGAGGCCTTTGCCATTGGTGAGCTGCCCCCACCTGCCCCATCATTCCCTAGTCGGTCGGTTAGGCAGGAATCGCCATCCGGTGCCAGAATCGGCGTTTTCCCCAGACCAACACTCTTGAGCTCTTCAGTCAGAAGTCAGGCCCAGAGAGCAGTGCTGGTGACTTACCTGGAAAGGGCTGTCCGAGCCCCGCCCAGCATGGGGCCCAGGTGAAAGGCTCACCTGCTCCCTTCCCCCGCAGGCCTGGGCGGGGGCAGTGCTTCTGGGAAGACCACCGTGGCCAGGATGATCATCGAGGCCCTGGACGTGCCTTGGGTGGTTCTGCTGTCCATGGACTCCTTCTACAAGGTGAGGGGTGCCCGCTGCCGTGTGCGTGTGGCCACTGTCCCGAGGGCCCGCCGCCCGGAGCCGCCCTGAGCGCAGCCCCCCGCCCCTCCTGCAGGTGCTCACCCAGCAGCAGCAGGAGCAGGCCGCCCTCAACAACTACAACTTTGACCACCCAGACGCCTTCGACTTTGACCTCATCGTGTCCACGCTGCACAAGCTGAAGCAGGGCAAGAGCGTCCAGGTGCCCGTCTACGACTTCACCACCCACAGCCGCAAGAAGGACTGGGTAGGCCCAGTGGACTGGGCAGCGAGGGGCCCGGGCGCGCCATGGGCGGGCACCGGCACTGGCACCTTTCCTTTGCAGAAGACGCTCTACGGCGCCAACGTCATCATCTTCGAGGGCATCATGGCCTTTGCTGACAAGACGCTGTTGGAGGTGAGGGTGGGGCTCCAGGCCACCCTCCCACCAGAACGCCCCCGACTCCCACGGGACTCTTCTTAGACTCACCTCCTGCGGCAGGCCCCGGTCACTCACCCTGTCCCCATGGCACAGTTACCTGTCCCAACCGTAGTGTGGCCCCTCTCCCAGGAGGAGGTCAAGGACGGAGGATGGATACCTTCCGTGGTCTGGGTATGAGCTCTGGGCTGGCACCTTGATTCTCTTTCTGTCTCTACCTGCCCGCACCACACTCTCCTCAGTGTTCTCTGCCGTCCTTTGGGGTCCACGTGGTTACTGAGGTCACTGTGACATTGGGGGTAGCGGTGGGGGGCGGTCATGTGGGTGCTGGTGCCTGGGAAGGAGGTGGCCTCCCATGTCTCTGTCTGCACAGAACACTCTTGACCCCTGGGAGGCAGGGCACAGCTTCCTCCTTCCCTCCAGGCTACAGGTTGGCCACATGGTGTTGGCTCCCTGTCCTGTCCCCGCTGAGGCCCGTGTGGGAGGCCTGTGCTCATGCCTGCTGTGTGCTTCCTGTTCCTATGGGAGTTCTGAGGCTCAGGCCCCAAAGACTGGCTGCCTCCAGCACCACCCCCCAGGGTCCCTTCAGGGGTCACCTGCTGTGTGCCGAGTGGGGGGCCAGACCCCAGACTCACCAAGGCCCAGACTGGTGTGAGAGCATCCACGAGGGCAGCTACCCAGAGAGCAGGCTGACGGCACCCTCAGCCCATCAGCATGCCATACGGCCTGGCTGCTTTGCTGTCTGTGCTGGAGCCGGGTCTGGGGTACAGTGCCTGGGGGCCCCCGCATGCCAGCCTCGCTCAGCAGCTTGCTCCCCTCTAGCTCCTGGACATGAAGATCTTCGTGGACACCGACTCTGACATCCGCCTGGTGCGGCGGCTTCGCCGGGACATCAGCGAGCGTGGCCGTGACATTGCGGGTGTCATCAAGCAGTACAACAAGTTTGTCAAGCCGGCCTTCGACCAGTACATCCAGCCCACCATGCGCCTGGCGGACATCGTGGTGCCCCGAGGTGAGCCTGCTGAACAGGGTCAGGCGGGGTTGGGGTGTCTGTTCCCTCACCACCGGCGTCACCCTCCCACCCTTCCCCACCCCAGGGAGCGGGAACACAGTGGCCATCGACCTGATTGTCCAGCATGTGCACAGCCAGCTAGAAGAGGTGAGCCAGCTGTGCCAGGGTCCCACGTCCCAGCTCGGCACCTGCCCCTGCCACCACCACGTGCTTCCTGTGTCCTGCTCAGTCAGCCCTGTGTGCTGGACACAGCCACGGTTCCCTGAGATAGTGGGGCTCAGGTGCCCTCCAGGGCTCCTGGCCTGAGCTGGGCCACTCCTGTCCCTCCCACCCTTTGGGGGGGTGGCCGTTGGGTTTTGGTGTGAATCCTACGTCCCGAGCACTCTTGGCAGAACCCTGACCTGAGGTCACACGTCCTGGGCTGGAGGCCTGAGGCTGCGCCTGCGTCTGCCCAGGTCAGAGGCCATAGGGAGCTCCCTCTCGTGACTCTGACTGGCAGTCACCGGGGCCAGCCCTTCATTGGGCTGTGGCACGTCCATCCGGGCAGGGCGGTTGGGAGGGCGTGCAGCAGCAGCAGCGGGCTGTGCTGTCCGGTGACTGCGAGGTGAGCATGCCGCGGCCATTGATGCTCCACCCTGTTCCCTTGTCTCCTGTGTTGCCGCCGCAGCGTGAGCTCAGTGTCAGGTAAGACGTCCCACGCCCGTCCACACAGATGGAGGCATTGCCAGCCAGCGTCCACGGGGCTAGGGCCTGGGTTGTCCTCACCTGCAGCGCCCACCCCCGCGACAGCCCTGCGGCAGGCACAGAAGGGCGCCGTGGCCCCACACTGCTTCTGCCTCCCCTTTGAGCAGACGAGGCACAGAGAGGTTAAGGAACTTGCCTGAGGTCACACTGAACCCTGACCCTCGGCTGTCCAGATCTCTCTGGAGGCCCCTTCCCAACTGCACAGGAGCAGCTGTTCTGAGCCAGCGCTGTGGGACCCCCAGGGCAGTCACTACAGGCGTGTCCCTCAGTGGCCATGTCCCTCAGTCGCCAGAGGGCCAGTCTGGACTGCCCAGATGGTGGTGACGCCCCAGCCCTCCAGTCCCCTGCCCACCCTGGGGCCAGGAGCTGTGGACGGGCCAGGTGCAGCCTGGGAGTCCTGGGCTGCATCTCTGTCCTGTCCCCACGCAGTGGTCAGCACGAGGGATCCACCTGTAGCCTAGGCTCTCGGTGGAGTCGGGATGTGCGGGGCTGAGCCACCTGGCAGGAAAGCCCCCAGTTCACACTCAGGCCCCTAGGCGGCCTCTGTGCTGGAGCCCCAGCCTCTTCCAGCGCGTGGGCCCACTGGGCTCACCCAGGCCCACCCTGCAGGTCTCGTCCTGTCAGGTGCACTGAGAGACTCCACCCAGAGAAGTTTCCAGGGTTTCAGACGGTAGAAAACACCAAAGCAGCCAGCTGTATTTTCCTCTCTTTGGTCAGCCAAGGAAGTGGTGGCCAGCGCTGGCGCCCATCCCTGCAGCCCCAGGAAGTGTTGCTGGTGGGTGGGTGGGCGAGTGGGTGGAAGGATGGCCTGGCGCTCACCCTCCTGCCAGCCACGCCCATGAGCTAAGGCTCCGGGTCTTCCTGCCGCCAGCCTGCCCACACGCCTCTGCTTCTCTCCCCCAGCCTGCTGGCACTGCAGGACCCTCCGCCCCCTGCTGAGTGGTCTTTTCTCTGTGTTCTTTTCCTTCTCTCTGTAAACCCTGGGGTTTCCTGCCCTGTTCCCTCTCTGACACACTCTTCACCTGGCGAGCAGAGGAAGCTGCGCTGGGATGTGTGAGGACCGTGTGCTGGCTGTGGTGCCCTGGTGGGCTGCACCTGCCTGCCCCCTGCCCGCATGCACACCCTCCCCCATCTCCCTATCCCTGCTCCGCTCCCCCTCCAGGCACGGGGCAGCTTCAGCCAGCTTTGTGCCCCCTCCTCCGGGCGGCACAGTTACCTGGAGGGAGGGTCAGGGCTTGGCCCCAAAGCTCAGCTGTCCCCTTAGGGAGAGGTCCTGGGTGGGGACTCATCTGCAGACCTGCAGCCCCACCTACCACTGCCTGGTCCCCTGCTTCCTGTGAGAGGCTTACACCCCAGCCTTGCTTCCTACCTAATGGTCAGCTGCTCTGCCTTACACTATGTCCTTTAACCCTTGCCATGCCCTTGAGGGAGAGGGGTTATCTCAGGCAAGGGGCCCTCCCTCCAGATGAGCCATAGGGAGGCGATGGCAGCTCCCACCCTGCACACCCTGGGTCCCCACCACATCAGCCCTCACACAGTGTTCACGGTGGGCGGATGGGGCTGTGGGAGGACACCCTTCTCGAGTCCCCAATCGGACTGTGTCCCCAGGGCTGCACTGGCCTCTGCGCACCAGTGCCACCCCCTGCCGCAGACGCTGAGTGTCCTCAAGAGCACGCCACAGGTGCGAGGCATGCACACCATCATCAGGTGAGGGCCCTCGGGTGGGAGGCAGGGGAGGGGGAGGGAGGAGCGGGCTGGTGGCCCCCTTTGCTGAACCCCTGGCCCACAGGGACAAGGAGACCAGCCGGGATGAATTCATCTTCTACTCCAAGAGGCTGATGCGCTTGCTCATCGAGCACGCACTATCCTTCCTGCCCTTCCAGGTGCGGGGCTGGCGGGGCTGGCGGGAGGGGTACCTGGGAAGGTGGGTTGGCCCCCATGCTCACCAGCGCCCCCAACCGCTCGGCCGCAGGACTGCATCGTGCAGACTCCGCAGGGGCAGGACTATGCGGGCAAGTGCTACGCAGGGAAGCAGGTATTGGCAGGACGCAGCGTTTGGGGCCGGGTCTGGGGTGCCCTTCGTGGAGGGATCCAGCTCAGCCCCCTGCTGCCCGCACCCTGCAGATCACGGGAGTATCCATCCTCCGCGCGGGCGAGACCATGGAGCCGGCGCTGCGGGCCGTGTGCAAGGACGTGCGCATCGGCACCATCCTCATCCAGACCAACCAGCTCACGGGGGAACCGGAGGTGTGGCAGGCTGGAGAGCAGGGGCGGAGCCTGCGGTGTGACCCTGGGGTGGGGTCGGCCCTGACGCTCTGACTGCCCCCAGCTCCACTACCTGCGGCTGCCCAAGGACATTAGCGACGACCATGTGATCCTTATGGACTGCACCGTGTCCACGGGCGCCGCGGCCATGATGGCAGTGCGCGTGCTCCTGGTGAGTGGCCCGGGACAGCTAGGAGTGGCTGGGCCGGGTGGGCAGCCTCCATCCCTTCCTTTCTGGCGCAGGACCACGATGTGCCTGAGGACAAGATCTTCCTCCTGTCGCTGCTCATGGCGGAGATGGGCGTTCACTCCGTGGCTTATGCGTTCCCACGCGTGAGGATCATCACCACGGCCGTGGACAAGCGTGTCAACGATTTGTTTCGCATCATCCCTGGCATCGGTAAGGCTGCTGAAGCCAGGTCAGCTGGGCATGTGGGCCCCGTGCGCCCGAGTCCCAGCCACAAGGGCTTGCTTCTTTCTCTAGGGAACTTCGGTGACCGCTACTTTGGAACCGATGCTGTCCCCGACGGCAGCGATGAGGAGGAAGTAGCTTCCACAAGTTAGCCAGCCACCCAGTCTCTTTCCATCTGCCATCCCCACCCAACATCCTGCCTCCTGGTCCGTTCTTACCGAGCATAGATGTTAACTTATTCTAATTTAAAAATGGTACCTGTATAACTTATTCTATACATTTTATAAAATAAACTTTTAGAAAAAACGGAGCTCTGACTGATAAGCTGGGGGATTTGGGAGTGTGGTTCTGCCTGGGACCTGGGCTTGCAGAATGGTCCTCAGAGCGGCAGTCCCCAAGGTGCAAGAGAAGGGTCCCCACAATGGAGAGAGGAGTATAGGGACCAGGCCATGTCAGGGGCTGGTCAGGGCCCTAGCGAGATGGGCTTTCCTTGCCATCAAGCTTCAGTGCCAGGGTTAGCAGAGAGCAGAGCTGGTGCCCATGACTGCTAGATAGACCCCTTGATGGCCACCTAGCCTGGACCTAGGACCCTGGGTCTCACAGAGGCAGTCTCTGCAGACACTCCCCGCCACCATCACCACATTTGTACCATCAGGAGACCCAGCGGAAACTGGTGTGTGGGCGGCTATAGGAGGGAGTGATGAGCTGGTCTGGCCACTGATAGGAGCCCCAAGTGCAGGAGAGGCCACTAGGACCTCAGTGGGCCAGTCAGGCCCTCCAGCTCCAGAAACCTGTGTCCAGCCTGCCTTCGCTGCTCCTGGTTCCAGGGTCAGGGCAGGCTTCTTTGGTCTGCTGCAGGCCTGCCTGGGTGAGGGTGTGTGACAGAGACGACAGACACCTGGGCTACTGCAGGGTCTGTAGGGCTTCCTAGTCCCCCTCCTCCATCCCCTCCAGCCCTGGCTCTGGCCTCTTTCCTGTCCTCCTGGTCTCCTGGGGCCCCTACCCCCACCCCCCAAAGGCCATGTCATGGAAAAGCTTGTCGTGGGGCGGAGACAGGAAGTCACTGGGTGGGGGCCAGGCCAAGGCGGGCAGATAAAGGCGGGAGGCTTGTCCAAGGGGTGGTCAGACACCAGGGACAGAGGACCGCCAGCCAGGAGCCCAAAGGTCAACAGGAGGGGTTTCTCCCCAGCCTGGTGAGTGCTTCCCCTTTCCCGTGTCTGCAGGGCCCCCACTCATTCATTCAGTCTTGTTTGCTATGTGCCTGGAGGCTGCAGAGGCCTGGCCCTGCTCAGAGGTGCGACAGGGCCACGAGGCGGGGAAGATGCCCTTCTGTCCAGCCAGACCTTCCCAGATGAGGGCTGGGGCAAACATTTAAAGATTAGCTGGGCAGGTCATTCCTGAGAGGGCTCCCCAGAGTCCAGAAAGCAGACCCACACACGCCTGTGCCAATACCATGACACGTCGCATGCCACAGGAGAGTATGTCCATAGACACATGCACACGCATGCCAGGAGAGCCCAGTTTCTCCCTCCCTACTCAGCTACTACCCCTCTGTCTTCTTGAGGGTCAGCGGGGGCCTGCCCCCTCCAGCTGGGGTCCCCTCATCAGAAGCAGCATGGGGAGGCTAGGCTACAGGTTAGGGGGTTTCTTTAGCCAATTTCCTGCCAGGGCCCTGTGAGGTGGGTGAAAGTGGGTCACCTTCTAAACAGTCACAGGGGAGGGTGTCTGGAGGTCAATGGGAGAGAAATAATTCCTCTGGCCCCTGGGAGCCTCCCAGTCTCAGGATCTAAGGTCCAGGACTGTCCTGGGAACTGCTGAACAGACACATCAGGAGGGTCCAGTTTGAGAAGACTCAGTCTGGACCTCATTCTCAGGCATGGATGAACCCACCCCCAGGAGACCCTCTGATGGACTTACTAGGGGTTGGGAGCCAGGTGGCCCTTACGCTGCCTTTCTGGGCATCCATGTTCCTCTTGCCTGCAGGAGGAGAGCTATGAGGAGCAGCCACAGCCTGGTCGTAGCTGCAGAGCCTGTCAGGGGACAGCTGGGTAGGATGCAGACCTGGAGCCTGTCCCTGAACTTATCCAGAAACTCCTGGGACACACGGGGTGAAGGTCCTCGAGGGTTCCACCAGCTGCTCTGGGCAGTGCCTCCAGGGCTGCCCAGCCCGAGAATGGTGTCTGCAGGGTCAATCTCAGGTTCGTCAGCCTGTGAGGTGCTGCCCCTTCCCCAGCAGCAGCTGCCACAGGGCAAGGAGGCCTGGAGTACCCCTACTGGGCCAGTGGATGGTGACCAGACCCAGCATTAGGCACACATGGTTGCTGTGCTGACATGGGCAGGTCATGTGTGCTCACATGTTGCCACCAATTGGGTCTAGAGGGCTGGTAGGGCCTCATGGTGCCTCAGCTGGTATACCTGGCGTCAGGAGGCATCCCACAAGACACCTGGGTTCCTAGGCCCTAGGGCATTAGGGGGAGTCTGGCAGAGGACCTTGCACTGGTCCCTGGGTCAGGCCTTAAACTGGAGGCTGGGGGCTTTCAGCCTCTCCAAGGTCAAGCTGAGTTTGGGGACAAGCAGAGGACACACAGGATTCAGAGGTCTGAGGCGGACCGGAGATGCAGGGGGATCTGGCTGTGCTTGGGTTGGAAGGGTGAGAATGGGGCAGTTTGCACGTGGGGTTTGCAGGAACCCCGTCTGTGACTGCCACAGGATGGGGCCCAAGGAGGGATGGGGCTGGAACAATGGCCACTTCAGGGTCGACACATTGCTGGGAACTTCTAGGAAGGCAGGCCTACTCCAGACCTAACTGGCTTCCAGCTAGGAGCCCAGAACCTCCCTGGTGCCTGGCGGCTGACTGGGGCTGCTCTGGCTCTGGCTCCCTGCATCTCCATGCCCCCAAGACAGCTGGGGGACAATGCTCTGGACGGAGATAGCCCTGGTCCAGTCGGGGGCAGTGTTCCCAAAGTCTGGGGAATCCGTGGCTAAACTGGGGTGCCCAGCAGGGGCTCTGCTCCTCAGGGACTTGGGAGTAAGAAAGGGGGGGCAGGTTGGGAGCCAGCCCCCCCAGCGCACCCACAGGACATGTCAGAGAGGGGTGTCTGGGGGGGGGTGCTGCTGACACTGCCGATGACCTGGGGGCCATGGTGCTGAAGCTGCTGCTGGCTGCACGTGGTTGCTGGGGGGCGGGAGGGACTACTTCTTGCCCATGCGTCCTGTGGAGCCAGGAGGCCCTGATTCCCGTGTCCTGCCACGATTATTGAGCCTTCCTTGAGCCAGAGGAAGTCCTCACTGGGCCTTTGCACGCCTGGTCCCCAGGCCCCTGCCTGTCCTGGCCGCAGAAACTCACGAGACCAACACTTGCTAGCAACTCCCTCCAGCTTCTAGAATAAACAACTTCAAATAGCAATACTGATGGGCACAACTCACGACGGGGCATCAGACAGGTTGGGAGTGGTTTCTGAGCTCATCCTGGGGTCCCACGAGCCTGGGGTCCCAGCACAGGTAGGTCCACGTGACACAGCTA
The DNA here is from genome assembly GCA_037038555.1 of Rhynchonycteris naso. Taxonomy (NCBI): domain Eukaryota; kingdom Metazoa; phylum Chordata; class Mammalia; order Chiroptera; family Emballonuridae; genus Rhynchonycteris; species Rhynchonycteris naso. Next base: position 169,153,453 of record CM073001.1, on the reverse strand, counting down.
GGCACTCAGCACACTCTGTGGGTCCACCTGGATGCAGATCCTTCAGCCAGGTCAGTGGGTTGAGGGTGGGGGTTTTCCACGGACAGCAAAGGCCCTGCCCTGACCCAACACCTACCTGCCTGCGGGCTCCAGGTGACCTGGTTCCCTGGCTGTGCTCCTGTTTGAGAGGAACGTGAGGACCCCGCCTGTAGTGGTGACCACAAACTCCGTAGGGAGCCCAGGGTCTCAGGACTGGGTGCTCCCAGGGCGGGGGCGGGGGTGGAGGCCCGTGTTATTTTACGGTTGTCCGTGAGTCTCACAGAGAAATTATCAAAAATAAGCATGGTTAGACCTAATTAAGATAATTAAGAAAAATAATGAGGCCCTGGCTGGGTGGCCCAGTGGATAGTAGTCCTGCGCACTGAGGTCACGGAACATACCAGAAGCAATCAATGAGTGCAGAACTAAATGGAACAATTGAGTGGAACAACCAGTTGGCATTTCTAATATCAATGGAAAACAAATGCAACTGGCCTGCGGTGGCGCAGTGGGTAAAGCATCAACCTGGAGCACAGAGGTCGCTGGTTCAAAACCCTGGGCTTGCTGGGTCAAGACACAAACGACAAGCAATCAATGAACAACTCAGTGAATCAACTACGGGTTGATTTTTTTCACTCCCCGCCCCCCTACAAATCAATAAATAAAACCTAAAAAAGTTTAAAAACAAATAAAACACCTGTCTGAGGATTCTAAGATGTCGGGTGGTGGGAGGGAAGTAGGGAAGACCTGGTGGGCAGCTGAGGCTACCTAGCAGGGCAAGACCACCCCAGTTCGTTGAAAAACCAAAACCAGGCCACCTGTGGGTAATTCAGCGGGTGGACGTTGCCCAACAGTGGGAATACACAGCTAGACCTACATGTAGTCATTCAGATCTATTCAAGAAAAACCCAACATTGAATGAAAACAAATGCGTTCAGTACCGTGAGCAGAAATTAGGGAACATGAACTCTGCGCAGTGCAGCAGCCACGGGTGCTGACCCTCACAGGCAGGGGGCTAAAACCATGGACAGGAACCACTGAAATGCTAGTGGCCCCAACTGGGAGGGGAGAGAGATACAAACGGTTTTCAGTCATTGTCCCTTTATGGAACACCCAAACCAAAGGACTTCAGACTTCTTGCTTGGGAACACCGTTTCAAGGTGTTTGCTACATTACTTAGTACTTTTATATTTTTTTCAGAATGTTTTTTTGCCTTGCCTCAGCTAAGACCAAGGGCACAGAGGAAGACCCAAAGCAGGAGGCAGCTGCTGCCCACAGCCCATGGCTGCTGGGTCAGGTGGCCTCCCTCACCTAACGCAGGACCCACCGGCCCCTATGCAGACGGACACACAGCTGCAGAAAGCCTGGGGGCAGTGAGGAGGCAGAGCCTGCACCGCATGCCAGAGCTGATGCTTCTCTCCGGTGCGGAGACGGGCACCAAGCCGGTTCGAGTCTGGGCCAGACGCCCCAGTCAAGAACACCTCTCCTCTTGCCATCAGTGTGGTGGGAGGATGGGCCCTTCCCAGGAGATGCCCTCGGGAGCACTGGGTCAGCACTGGCTTAGAGATGACCAGGAGGAAGGGATAGCAGTGACCAGGCACTGAGAACCCAAGTTTGCACCACACTGATGCTCCAGTGGGGGAGGCCTCTGAGTGGCCAGGACCAAAGGTGGATACAAATGGAGCTGCCCAAAGGTCAGCCCAGAGCACAGATCCATCTGTGAGGGCCCCCAGCTTGTCTGCCAGCCTGCACCAGGTCACACCTTCCCCACCATTCCAGACAGCAGTAGCTGGCTCCCCCAGCTCGTCACTAATGGGCACTGGGAAAGAGGGTGCTGCTCTCTCAGCAGTGGAGAGGGGTTGGGACAGTGCTGGCAGCCATTAGCTTGCCTGGTCATGTCCCCAGTGGGCTGCAGAACCCAGTCCAAGTTGCCCTCAGCTTACGGATCACACAACCCGATCCTTCTCTTCTCCAGTCTGGTCTCAGTGTTTAGAAAACGGAGTGGAGGGACGTCTGTCCACACTCGGACCAAGCAGGTGGGAATGAATTCCCAGTCCCCACAGGACTGAGGAGGGACCCCCAAGGTGGGCTGGCCCCTCAGCCCCTGCAAACAGGATTCCACAGGCACTGTTAAGTAAGACACACAGCTGGTCTGCAGTGAAAACATTTATTTTACAACAGTTATCTGTAAGTCAACATCCAGACATACAGGATGGAAATCCCACGGGAAGCCATCGAACCCTCCAGCCTGGCCCTCGGGTGTGCACGTGGAAGCGGGGCCCGAGGTGCCCAGCTCGGCCGAGTCCACCTACAGGACAAAACCAGCGCGGACAACGCTTCCCTCGCATTGCACTGCGTCTAAAACAACGTCAATACGTTTCAGTGCAAACCGCCCCCCCTCACTTGGCGTGAAGCATGAATCCATCTTCCAGGGAAACAAAATCTACCAGAGGTGTGCCCACAGGACCCGGGCCCGTCCCTGGAGGGCAGGAGCAAGGCCCCACCGCTCCCGCACCCTCTCCCGGGGCGACCTGTGGTCCCGACATAGACCCATTTAGAACGTAGCTTGGTCACTGATTGTAACTCATACTTAGAAAATTGATTTTAAAGTTTCGAAAAAGGAAAAGGGTTTCTACTTTTTACCACCTCCTAGAAGTCACACAGGGACACTCACCTGTGGGTCAAGTGAGCGTGATGAGAGGGTCCCCAGGGATGGGCACCCTACCCTGGAGTAGCTGACAATGGCTACTGCAGTAGGCTCGGGCGTCACGCCCAGCTGTCCACACAAATACTGGGCAGCTGGCAGTGCCCGTGGCCTCCTCTGTTCACCCAGCAGAGGATCTCAGGGACCCTCCTCCTGCCCCGACTCGCCAAGAAACAGAGGCCATTTTGGAGCCAACTTTATTGTACTTGTTGCTTTGCCACCGGGCAGCAGCAGACGTGACTGCTGCGTGATATACACATATACACATATGTACACACACGGAGACACACCCACTGCCCACACCTGCAGCACAGACGCCAACCGTGCTGGTAAGGACTGTGAAAACGTAGCCTTGGCCAATTAATTCCACAGGAGAAGATTCACAATCAAAATAATAAAACAAACAGGTCAGTCCTGTGTCACATGGGTTCACGGCTCAGAATATGAGAAAGGAATGAGATCAGTCACCTGTTTCATACCCGTCACAACCTACCCTCCACTATCTGCCGGGGCCCCTCCCCAGAACCTGGTGTGGGGAGGCCATGCGTCCCCTAGACTGTGATGGCACTGGTGGGCCCTCCTTGGGCCCCAGCTCATCTGACACAGACCACCTACGTTAGAACATCGAGAATGGTCCCGGCAGGAATGTCCCCAAGGAGGAGCCGGGCAGTGATGCCCAGCAGCTGACAGTGTGGACACTGCCTGCCACAACCACAGCTGCTCTCAGGCTTCTTCTAACAGGCTGCAGTGGGAGCAGGCTGCGCGGGCCAGTCAGAGCTGGAGAGGCTCACACTGGGCGGTAATATCTAAAGCAGTTTGCAACGAGAACAGAGGTGAAAGGAAGACGAGACGAGACCACATCGCCGAGCGGAAAGAAGCCCACAACCAGCAGCTGCCATCAGGCGCCGCTGATGCTCAGCACATGCCTCCTGCAGGCCACAGGTCAGTGCTGCTGGACACTCTGGGGCGGCCAGCCTGCCCTTGGGAAAACAGACGGGCTTCCTCATGCACAGACCCCAATCCCCAGAGCCAAACGCACTAGCTGCCATCTGACACCAGCACTGGCTCATGGGGCCCCAGCTCTGTACAGGGTCGCCCCGCACTGAGCACACAGACTACCTGTCCAGACTCAACAACTCAGCTCTCCAGGGAAACAGACCACGCAGAAAAAGAGAAACGCATGAGGAGTCTGTCCTGAATCCAGACGAGAGCCTGCAGGTGAGCAGTGGGACTGACAGGTCCTGCCTTCAGGGCCGGGCAGGCAGTTGGCACCACCCTCAGACTGACCTCAGCTTTACAAACTCCAAAGACATCTGCCTGTCTTTCTTGGGCCACCCTGGCCCCGGGGAGCCACATGTCTGCAGAAAAGACCAGCAAGGTTCCGCACCTGGCAGACACCCACTCTGACACGTGACGGGTTTGACTGGGCGGAGACTGGGTTGCAGCGACAGCACAGCTACAGCACAGGGTGGCTTCCTACCTAACATTGAAGATTTAAACTAGGTTCTCGGTTGTTCCGGGGGAAAACGGCTCCACTCCTAAGTCACTTTCAGAAGCATCATAAGCGTAGCCCGCAGCCTGCAGGTCAGGCAGAGTCCTGTGGCAGCTGGGCTGGGGCTGGCACAGGAGACAGCCTGGTCTCACTGTCTCCCTCATTCCAGGGTGGGCCAAACAAACGAGCTTCTTATTCTTTTAGGAGAGGCCAGATTTTAGCAAATTAGTTCTAATTTAGTATCAGAATGCAGAGTTACCCTCTTCACTGAATGTCATGATCACTTCAATGAACAAAAAAACAAAAACGGGAACGGGACCCAACCCAGGTGCCAGTACTGCCCTGCAAGAGCGGCTTGGGGGGGGGGGGCGGCCAGGCCCCCACGCACCAGCTCTGTTCTGACACTGCCGTCCCCTCCAGCCACTTCCCAACCAGCGCTTGGCATGGCCCTGGGGGCCGGCAAGGGCAGCAGGCTAGAACAGGATTAGGGACACGTTCTAGTTTGTGCAAACCAGGGAGCCACACCACCCAGGCTCCTGCAGCTTGTCCTTCGCTCTCTGCCACTCACGGACACACAGCAGCAGCTTTCAGGTTCATTCTGCAGAAACCAGGCCCATGCGGGCACTCAGCCCTTCACAGGCTGGGCACACGCCCAGCAGGGACTCTACTGCTCCGTACGTCGTGGCCCCCATCTCAGTTCCCACAGTAGGGGCCCCACCCACAGCCTGGGACAGACAAGAACTGACTTCCAGCAGTTCACTAAAAGTGCTCTGCCCCCAACACAGTGGGGGGGCCCAATCCGGGCCTAACCCCCCAGGCCAGAGTGTGCCTCTGCTCCAGCGGGACCTTCCCCAGGGCCCTGATGTGCCTCGCGTTCTGTCTGGGGGAGCAGCTGAAGGAAGAGGGTGGGCAGGGACTCTGGAAGCAGAGAGAAGGCCGGGCAGCAAGGCGCTACCAGCAGCTTGGACTCTCAGACCGACGATGACTAGCTGGGCTGCCGCTGCTCAGATGTCCTGATGTTTCAAAGAGGTTCCAGGGCCTGGAGGAATGTGGAGGACGGTGCAGGGAAGGGAAGGGGAGACTGCCAGGATGTGGCTGTCAACCCAGCCTGTGGCATGGGGTACACTTGAAGCACAGGGGACTCAGGCCAGACACAGGCAGAGAAGGTGGTCTCAAGATCAGGAGCCTCCGACAGCCCCCACCACACACTCACCCTCGGGAACAGCCCAACACAAGGCCACGCACACATGGTGAGCAAAACCTGCACCAGCTGCCCTCACCACCACCACCACGGGGATGTGACGGGCTGGGAGGACACAGCAAGCCCCCTGCTGGCGGGTGAGGCCGGAGGCTGAACCGGCCCCGGAGCACAAGGAAGGGAGCAGGCCCTCCTGCCACTGGGGACACCTCACCGCACGGCCCACTCACTGCAGCCCCGGACGGCGGCACCGCCACCCGGTCCACGCGGTCACACCGCAGCACGTCCACAACACAGACAGACATGGAACAGCACCCCACACATGCTACTAGAAAAGGAAAGAACAGAAGACGGCGGCCGTAGCTAAACTGCTTTAAATACTGCATGCTACGCACTTCCCGTGGCGGGGGTCGGCGGGCAGACGGGCAGAGGCGGGAGGGGCCCCTTCCCTGTGGCCAGAGCGGCACCCTCCCCACCTCCATGACTATAGTTCATGATTCTAAGTTTGAAGTGGCTGGGTGCTGATTGATCCACAAATCACAGCTTCTCCTGAACTTAATTGAACCCGTCGGTGTGGTAGCTGGGGTGGGAGTCGGCTGTGAGCTGGGTGGTCTCTGTGGCGGACGCTGGCTGTATGACAATCGGCGTGTCTGTGGCCTCTGAAAAGCAATCACACGCGTGTTCATCGCACGAGGATGGTGGCCTCAGAAATGCATCATGTGCCCCATCCACATGTCCTCCTTACGACAACACTCCGTCTCCAGGTTGCTCTGCTGGGGTCAGAGGTGGCAGGACACGCACTCGGAGGGGAGGCTATTTGCTGACCTCCCCCAGCACGACCTTCCTCATCACCTCAGGCCACCGCTAGCCCGCGGCCCCGCCCCACTGGTGGTCCCGGGCAGGCACTACGGCTACCGCAGCTGGCGGGCGGGGGCAGCCCTGTGTCTGCTTTTACCTCCGTGTCCACGTTCACACCTCAACGGGCCCAGCTGCCACACAAACATCCCGGCACCGTGTCAGTGCCCTCCTGTTTGACAAGACAGGTTGACACGGTTGAGGGCCCGTTCTGGCGCCACCCCACACACGCGGGCCAGGCCTCGGGCGCGCACTCACCCCGCTCGTCCGACTGCAGCTGCGCCTCCAGGTCCTCGGGGGACACATAGAACTCGGTCTCCTCACCCTCGGGAGCCTTGGGCTTGCACTTCCCGCAGCAGCAGTTGAAGCAGCAGCACAGGCAGCAGCAGCAGTAGCAGCAGGTGAGGAGCCCGCAGAAGACAAACAGGGCCTGGGGGCAGGGTCGCTCCTGGATGGGCTGCTCCAGACCAGGACCCCACCCCTGGGGAGCCACTACCACACACCCACTGCCCTGTGGTCGCCCACGAGAGCTAGAGACAGACAGGTCAGGCACTGATCCCGTCCAGGTCAGGAAAGCAAGACAGGACGAACAGGGAGGCAGGAAACAGAGCACTCAGGTGTGTGAAGAACGGTTTACCCAGGCGGCAGTGCCCGGCTGCTAACACACAGCTCAGCACCCTGTCTCAGCCAGACCCTCTGTCCCCACCCATGACAGGGGCTCTGAATAAATACAGGTGAATTTAAAAAAATAAAACAAGTAAATATGCCCAAACTTTCTCAAGATTTTACACAAGTCTACCTAGTAACAAAGAAAATCTATCCCTGTGACGGTGACCTCCCGTCTCTCTGAGGACTGGGGGGACGCAGGGAACTGCCATGCTGATAAGCACAGGCAGGCCACCGCCTGCACTCCTCCGGGGCCAGTGGGAGACTGCCCGCCAACAACCCCCAGCAACCCCGCCCACCACAGGCCGTTAGTGCCGCCCTCACCTTAGCCCACCAGCTGGAAAGCACGAAGTAGGTGTTCACGTTTTCCTCCCCAAACTGCTCGGCCACATAGAGCCCCAGCGAGCCGTATTTGTCGTAGATGTTTCTCTTCGTGGCGTCCGTCAGGATGGCGTGCGCGTTGTTGATCTCCTTGAACTTGTCTGCGGCCTCCGGGTTGTCAGGGTTCTTGTCAGGGTGATACTTCAAAGCCAGTTTCCTGCAAACCAAACCCAATTCTTGGCCTCGTGTTTCACGATCACCCACTACGTGGAGGTGCCAGCAGAAGGAACACTGACCCATGGCCATCTCCTTCCCTTCTCTCCATTGCAGTTGAGAAGGTCAGGGTCAAAAGAAATCTCTGCAACCATTTCAAACTTGCAACAGTGCAAAGGCAAGCCCTACTCTGACCTCTAGCGTCCCAGCGGCTAACTGCACACTTGCAACATGAAGTGACAGGCAGGAGGTCTGATAAAGGCACCTGGTGAGTAACCACAGGGCTAGTGATGGTGCCCTGTCTTAGAGCTTCACCAGTAAGGGTTAAGTTCAAGTTCAGCTGGGAGGCTACAACAGATTGTCACCAGTGTGTGGAACCAAACTGCTCACTGTCCAGCAGCCCCTGCACGGCAGGTCAGACCTGCTTCACCGCAGGACCGTCCACCTCAGGGCAGACAGTCTGTAAAAATGTTACTGTAACAATGCTAAGCTATAAGGGAACTTGCTATACATACTGACGCGGCCAGGAAAAATATACAGTGGTTCCTGGTCAGGGCAAACCATACCCACGAGGCCCAAGGTCCCCAAGAGCATGGTCTCCTACCGATAGGACTTTTTAATGTCGTCTGACGTTGCGTTCTTGTCCAGCCCGAGAACATGGTACAGTGATTCTCCAGAGGTCGAGAGTGAGCGCTGTCTCTGGTCGGCCATGGTAGGCTAGTCTAAAAAGAAGTGCAAAAAACCCTCAGAAAGCATAAATGAAGTGTGCAGATGTGGCATTTAAACACAGCAGAGTATGGGCAGTGGTCCCACTGGGCAAGGAGCAGTTTCCAATTGTGCATGCTGAGAGCTACAATACCACTACCCAAACTCAACTGTAAAAATTAAGTGCGTTTGCCTGACCTGTGGTGGCGCAGTGGCTAAAGCACTGACCTGAAGCACTGAGGTCGCTGGTTCAAATCCCTGGGCTTGCCTGTTCAAGGCACATGTGGGAGTTGGTGCTTCCTGCTCCTCCTTCCATTTCTCTTTCTCTCCCCCCAACATGAATAAATAAAGTCTTAAAAAAAATTAAGTGGATTTACTATAACCCCTAAAGCAGCCTTTAGGTAGAAAATGCAGAGGTATGGCTAAAAAGCTAAAAGAAATGGTCAGAATGAATAAAAATGCAAGACCCAGCTATATGCTATCTGCAAAAAACAAACTTTAAAAACACAGACTCTCTAGCCTGACCAGGCAGTGGTGCAGTGGATAAAGCATCGGACTGGGATACGGAAGACCCAGGTTCGAGACCCCGAGGTCGTCAGCTTGAGCGCGGGCCCATCTGGCTTGAGCAAAAGCTCACCAGTTTGGACCCAAGGTCGCTGGCTCCAGCAAGGGGTTACTCGGTCTGCTGAAGGCCCGCGGTCAAGGCACATGTAAGAAAGCAATCAATGAACAACTAAGGTGTCGCAACGGCAACGAAAAACTAATGATTGATGCTTCTCATCTCTCTTCGTTCCTGTCTGTCTGTCCCTATCTATCCCTCTCTCTGACTCTCTCTCTGTCCCTGGGGGGAAAAAAATCAATAAAATCAAATTCCTAAAAACCCTTAGGCACTGACAATCTGAAGAACCATGACCTCATTTATATTTAGATGACATCTACAGTATACTTTTTAAAAATCAATGAGACACACAAGTTGAACTTTTTAATTTTTTTTACAGGGACAGAGAGAGTCAAAGAGAGGGATAGATAGGGACAGACAGACAGGAACGAAGAGAGGTGAGAAGCATCAATTATTAGTTTTTGTTGCGACACCTTAGTTGTTCATTGATTGCTTTCTCACATGTGCCTTGATCGCGGGCCTTCAGCAGACCAAGCAACCCCTTGCTGGAGCCAGCGACCTTGGGTCCAAGCTGGCAAGCTTTTTTTTTTTTTTTTGCTCAAGCCAGATGGGCCTGCGCTCAAGCTGGCGACCTCGGGTCTTGAACCTGGATCCTCCACATCCCAGTCCAACGCTCTATCCACTGCGCCACTGCCTGGTCAGGCATAAGTTGAACCTTAAAAGAAGTTTCAATAAATTCAAATGGACTAAAATACACAATAGGTTCCCTGATCTTCATATAATCAAATTAGAAACCAGACAGTAAGGTATCTAGGAAAACCTCAAGTCTTTCCTACCTAACAACACACTTCTTAGTGACATGTAGCTCAAATGAGAAATCACAAGGGAAATTAGGAAATACTTTGAGTGAATAATAACAGATCAAGAACAGAGAATACAAGACTGACAAATAACTGGCAAGACTGATTAAAAAAAAACAACCTAAAAAAAGGGGTCAACAGTACAGATCCTACAGGCATGAAGACTAACAGAAGATCATGGATCAACTCTACTAGAAATTAGAAATGGACAAATACCTTGAATAATACAATTTACCAAACTAACACAGAATAAAATAAAAAATCTGAATAGCCTACAGCCATTAAAAATGTTAAATCTGGCCTGACCAGGTGGTGGTGCAGTGGATAGAGCATAGGACAGGGATGCAGAAGACCCAGGTTCGAGACCCCAAGGTCGCCAGCTTGGACCCAAGGTCACTGGCTCCAGCAAGGGGTTGCTCGGTCTGCTGAAGGCCCGCGGTCAAGGCACATGTGAGAAAGCAATCAATGAACAACTAAGGTGTCGCAACGAAAAACTGATGATTGATGCTTCTCATCTCTTTTCTCATCTCTCTCTGTTCCTGTCCCTATGTATACCTCTCTCTGTCCCTGAAAAAAAAAAAAAAAAAAAAAGTTAAACCTGAAACTGAAAACCTTCCCAGGCCCGGAAAGTTTTTCTATTAAATATTCAAGGAACAAATGACATCAATTTTAGATAAACTGTTTCACAACAGAACGGGAGGACACTTGCACTGGAGGCCAGCTTCCCGGTGCCCACACATGACAAAGACATTACATTACCCAACAAGCCTCACAAACATACAAACATAGATGCAAAGCAACACCTAAGACACAGGTCATAGTCTAGTAGAAATCACCGTGGGAATCTACGTGTCACTTACTTCTCAAAGTAAATGGATAGAAATTATAGTAACCAAACAAATAAGATAATCACAATTTTTTTTTTTCTGAGAGAGAGGAAGGGAGAGAGAGAGGTAGGAACGTTGAGCTGCTCCTGGATGTGCCAGGACTGGGAATCGAACCAGCAACCTCCGCTCTGGGACAGTGCTCCAAAGTCATTCAGCCAGGGCTTAACTTTTACTGATACTTTAGAGACAGAAAGGTGCGGGGGGAAGGGAAGCATTTGCTGTTCCACTCAGTCATGCATTTTTTTGTTTGCTTCCCCTGTGTGCCCTGACGGGGATTGAACCACAACCCTGTTTCAGGACAATGCTCTTAACCTACTGAGCTAACCAGCTAACCCTCTAGGGCCTGCTTGAGTTTTAAAATCATGTTCTTTTCTCTGCTTTTCCTGTTTTGTCTGAGCTTGTAGTAAGTCTGATTCATTTGTATACAATGACAAGCCTTGGCTAAGACAATGAATAGCCGGCCTGCCTAGGGGCTGTAGTGAAAATGGGTCCCTAATCATGATGGATGGCTTTAGTAATAAGCACCTGTGAGGTAACCCGAGTGTGTTGGGCTCTCAAAAAACTGAGAACCCTGGTCTGCCCAGCCCAGTGACAATGTCCGTGCCCCAAGGGTCTGAGCTGGTCCCCATGTGCTGACTGACCTCTTGCAACAGTCCCCACACAGCCTCTTGTCATCAGAATATAAGAGAAAGCTGTTAATTTGTGGTCTGTCCGTTTTGGCCTCTGGCCAATCTAAGAGATCTAGCTGAAGGATCCAGTCAACCAGGCTCTAGTCAACCCTAAATTTTCCTAAAAACTGGCAAACATCTTTTATTTTTTTATTTTATTTTTATTTTTTGACAGAGATAGAGAGAGGAACAGCTAGGGGCAGACAAGAAGGAAGAGAGATGAGAAGCATCAATTCTTCGTTGTGGCATCTTAGTTGTTCATTGATTGCTTTCTCTTATGTGCCTTGACTGGGGGGCTACAGCAGAGCGAGTGATCCCTGCTCAAGCCAGTAACCTTGGGCTCAAGCCAGATGAGCCCGGGCTCAAGCCAGATGAGCCCGTGCTCAAACCTGCGACTTCGGGGTTACGAACCCGTGTCACCCCAGTCCCAGTCCAACATGCTATCCACTGTGCCACCACCTGGTCTGGCTAGAACTGGCAAACATCTTAACATGACTCTCTTCTGACCCAACTCTACAACACTCTGACATCACCAACAGCGAGGAGCACTAGCACTCCTTGTGTTTCACGAGACGACGACAGCAGTGATGGGTCTGGACAGCTCAAGCCCAGCAGTCAGACACTAGAAAGGAGCACCTAGGTTTACTCTGGTGTTACTTTTTCCGTCACTGACTTGGGGGGCGGGGGGAGAAAGGGAGAGAGAGAAGCATCATCTCACTGTCTCACTCAGTTGTTCACTCACTGATTGCTCCTCACACTTGCTCTGACTGGGGGTCAAACCCGTGGAATCTGGCGTGCCGGTCAACACTTTGTCCACTGAGCAACCAACCTGGCCAGAGCCTGTATTATTCTTCAAGGGCAGGTGCTGGCAAGCCTTCTGCAAAGGGCAAGACAGTAAATGCTCCAGTCCTGTGGGCCATAGGGTCTCCATCACTGTGTCCCATTCCCAACCAGGCTTCTGAAGCATGAAAATGAGCAGGCAGAGGACAGGTATGCTGTGCCCCAGCAAACCTGGTTTGAGCCCAGAAGCAGCTGCAACCCTGCCCTAAGGGTTGACTAATGGTTCTTATTGAATGTTAAAGAAGGTCACGTGTTTATGCACTATGGACGGGGGAGGTTGCGTTTCTGTGACACAGATACAAAACGAAGATGCAGGCACACATTATACGACTTCAGGAAGGAATGTTCTCAGAGTACATCTTCAGACAAAGGGGCAACATTCAAAGAAATCTGTTGCAACACAAAGCAACTAGGCCAGATGGTAGCAAGTGCCCCTTGCTCACATATAAAAACCTCTGGAAACTCCGCGTGACAGCGATGGCCCTTTAAGGGAATCCCATGCCACCTTCACCAGCTCCTCCTCCTCCGGACTTGGTTCATTCAGTTTTCTTTGGAGTGCCCTTGGAAAGGAACCACACAGCAGCAAGACAGATTCAACAGCCGCAAAACATGCTAAGGCACAGGAACCCGGTGACTGTCACCACACCGTCTGAGGTCCTCCAGACTGCCCGACACCCTGCTTGGCAAGCAGTGCTGACCATGGTCCAGGCTCAAACAGCAGAGCACACCAGACACACTGGCCCCGTCATGTGCACTGAGGTTCCGGCTGGAATTCTAGCAAAACTATCACGCGTGTGGGACAACCAAAGAACGCAGACGCAGGAACTGGGCTCCTCGGTGTGTCCAGAGCTGACAGGAAGTGCACTGACTGCACCAAATGAAGCATGTTCTTCTTTTTTATTTCTTTTTCAGGGACAGAGAGAGAGAGTCAGAGAGAGGGATAGGTAGGGACAGACAGACAGGAGGGGAGAGAGCTCAGTGAGAAGCATCAATCATTAGTTTTTCGTTGCCGTTGCGACACCTTAGTTGTTCACTGATTGCTCTCTCACACGTGCCTTGACCGCGGGCCTTCAGCAGACCGAACACCCCCTTGCTGGAGCCAGCGACCTTGGGTCCAAGCTGGCGAGCTTTTGCTCAAGCCAGATGGGCCTACGCTTAAGCTGGCGAGCTCGGGGTCTTGAACCCAGGTCTTCTGCATCCCAGTCCGATGCTCTGTCCACTTAGCCACCGCCTGGTCAGCCTAATTTAACATGAAGCGTGTTCTTGAGGAAGAGCCTATCTGCCCCTTGCCACCAGAGAAACGCACAGCACGCTGCCATGTGCACTGAGGAAGAAAGGCCACTTCCACCCCGTCTTGCTGGGGCTTCAACAACTCGTACTTTGCCCACAAGATACAAGTCTGCCTCGTGATATATATCCTTCTCCACGGTCACGCATTCAAAAAATACAAAAAAATACCGACGAGTCCTTCCACCCACCAGGCACTGAGCAGGACACTCAACGCAGACGCTGGGGCCTGACCTTGGGGGAGGACACCTGAAACCAGGGCACGCTTTCATGCCAACGGCAGCACAGGCACCTTGTTTATTTTCAGGTCACCCTGGCTGCAGGGTAAAGAATTCATACAAAGAAAACTTTTCACATCATAGCAAACTGCTAAAAACCAGAGAGCTACAGAAACCCTTGAAAGTGGTCAGAAAAACAAACACGTCAAGAGAGAACAATCGTGAGTCACACTTCTCTGCACCGGAAATCACGGGAGGCAGGGGCTCATCCTTCAAGTGCCGAAACAAAACCTGTCAAACCAGAATTCTACTTCCAACAAAATCATCTCTCAGAAACAAAGGTAAAACAGAGACTAAGAGAACTCATCACAAAGACCTAAAAATAAAAGAGGAGCAGGGCCAAGAGAGCCTTCGGGGCTGAAATGCAGGCAGAGCAGAGAGAAACAGGGTCTGCAGGAGAGGTAAAGGCCGTGGTTTTGCCTCTCATTTTAAAAACACACAACTGCTGACAGCAAACACACCCAGCACTGCTGTGGTCTGCACGGCCGTCAGGCCTCCCCTGACCAGAAGCTCTCAGCAGAATACTACAACGGCCAGCAAGAGCAGGACTGGGCACCTGGTCTATTCTACGCAGGACCCTACTCACCAGCAAGAAGGGTAACACGGCAACACACGCATGAAGGAGAGCAATCCCCAACACACTGTGTTAAACGAAACAAGCTAAGACATAACTGATTCCACTTATTCAAAGACTAAGAACAGGAGGAACCCTCGGAAGAGAACCTTCCAGGGCGGCAGAAGTACTCTGCAACTTAATTTCACAAGTGTACACATACACCCAGACTCAGGGAAGTGTCGAGTTAGCTCTGCGTTTCACCGCAGGACAATTTTACCTGCATGAAAAAAGAGAGCAGCTGTTGTACCAGGGTTATTCTCAAAGCCAATCAGATACAAGATCAAACAAAGCACATTTTCCTCTTCTGAAACAGGCTGCCCGCTTCCACCCACTCTACTGGGCAGGCCACATCCGTCTGCTTGCTCCTGTTGGCCCGGAACCCTGGAGTGTAAAATACTGTCTGGCTCTTTAAAAAAAGTGGCTGCTGCAAGCAAACACTATTCACCTGGTATTTTATATTTTGAGTCAAAGGATGAAATAAATGCTGTCCAAGCACAGAAATGACTAAATTTAAATTTCGACACACATTTAAAAAGTGAGCGTTCCAGTTGGAATCTAACCACTGCCAGGTAACGTGCACTTTTAAGTTCCACGTTCAGCTGGAACAGTCCTGTTACCAAAAAAACAGATTTAACCCACAAATGGGAGTATCTTATTTCATCTGAGTAAAGGTGCTGCTGGTGCAGGGGAGACAACAGTGGAAGGATAAAGGTTTTGTGAGGGTTTTAATTGCTAAAATCTACTCCTGTACCAATACAGTACTTCATTTCCCTAACTTTATATAATAAAATAAATAGATGTGCCTTAATGATTAGAAAAAATAAACACTTTCCCAACACACACCAAAAATATTATCTTAAAAACATTACCCCACAAATTTATAACCTGAGAAAAAACATTCATTTGCAACTAGTTACTGCTGACTCAACCCTACGCACAGGTTTCTTCCACCTTCTTTCCCTCTGCCTTGCCCCCACCATTTCCTTCTACCTCCCCAGCACGGAGCACACAGGCACACAGCTCTTAGCTCAGGGCCAGGGAAGCTCCTGGGGGAAATGCAGGTGTCCTCTGCCACCAGCCTCCAGGGCCTGGTGACATTTCCGCTTTGCTGAGTTGAATCCAATGCTTTCCGATGTCTTAGTATTTTACTTCCTGGGGTGGTAAGTCTGGGAGTTTACACCACCTGCTATTTGAAGTAGCACCTCACCATTTTGTTTTACCCAAACCTGTTTTGGTTTTCTTAAATTATATTTTTAAGACTTTATTTTAGTGAGGGGAAACAGAGACAGAGACAGAGAAGGGAGGGAGGAGCAGGAAGCATTAACTCCCATATGTGCCCTGACTGGGCAAGCCCAGGGTTTCAAACCAGCGACCTCAGTGTTCCCGGTCGATGCTTTATCCCAGGGATTCCCAAACCTTTTACACAGGGGGCCAGTTCACTGTCCCTCAGACTGTTGGAGGGGCGGACTATAAAAAACTGAACAAATCCCTATGCACACTGCACATATCTTATTTTAAAGTAAAAAAACAAAATGGGAACAAATACAATATTTAAAATAAAGAACAAGTCAATTTAAATCAACACACTGACCAGTATTTCAGTGGGAACTATGGGTGCGGATGCATCCTGTGCTCCTCTCACTGACCACCAGTGAAAGAGGTGCCCCTTCTGGAAGTGTGGCAGGGATAGGATAAATGGCCTCAGGGGGCCGCATGAGGCCCGCAGGCCGTAGTTTGGGGACCCCTGCTTTATCCACTGCACCACCACAGGCCAGGCATATCTAAAACTGTTTTAATTAAATTCCAAAGGCCTTTCTGAGACCCAGGTCAAGACCTGGTGAGCAGCCAGGTCCACCTGAACTGCATGCGTATCACAGGCTCATTTCCAGTCTTCCATCCAAGAGGTTCTACTTTAGCGCCATTGCGTCTTTAAGAACAGATGCATGGGCACACTTGCGGGTGTCTGCAATGCACACTGGGGAAGCTGCTACAAAGAGCAGGAGACTTGCCATGCTGTCCGGCAGACACCAGCCAGCATCTGGTAAGCAGAGGTTTTCTGGAAGACACCGCTTGCCCTCTGTCTACCCCTCCCCACGCCGCAGCCAGGGGATCTCTGGTTCAGTTTCGCTCCCATCACCACCCCACTTGGGTGCTTCCCCAACACCCCCGGCTGCAGCATCAAATCACAGCCCACCAAAAAAAAAAAAAAAAATCACAGCCCACCACCAGCCGCTCGCAGCACTGCATCTGCCAGGTCTGACAGATGACCCTCCTGGGCAGAGGTTCCCGACCCCCCTGCTGCCTCCCACTCAGACCTTGGGGCACTGCAGATCACCTTGCCCTGGGCAACCCTTCCTGGCTGCTGGCTCCACACACACCAGCAGAGCCCGCTGCCTTCTGTGCAGCGTCCTGGGCCTCGAGCATATGTCTGTGCCATCCATTTATTCAACAAACGTTTATGAAGCATCTGCCATGCGCCACGCTGTCCTCAAAGCAGATCTGGCAGTGAACAAAAATTAGTAAGCCCAAACACCCGTCCTGCAGGCCATGTCTAAGCTCCTCAGAAGACGTCAAGACCGCCAGGGAAGAGCCACACATTCTGACTCCTGTGTTTGCAGGTAATCACAGCCCACACTTATTTTATAAAATGAGGTGAGTGTAACTTTCTGTTGGGGAGAAAATCATATGCCAACTTTGGAAGAACACAGTTGAAAATATCTTAGAAGGAAGGTTATTTTTGTCCCGTGTTAAGTATTTTATTGTGTAAGATTTACACACAGGAAAGGACACATGGAGTACGTCATGTATGTGGAGATACGATGTACAGTGGTAAAACAAACACCATGATCCCACCCTTCAATCTAAAACTAGAAAGCTAGTAAAGCCTTGACGCTCTCTGCATTTTCTCCATTTACAACAGCCCGTTGACTCCCTCGCTTTAAAAGATTACCTCATATGTTTCTCCCTAACCACTATTTAGTTTTCATTTTTTGAGCTTAAGAAATGGTCTAACACTATGTGTAGCCTTCTGTGAGTTCCTTTGAAACTCAGTGCGTCTCTACCATTATGCACATTGATTGATGGATGGAGCTGTAATTCATTCATTTCCAGTGTTGGACAAATCCCATGTTGTGAAGTGACCACAACCTAACAGCCGTTCTTCTCCTGAAGGGTGTTTGGATTGGTCTCGGTCCTGCTATTATGAAGCTGCTCTGAACACCCCGGAGCAGTTCCTGGGGTAGGAGCTTCCTGAGGGCAATGCTGGTACACATGCCCCGTGGGTGAGGCTGGCTCAGATGGCTGGAGGCACAGGAGTGGTCAGCAAGAGGGAACCAACCGTTATACAATAGCAAACAAACACAGGAGAAGGCATTCACATCTTTTCTCCTTTAGGAAATTAAAACTACAATGAGACAGCACCACACACCTATTAGAACAGCTTTAAAAAAAATGGCTGGCCACACCAAGGGCTGGTAAGAGTGAAACGTACCTACAACCACACGCCACTGGGGGATGCAGAATGGGCCAGTCGCTCTAGAAGAGTCTGGAAGTTTCTTACAAAGTAAAAACAGGCATATCACATGACCCAGCAATCACATTCCTAAGCATTATCCAAGACAAATGGAAATGGTCCACGTGGAAAACCTGATGGTGAATACGTGTAACTGTCAAACTCAGAAACATACGTCCTTGGGAATGGTGGGAGACACGCTGAGGAAAAGGACACAGCTGTCCACACTTGGCCTGGAGACTCTCGAGACACCAGGCCAGGTCTGAGGCAAGTTTCAAGGTACACAGCAACTCTTTCTCTCCCTCCCTCCCTCTCTTTCCTCTCTCTCTCTCTCTTTCTAAATATTTATTTGACTGATTTTAGAGAGAGAAAGGGAGAGAGTAGGAAAGAGACAGGAACACCTGTTCCTGTATGTACCCTGACCTGGGATCGAACTGGCAGCCTCTGTGTACATCTGGCCAGGGTGTACACAGCACCTTGCAGAGGCCAACTCAACAACAGAGGGGACAGTGAGCACCAGGATAGGGGCGGTTCACATCCCGAACAGGGTGATGGTTACTCAAATCTCAGAGAACTGGACATCACAAAGTAAATTTCCCTGCGTTTACTGAAAGGTAAAACAGAAGAATCTGGGCTTTGTTTGTGATTTACTTTTCCAGTTCATTGTTTTCACGCCAGTTCACAAAAGCATCATCAGTCTGGGACACTCAAAATTAAAAGAATAAAATCTGGTCCTTCGGCACAAACAGGTTAGGAGCAAGAGCCACTCGTGGGACTGCAGGGTCCCGGGCAGGCTCAATGTGCTGAGGATGCCAACTGCTGCCAGCCCCTGCTCTCCACGTGACAACCATGCGCCCGTGCGCGCCCTCTACTGGCCACAACAGCACCCCACCACCTGAACTGGTATCCCACAAGCACCACTGCTGAGGGTGTGGGCTGGGGTGAGGGGGTTAGAGGGGGGTGCGCTCTGCAGGGTACCTGCCCACCACTGCCAGTCGGTCCATGTTCCCTACAATACCTTACACTTCACACTTCTTTCCACTCTGTGTGGTGTCTGGATGAATGCAGGCTCTTACAAGTTCTGTTCTGGCAGGGGTCGGGAACCTTTCTGGCTGACAGCCATGAACATCACGTATTTTAAAATGTAATCCTGTGACAGTCATACAACATGCTTAACAATAAATACAAGTAAATGTGTGCATTTTATGTAAGACCAACACTTTTAAAGTACAATGAGTCTCTGAATTCTTTTTAATAACGTTGTTATGCTGTTGCTAACCAATGATGAATAAAGTACTTCTTACCATTAACGCGACTTCTGATGCTGCATGGTTTTGCTGATGGCTTTGTAATCTGGTTGATATGTGGTGAGGTTAAGCTTCATGCAGGCGTTGAGACTTCCATCCGTTAAACGTGATCATAGGTTGGAGAACACTGCTCACATGCATACGCAGAGTCAAACATTGTCAGTACAGCAATACTCACACACTGCGGTGTGTGGTATGTGATGGGAAGCGCATTCCAAGTTTTGACAATCAGCTGGTCCGTGGGTTGAAGTTTTTTCATTTCTCCCCACTTGTGTTTGCTCGCCACCTCTGCTTGCTGTCGTGCAAGTCTTTCCAACCCTTCATTCAGTGACTTGAACTTATTCACCCACATGTCTGAGGCCTTCAGGTCAGCAGCTTGTAGCTCAAAATCCCTGACAAAGACACCAGGGATGTAACTTAGGTTGGCGCTGTCCACTGCACACTCTGTGGATAGGTGATGAACTTAAAAAGACGAGTGTGCTCACGAAATTCTCCAAAGCGCGCTTTGAATGACTACAGAAGATTAGATGTGAAGCCAGATAGCTGCTGGAGATCAAGATGTTGAGCAGGGTCACTTGCTGTGCATGCATCTTTAAACTTTCCCAGTTTTTCAAAGTGTAGTAAACGACCTGTTTCAATGTTGTTGATGAAGAGTTCCAGCTTGCTTTCAAATGCAAACAGTACTTGTTGAAGGGATAAGACTGTATTTCCAACGCCTTGCATTTTCACATTGAGCTGGTTCAGATGTTCAGTCATGTCCACGAGACAGTAGAACTTCAGGAGCCACTCAGTGTTAGCTAACTCAGGATGCTCGACGTTTTTCATTTCAAGAAAAGTCCGGATTTTGCTCAAACAAACCGTGAAATGGCTGAGCACCTTCCCTCCTGACAACCAACACACATTGCTGTGCAGAAGCAGACCAGGATAATTATTCCCAACTTCATCCAGCAGTGTTTTATTTTATTTTTTTCAGAGACAGAGAGAGTCAGAGAGAGGAATAGATAGAGACAGACAGACAGGAACAAAGAGAGGTGAGAAGCATCAATCATTAGTTTTTCGTTGCCGTTGCGACACCTTAGTCGTTCACTGATTGCTTTCTCACACGTGCCTTGTCCGCGGGCCTTCAGCAGACCGAGCACCCCCTTGCTGGAGCCAGCGACCTTGGGTCCAAGCTGGCAAGCTTTTGCTCAAGCCAGATGGGCCCCGCGCTCAAGCTAGCGAGCTTGGGGTCTCGAACCTGGGTCTTCCGCATCCCAGTCTGACGCTCTATCCACTGCGTCACTGCCTGGTCAGGCATCCAGCAGTGTTTTAAACTGGCAATGATTTAAAGCTCAGGCAACAATAAAATTGACCACCTGAATGACCAGCGACATCACCTCACCAAGCTGCTCACCACACATCTGAGCACAAAGCAACTCCTGATGTAGGATGCAGTGAAAATTTAGGATGGGTCTCTTTTCATGTTCACGAAGGAGCACTACGAATCCTGTTTCTCCCCACCATGCACGGAGCACCATCAGTACACACCGAAATAAGTTTATCCATCGGTAGATTTTTTTCTTTAGTGAACTCAGTGAAAGACTGGAATAAATCCTCCCCTCTTGTTGTCTCTTTCATAGGCAGAACAGCAAGACTTTCCTCATGTAGTCTGTCACTGACAGCGTACCTTGCAATCACGCTGAACTGGGATAAATGGCTTAGTCTGTTGACTCATCCAAAACGAGAGAAAAGAATGGTGCTGCATTTATGTCCTTCACTTGTGTTGCCTCAATTTGATTTGCCATCACGATGGTACGATCGTGAACAGTTCTTGCGGACAGAGGCATGTCTTTTATTTGTTTGATTATTTTGCATTTATCTAAAAAAGTCGTCAAAAAATTCATTGTCAACATCAGCATGAATGTTTTGGCATACATCCCATGGCTGAATGGCTTCCCATCTCTCACAATTGCTAAAGCATCAGCAGAGCTCACTGCATTCTAGTCCCCTTGTTGGGTCCAAACACGGAGTTGCTGCTGACTAGCTTGCACTCTGCACAGTAGCTCTTGACATGCTTTCTTTCTGCTGTCCCCCGCTGGATATTTTGATGCAAATGTAGTATGGCGTGTGTCTAAGTGCCGCTTTATATTTGCCCGCTTCATCGATATAAATTTTTTTATTTTTTATTTATTCATTTTAGAGAGGAGAAAGAGAGAGAGAGAGAGAGAGAAAGGGGGGAGGAGCATCAACTCCCACATGTGCCCCAACCAGACAAGTGCAGGGCTTTGAACTAGCAACCTCAGTGTTCCAGGTCGAGGCTCCATCCACTGCGCCACCACAGGTCAGGCTCGATGCAATTTTATCATTGCATATTAGACACACTGCAGAACCTGCTCTCTCCACAAAGGCGAATTCCTCTGTCCATTTCTGCTGAAAAGTACGATACTCCTCATTTTTTTTTCTTTTAGCCATCTTCCTCAAAAGGGTTTCTGCAATTAGCTAGCTGACTACTTGAGTAAAAGAAGGGAAGTTTACTTCCTGACCTCACAACGACCTGTGTACATTACGCATTATCCAATAAAAATCTGGTGTTGTCCCAGAGGACAGCTGTGACTGGCTCCAGCCACCCGCAACCATGAACATGAGTGGTAGGAAATGAATGGATTATAATACATGAGAATGTTTTATATATATATATATTTAAATTTTTTTTTTATTTTATTCATTTTAGAGAGGAGACACAGAGAGAGAGAGAGAGAGAGAGAGAGAGAGAGAGAGAGAGAAAGGGGGGGAGGAGCTAGAAGCATCAACTCCCATATGTGCCTTGCCCAGACCAGTGCAGGGTTTTGAACTGGCGACCTCAGTGTTCCCAGGTCGACACTTTATCCACTGCGCCACCACAGGTCAGGCTATATTTTAATTATTATTTATTTTATTTTTTCTAAGGACAGAGAGAGGGATAGATAGGGACAGATAGACAGGAAGGGAGAAAGGTGAGAAGCATCAATCATCAGTTTCTCGTTGCCCTTGCGACACCATAGTTGTTCATTGATTGCTTTCTTGTATGTGCCTTGACCGCGGGCCTTCAGCAGACCAAGCAACCCCTTGCTGGAGCCAGTGACCTTGGGTCCAAGCTGGCGAGCTTTTTTTCAAGCCAGATGGGCCCGTGCTCAAGCTGGAGAGCTCGGGGTCTCGAACCTGGATCTTCCAGCATCCCAGTCTGATGCTCTATCCACTGCACCACCGCCTGGTCAGGCGAGAATGTTTTATATTTTTAACATTATTATTTTTTTTATTAAGGATTTGTCTGCGAGCCAGATGCAGCCATCAAAAGAGCCACATCTGGCTCGCGAGCCACAGGTTCCTGACCCCTGTGTGACGGTAAGAACACACAAGCCGCCACGGCAGCCACTTAGGAGAGCAGCTCAGCCGTGTCAGCTGCATACACAGCAGCCCCTCTCAGCGGTGCTCAGTGTTCATGCAACTGGACAGGCCGAATCTTTGTGAGCTTATCCACTGTTTTCCTTCTTCGCTTTTGTTCAATAAATCCTTCTTAATCCCAAGGTCAAAAGTAAACTGTCCTTTACTTCCTTCTAAAGTTCTGTCATCCACAGGTGGTCCGCTTCCCCTGGAGTTACTGTGGCTGTGAGACAGCCCCGAGCCTGAGTCCCGGGGTCCCATGCGAGCCCCATGCATCTCAGCACACTGCAGACGCCCAGCCACTGACCATGAACAACACGGTTCTAACTGCGCAGGGTCCACAACATGCAGGGTTTTCTCCAGACCCACACAGCTCCAACCCGTGTTGCTCCAGGTCATCGCTGCAGCCGGGAGTCCTCAGGGTCTCCCCATGGTCCGCTCAGCTGCACTTTGTTCCACTCTCAGCACACTGTGTGCAAAACCTCTGAAATTACTTGACATGGTCCCAAAAGTTTTACAAAATCTACAAGTTTTTGGTTGGTACTTTTTATACACGTCAACAGGTAACACTACTTATAACCACTATTAAGACCCTGGCCGGGTGACTCCGTTGATAAAGCATCAACCCCATGTACCCTAGGTCCCAGGTTCGATCAGTGAGTGCACAAATGAAACTAAGTGAAACAACCCGTTGATCCTGTTCTCCCTCGCTCTCCCCCACTCCAAATCAATGGAAAATAAAACTATTAAGCCTGACCTGAGGTGGCACAGTGGATAAAGCCTCAACCTGGACTACTGACTACTAGGTCACTGGTTCAGAACCCCAGACTCGCCCAGTAAAGGCACAGACGAGAAGCAACTACTGCGAGTTGACACTTTCCACTCCCCCACTACATAATCAATTATAATAAAATCTTAAAAAAACAAAACAAAAACCTTAATACAAGCGTCCATTATAAGGACAAGGAGGGTTTGAAAAACCATAAATTATCCCCATGAGCCACACCTCCTCAGTGTAAAGGCTTCCTCCTGTGTTCCCAGGTACACCTGGCAAAGTTATAACCAAGAGTCAACAAATGTGGACGACATGGAAGAGAGGAGGCCGAGTGTCCAGTAGCCGGTACCTTCACCCTATCTTAAAGCGAATGAATGTACATGATTCCTCAAGTCGCTGGAAATACAGGAACCCCCCAATAGTTCACCTTTCCCTTTAACTCTGAGAATAAAAAGCAGCAGTGATGCTCAGCCCGAAACAGAGACTAAGAAGAAAACAATCCCTTTAGGGCGACCTCACCACCAATCCTCCAAGTCCGAGGGAGCGGTAGAGCTAAACCCAGGACAAGAACAAGCCCGTCAGAGTGGCAACTAGAGCACTTCCCCACCAGGAGCACCGGGCCTGGTCAGAGGGGCACCTGCTCTCCCAGACTGACAGGAAGCTGGCATTCTGCCCCCACGCCTCAAAGGAAGCCACCAGCCTGCCCCCTGCAGGTGCAGCACACACCTGAGCAAGAGAGGTGCCTCGATCCAGGGCTGCACCCCATCCAGAACCTGGGGCCCCAAACTGTAAAATCACTCCTGACAACACTGTGAACAGAGTGACTGCCCCAAGTCCCAACGGAGCATTTGTAAATGTCTGTTGAATTAATTTTCCTCATACAGGTAACTTATGTTCAGAAACCCAATAAGGATTTTCTTTAGAAACGGATGCTCAGGGCACAGTTAGTCAAAAGAAAAGGCTGGAAGTCAAGCAAAGGAACTGCAGGTGCGTGCTCACATGTGAGGGGAAGCGGCGGCCTCTGACCCACCGCAGTACCACTACTCTGACCCAGCCCTCCCAGTCGGCCTGCCTGTCATCTAAGGTGTCAACAGCAGGGAGGTGAATGGGTGACATAAACGAGATCTGACCCCTGTAAAAAGGGACCCAAATGAGCCAGAACACTCACCCCCCAACAGAGCCGACAGACACATGTGACATGTCCATTATCACAGCACTGCGACCAGCAAGGATGACCTGTGCACAACAGGAGACAAAGAGGTACTAGGACACAGCCATTTCGATGACCAAAATTTCCAGAGAACCTTATTTCCAAATCTAAACACGAAACCAGACAGTGGAAGACAAAAGTATTTCTCACAGTAATGAGCATTAGGGCTTTCTGGTTGGTGGTGGTTCTAACCTCACAACATCTAAAACCTCAGGATATTAAAGTCCCTTGGTGCCTTTCAATGCAACTAGCTACCTGCTGCTCCCCGGCTTTCTGTGAAATGCGGCCGAGGATCAGTGGGCAGACCCAGAAAACCCTGAGATACTTTGTGGACGACCAAGCACAGTGCCCACTCTCGTGAATGCCACCAGGAGAATGTCCTTATCTAAAAACCATCGTGCCTGACCAGGTGGTGGCACAGTGGACAGCGCGGAGGACCCCGATGCCACTGGCTTGAGCATGGAATCACCAGCTTAAGCGAGGGGTTGCTGGGTTAAAGCCCAAGGTCACTGGCTTTAGCAAGGGGTCACTCGCTCTGCTGTAGCCCTCCGTCCCCCGTCAAGGCACATATGAGAAAATAATCAGTGAACAACTAAGGAGCCATGACAAAGAACTGATGCTTCTCATCTTTCTCCCTTCCTGTCTGTCTGTCCATCCGTATCTGTCCCTCTCTCTGACTCCTTCCTCTGTCAAAAATATAAAACAAAAATAATAAAAAGTAAAAATAATAATAAAAAGTAAAAACTATCGCAACTTCACACAACACATGAAAGGCCCATGACCACAATCAGATTGGCCATCTCACAGCACTCAGAGAGGGACAGCACTGGCTGAGACACCTACTTCAACATTCTAGGAGAGTCCCCAGGCCCAGAGCAGTTTGTCGAGTGATGCTGACTATCAACGACACCCCCCAGCTACAGTACTGCCCCACCGAGGGGACCGCAGGTGCCAACAGGCTCACTCCAGAGTTCATAAAATGCCACAGATGAGGCTACAAAGTCTTCTGTGTCTCCAACAGGGACACACCACGTCACGCACCTGCTGGAAGCAGCAGGAGTCCCTGCACTGTAATGCCCTGGCCAGGGCCACACTGTTTCCCACATGGTGACTGCCTCCCTGCAGCCACGGCCAGAATCAAGCTGTTCCACTGAATCTGGTCTCAGAGCAAGAGTAAAGGTATACAGCATGGCAGGTCAATTGTGGGAGAGCCAGTGTCGAAGGCAGTGAGCGTTACACACACATACACACCTCAAAATGGAAGACAGCAAAGCTGGACCCCATGAAGGCTCCCAAGAAGTCTGCTGGAGAGGCACTTGGTCTGATGGGTGCGGGAGGTCTGGAAGCTGGCTGTGCTACTCATGGGCTCAGCGAGCTACTAAACCCCTCATGCTGCCTCCTCTCTGTCCAGTAGGGATGTGGAGTATCAGGGCCAGGTCCTCAGGAAGCACCAGCTGTTATCACTGAGCTGTCCAATTTACAGATGAGAAGACCAGGCTCAGACACACAGAGGGGTCTGCTGCAGTCCCTGTGCTACAACCACAGGGCAGTGACTCAAATCCAAGTCTGACTCACAAGCACTGCACAGTCAGACTGACTCTCAGTAACCGCTGTCCAAGTGGGGGTATTCTTCCTGCCCCTAAGTATAGAGCTTACCTTCTTGTACGTTAAGCTTTATCTGAATATGTACTTTATTTATTAACCTTTAAATATACGAGTTTGTATAAAGCTGGTTATAATTTACTTAACTCGCAGCCTGAAGAGGAGTGTTACTGCTGTGTACACTTCAGATGCACAAGAGGAGACCTTTCTCCAAGCGTGAGGGGCTGCACACCTAGGTGAGGCCGGCTGAGCTCTGCTCACTGCAACATGCTCTGTGCCTGTGACCACCACAGACAGGAGGTCAACTGTCCTTCAGCTGGTTGGTTATTCTGGACCGAAGCCAGGACAAAGACCACCGGCCACTCAGGGAGCGGCGTGTGGCTCTGATCCACCACTTACCACGGCCAGCTTAAGTATGCCACAAGCAAAAGGTGCAAATCACAGATGCTTGTGAAAGTTTCGTGTTTCCCCAAAACTACAGCAGAGGAGGTCAAGAGCGTGCCCCACCATCCACACCTCTGCCCCACAGCCCACAGCCGCCAAGACAGAGCCCTCAGACAGCGTGCTGCAGGGACTCCTGGCACGGGCACATTTCCCCCTTTCTTTTTTCCAAGCGAGGGGGGAGATGAAGAGACAGACCCCCGCACGCACCCTGCCTGGGAGCCGCCCGTCAACCTCGTCTGGGGCCATGCACACAACTGAGCTATTTTTAGCGCCCAAGGTGGAGGCTCACAGAGCCGTTCTCAGCACCTGTGCCGATGAGCTCGAACCAACTGACCTAAGGCTGCCGGAGGGGAAGAGGAGAGAGAGAGAGAGGGAGAGGAGGAGGAGGGGTAGAGAAGCAAATGGTTGTTTCTCCTATGTGCCCTGACCGGAAATTGAACCTGGTACATCCACACGCCGAGCCGGCGCTCTAAGCGGAGCCGACAGGCCAGGGCTGCCGGCACGTTTTTATAAAGGCAAAGCTGAATGTAGGAGAAGGCTGCTGCTGGTACCAGCCAGTTAGGGTTTCCCTGACCCGCCAGGCACCCAGGGTCAAGGAAACCACATCCACGCTTTAAGAGGTGTGAGTCCTGTGTGTTGTTTTACTGTGGGATGCTGTTATTCGTGCGTTCTTCAACACCACACCTTTATATTAAGAAAATATGTACCTCGTATAAAATTGGGTAATAGCTACTTTGCAAGGCTATCCTGGGGATTACGGCTGATTCACAGTGAGCAATGGCTGTCACAAACAGTACTTGGGGTTCCTGGAGAGGGTTTCCTACTGGGGGGTGGGGAACAGGAGGCATGCTGAATCTCACGAGAAACATACTGTCCCAAACAGGAAGCACCTTTACCTGGGACCACTTAAGAAAGACTTCACAGGTAATTGTCATCCCTGAACTGCAGACTTCCTAGTTTCATCTCAAAATGACACTGAAACATTAATTACCTTAAAAATGTAAACTTTACATGTAATGAGCCTTGTGATTCAAATTTTAAGATGAATACAGTCCAGTAAAAATCTTTATCCAGAACACAACATCTTTTTCAGTTAATTTAAAAAAGATGTTGGCGGCCTGACCTATGGTGGCATAGTGGGATAAAGCATCGACCTGGAACACTGAGGTCGCCGGTTCAAAACCCTGGGCTTGCCTGGTCAAGGCACATATGGGAGTTGATGCTTCCTGCTTCTCTCTCTCCCTCTTCCCCTCTCTCTCTCTCTTCTCTCTAAAAATTGAATAAAGTCTTAAAAACAAATATGTTGGCCCTGGCCAGTTGGCACAGTGGTAGAGCGTTGGGCTAGCATGTAGAAGTCCTGGGTTCGAATTCTGGCCAGGGCACACAGGAGAAGCACCCATCTGCTTCTCCACCCTTCCCCATCTCCTTTCTCTCTGTCTCTCTCTTCCCCTACTGCAGCCAAGGCTCCATTGGAGCAAAGTTGGCCCGGACACTGAGGATGGCTCCATGGCCTCCACCTCAGGTGCTAGAATGGCTCTGGTTACAACCGAGCAACGGCCCAGATGGGCAGAACATCACCCCCTGGTGGGCATGCCGGGTGGATCCCGGTCGGGGGCATGTGGGAGTCTGTCTGCCTCCCTTCTTCTCACTCAGAAAAATTTAAAAGTAAATAAATAAATAGAGACATTGACTAGTTTCATGAATTTAAGAAAGTTCATTTAAACTAAACCTTTTATTTTATTTATAACTAAACAGTTATTTTATTTCATTTCAGGCTTCATTACTCTGTATCTTAGCAATATATAACAATTCTTATTTTAGGGGAACAGCAACATTTACTGCAACTGTAAAGAAAGTCTCAGATTTTAGCGTCATGGCCTGTAGCAGTAACTTAGCACCAGAACATAGTCAGGTGTTAAAACCTGACCTGGCCTCGCCTACCAGGCGGTGGCGCAGTGGATAGCGCGTCAGACTGGGATGCAGAAGACCCAGGTTCGAGACCCCGAGCTCGCCAGCTTGAGTGCGGGCCCATCTGCCTTGAGCAAAAGCTCCTCAGCTTGGACCCAAAGTTGCTGGCTCCAGCAAGGGGTTGCTCGGTCGGCTGAAGGCCCGTGGTCAAGGCACATGTGAGAAAGTAATCAATGCACAACTAAGGTGTCACAATGGCAACAAAACACTAATGATTGAAGTTTCTCACCTCTCTCCATTCCTGTCTGTCTGTCCCTATCTATCCCTCTCTCTGACTCTCTCTCTGTCCCTATAAAAAAAAAAGCAAAAAAAAACCCTGACCTGGCCTGACCTGTGGCGGCACAGTGGATAAAGCAGGGGTCCCCAAACTATGGCCGGCCCGGGGCGCATGCGGCCCCCTGAGGCCATTTATCCTGCCCGCCGCACTTCCGGGAGGGGCACCTCTTTCATTGGTGGTCAGTGAGAGGAGCACAGGATGCATCCGCACCCATAGTTCCCACTGAAATACTCGTCAGTTTGTTGATTTAAATTGACTTGTTCTTTATTTTTTTTACAGTCCGGCCCTCCAACGGTCTGAGGGACAGTGAACTGGCCCCCTGTGTAAAAAGTCTGGGGACCGCTGGGATGGAGCATCGACCTGGAACACGGAGGGCGCCTGTTTGGAACCCTGGGCTTGTGCAGTCAAGGCACATACAGAAAGCAAACGCTGTGGGTTGACTTGTACCGCTGCTCCCCACCGTTTTTCTCCTCTCTCTAAAATCAATAAATAAAATCTTAAAAACAAACAAAAGTGTTCAAGTCCCACATGCGTGAAGAGGAAAAAACATGCTGACAGAACACACACTTGGTAACACATGGCAAAATTTTAAGCTTGTACTCTTAAACCCAGAATTTTTTTTTAGTTATCGGACAGAAACCCTCTCACAGTAAAAGGCACTCCTACCTAAGGAAAAAAAATTAAGTGGGGCTGCCTATCTAAAAATCAAACATTTGCTATCCTGCTAATCCGTTCCAATAATAGACGTAAAAGACTAAAGGTCCAGCAGCCGCCTGAGCCCTCTGCAGAGCCAGGAGCCAGTCTCTCCCACCCCATGCCTGCAGCGCGTCGGACCATGTGCCTACAACTCAATGGTGGTCCCTAGAACCTGAACTCAGCCCCTGGTCCTAGAAGCAAAGCAGGATTGGAATAAAACAGGAGACTTTATTTCTGCTGTTGTCACAATAACACACTTCCATTCCACTCAGTCTAAAACACAGCACAGCCTGACCTGTGGTGGCAGAGTGAATAAAATATCGACCTGGAACGCTGAGGTCGACAGTTCCAAACCCCGGGCTTGCCTGGTCAAAGCACATATAAGAGTTGATGCTTCCTGCTCTTCCTACCTCTCCTTTTCTCTCTCTCTCTGTTCACCACCCCCCTACTAAATAAAATTTTTTTAAAAATTAAGGAAAGAAATATAGCACACAGGGCAGAGAGAGCTCTCTAAGAAAGGGGCTGGCTCTCACCAGAGCCAGGGCAGGGCACAGCTGACAGGGGTGGCCAGTCAGCATTCCAATCCTCTGACTCCCATAACTGCAACTTTATAACCAATTGGCACTGAATTTCTCCAAGGGAGCAATGAGAAATCAAATGACTGTACACTTCATCTTGCACACCACCATGTTTGCTGAATGACATACATTCAACATAGCAAAATTAAAAGGACAATAAAATTACCAATCACCCATGATGACGCATAAGGCTCACCCACACTCGTCTGTTCAAGGAATAGTCACCATCACTCACAATGTATCATGATATTAAAAAATATTATCTGGTTTAATACACAAAGATTTCTGCCACAAAACTAAGTTTGAAAAACCATGTATGTAGATACACACAGAATGACTGAAATTAGTGAACCTTTAACGATTACCAGTCAGCTCCTGAAAAGGAAACTGCTTCGGATGCTGTTTCTGGTGACACCAAACCTGGGCTTACTCCACACTTCCCACTTCAGAGAATGAGATGCTATACTTCACTTCTGCAATGTCATGTTAACTACCAATATGTTTGCAAAGCTCTTAGCTTTAAAACAATTTTATTTGCCAAAGACTTCAATCTCTTCATCTACCAGTATCAAGAGCTGAGAATGCCCATTTCACTGGCACAATTAACACAAACAAAAATAGTCCAAAGAATAAGGAAAGACAAAATCTAAACTAAAGGTTGTTTGGTAATCTAATCCTTAAATCTTCTGAGTGACCAATAACAGACTAGCTTCTAATCCTCATCAGGGGATGTCATTACCTAAGAACTGGCCCTGGGTGTTCCCTTTCATAACGTACAACTGTCACCAGTTTTCAGCATGTTGTTACTTAAATTCAGGAAGCAGTTGATGAGATATCTTTCTGCTTCTCACCTCCTGTACTCCCCCAATGACAGGCAGGGCAAGTACCCTGACCCTAATCTCCATGGGGCCCATCACATGAACCTTAGCCTTGTCCGCTTTCAGGAAGGAAGGCCTAGCACTCTACTGACACACAGAGGGAGAGAACTATGACCCAGCACAGGTGTCTGCAGCCCCAAACGCTCTGATCTGACCACTCAATTAGAAGATATTAACGAGCCTCATTCTAGGAAAACTGTCGAGTTTCACCCACCATACAGAGAGCACTTGAGACTCATGACGGCACCATGAGGAGCTAAGTCTCCTCTCTACTTCTTGGGCAAGGACTGGTCATCAGGCTTGATACTCATCCTTTGAAGACAGGGGTCTGTTTGAAAATCTAGTTGAGATAGTCTTCCTGTGGACTCCACGCCCTGTACAGACTACTTTCCGGAGACTCCAAGAGTTTTCCAAGGGCTGTATCTGTGTGTAACATGCTCATCTTACTTTAGAAGCTCACTTCCACCTTAGGTGAAAATCTACCTTATTGTAATCCCCAGCCTCACTGCATGTTGGTCATTCATTCAACAAACACCTGTACCCCAGGACCAACCATGAGCCTCCGTGAGTCTGGGTTCTAGAGTTGCACCATCAACAGCTGGTTATGGGATTTTGCAAGGTGGGTCAGAACAGGAACCCATATGGAAGGCCTGAATGCAAGTTTCAGGTCTGAGAGTAAGATCAAGGCACTGGTTTGCAGGGTACTCCATGCCCAAGCACAGTGGCACCCTCCATCTGCAAGTAAGGGGGATTTGAAAGCAAAACTGGCTGAGAAACACACAGCATCCACTCATCCCTGCACATTAACAGTCACCTCAGAAGCACAAGAAAACCCACTGCTGTGAGTTAACATGGGCATGAGGCAAAAGTCCAAATAGGACTCCAGAGTCGTCCAGTCTGAAGCTGTCCCAGCACCACCACAGTGAGCCTGAGGAACAGCTCACTTCCTTGCGGCTCTTCTAACTGGCTTCTTCACCGACTCCCCTTGATCAACAAATGTCACCGAGTAGTAAGACTAGCATGTGGGCTTTTGTATTTTGGGAGAAAACCTATGACAAAACTTCTAAAAGCACCGCCAGTGGCAGGCATGATTTTTTAAACCCTTACAGTTTGAAATAATTTCTGAGGTTGCAGGGAAGAGTCACAGGGCGGTTCCGAGCATCTCTCCAATCTGCCTGGTAACTGGCTGTGCTTTCACCAAGAGAAGGTGACTTGCCATACACCTCTCTCAGGAGCCAGCGCCCCTACATGCTCAGTCCTCCCCCATGATGACGACCAAGTGACAAGGTCACCATATCTATCACACAGCTGTCACCAGGCTCATCACTTTCATTCACTCAACAAGTTATTTACTGAGCACATACTATTGCCAGCAACTGCTCCCTGCACCAAACAACCTCACTACGGACCTTACCTCACAGTAAAATATTAAGTATAACAAACACACTAAATAGGTCACCAGCAGAATTCAGTGATGTGGAGAAGTCAGGGAAGGGAGCCAAGATGGATGGCAAACTGAAAGTCTAGGCAGGGAAGTCAGGAAACCCTGGCCTCAGGGAGCATGATCGGGAGGAAGCTGAGGATTCCGGGCAGACCCGAGGACAGAGCACGTGACTTTTGTTCTGAGACCGGCCTGGAGGCCCATATGGTGGGATAGGAGTGAGTCAGCGACCCATGGTAGTACATATGTCAGAGAGGGCTCCCCAGGGGTTCCCTTCCAGAGGCCACACTGGCTCCGTTCACAGAGGGGATCCCTCCACAAGGCTTTCTTCCCGGTGCTGGAGTGTCTGCTCTCCATACAGCCCCTCAGAGCTATGGACAAGGGATCCTGGAACACACACCTCCCTCAGAGTCCAGGGTTGGTCATGATGCCATCTACAGTGACTGCCAGGAGACAAGAGCCACCTGCATCACCTAAGCAGTTCTGCCTCAGCCAGTCAGAGCTGGCTCTACAGCCCTTTGGCCTGGCCAGAACCACCCCAGAGTCCCAGAACCCTGACCCAGGTGAAAGGAGAGCGACACACACACTCAATGATACAGTTTCCCAAAGCTCTGACATTCACATTGCATCTCCCACACGACTCCATCCCCAAACTCATCAGAACCTTTATCAAGACAGAGATGCAAGCGAATGAACACGAAACCTTCAATGCAATCGTGGCAACACAGACGGCAATTCTTTACCTGATGTGCCCGTCAAGAAATCTCGTTTTTAAATGCACCACAAAGTGCGTACGGAGGAATCCTAACAATTCAGACGCCGCACCTACGAGGCCACGACCCCGCTGGTGAGAGCGCCCGCTCTCCAGCCCAACCCTGCTGGAGACAGAAATCAAACCGGGACTTTTGTTCCCTTTCTCTGCATTGACACAACTGCACGACTTCTGAGAAATCCGCTTTTAGGAAATGAAACCGGGAGTCCTTCCTTAATCCAGACTTAACGAACTAATGCCAGCCGGCAAAGAAGACCCTCCAGTCCAGG
This sequence comes from Rhynchonycteris naso, assembly GCA_037038555.1. Classification (NCBI taxonomy): domain Eukaryota; kingdom Metazoa; phylum Chordata; class Mammalia; order Chiroptera; family Emballonuridae; genus Rhynchonycteris; species Rhynchonycteris naso. Next base: position 169,120,099 of record CM073001.1, on the reverse strand, counting down.
CGGTCACGGGGACAGGGGGGGCGGGGCGGGCTGCGCGCGCCGAGACCCGGACCCGGCAGAACCCGGACGAGGAAGCCGCGCGCCGGCCGCCCGGGACCCCGAGCGCGGCCCCACCCACGCGTGGGAGCCCGTCTGCCCCGAGGGGACGCACCGCCCGCGGGGCCCACCCCGACAAAGGCACGCGTGGGGTCGGGGCCGCGCGGGAGGCGCACCTCGCCGTGCCTGCCCAAGGGTCGTCCCGCCGTCGGCCTCTCCCAGCCGCGGCGTCCGCCGCCGCCGGCCTCCGGGAAGCTCCGCCCCCGCCCACCCCGCACCCCGGCCCCGAGGGAGGGTCGCCGCCATTTCCGGCTGCGGCGCGCCGCCCCCTCCCCGAACAGCCCCGCACGCCGCGCGGACCCCGCCACCCCTCGTCCCGCGCCGCCCCCCGCACACCCGAGGACCACTCGCCTCCGGGCGTCCAGCACACCCCACGGACCTGCCCGCTCCGGCCTGACGGGAGGCCCGCTGGGCCCGCCGCGAGCTCACCTGTCCGCGCGCCCGTGCGTGCGCCCGCCCGCCCGCCGGCTCCGCTCCTCCGCTCCGCGACGCTGCTGGGCAGCCGGCCGACGGCGCCTCAGCCGGGGCTGCGCCTCAGGGACCCCGGGCAGAGGCGGTGGCGCGGCGGCGGGGGCAGCGGCAGAGGGCGCGGGAGCAGCACCGGCAGAGGAGGCGGGGACGCGCACGCTCACGCACGTTCACGCACGCACCCGCAACGGCGCGCGCGCCCCCGGAAGGACGTGGGCCCCGGCCGGTCGTGGCCGAGGGCGGGGCCGACCGCGCGTGCGCCCAGAGCTCCAGAAGACAGCCCCGCCCATCCGGGGCGGGTCCCGAGTGACAGTCCGTGGGCGGAGTCTCCGGAGCTGCTCGCCCCGCGGAAACGAAAGCGCCCGCCACCAGGCGGTACCTCCAAGGTGCTCTCAGGTGGGCCGGCAGGTACTGCGACTTCACTTGCAGCTTAGTTTGCCAGCGCTTTACATTGGAGGGAGGAAACGTCATTGTCTTCACCAAAGAACGGGACACAGAACTGTAGGGAGATGAGGCGGAGGCCGACGCCCTGTGGAACTGGGGTCTGCTCGTCGCTGGATCGCAGGGATGGTACTCCCTTCCTGCCCAACCACCGAAGTGCTCCTGCCATCGTCCAGCCACCCTCCCAGAACCACCCACAAACAACGGCGTTGGAAGGGCAGACCCAAATTCCACACTTTCCTCCATGCCCAGGTGCAGCCCCTGCTCATCTTATTGATCCCAAGGGACAGGAGACCTGCTTGTCACCCTTCCCTACCTAGTCTTTTTTTTTTACAGGGACAGAGAGAGAGTCAGAGAAAGGGATAGATAGGGACAGACAGGAACGGAGAGAGGTGAGAAGCATCGCAACACCTTAGTTGTTCATTGATTACTTTCTCACATGTGCCTTGACCGCAGGCCTTCAGCAGACCAAGCCAGTGACCTTGGGTCCAAGCTGACGAGCTTTTTGCTCAAACCAGATGGGCCCGCACTCAAGCTGGCAACCTCCGGGACTCGAACTTTGGTCTTCTGCATCCCAGTCGGATGCTCTATCCACTGCACCACTGCCTGGTCAGGCCCCTACCTAGTCTTTCCGCGAGTGCAACAGTTCTACCATTTTTCTTTGCGTGCCTGCTTGTGGCCAGCACATGTATTGCCACTTTTCACCCCAGAAGCCACCCGAACAGGCCTTCCTGGCCAGTGCACCTGCCTCCTCACTTCTACATTTGCCCACTGGCATTTTGGTTTTGGTTTCTTTTTTATTGATTTTAGAGAGAGAAAGGGAGTGAAACATTGATTTGCTGTTCCACTTATTTATGCATTCATTGGTTGATTCCTGTATGTGCCCTGACCTGGTATCAAACCTGCAGCCTTGGTGTATCAGGAAGACCTGGTCAGTGTCCTCACCTACCATTTCCACTCAGAAACTTGATGACTCCCTAGGCTTCCTATAATAAATACACTGAGTAAAATCCAAACTCTTTGCCAACAACTCTTCCCTTTCTACCTCTGCTCTCTTCTTCCACCTTTGTGCCACCATGCTGACCTTGAACTGTCCAGTTTTCTCAGGCTCGGGGCCTGTAAGTGGCAAAGATCTCAGGACGTCTCCTGGGAGTCATTACACATTCTGCAACATTAAGCAGGCAGCAAGAAAAGGCCCATGAAAACCAAGAAGCAGGCCAGATGGAGATCTATGTCTGTCGATTCAATGAGAGATTTCGGGCCAGAATCATAGAAATGAGAGAACAAAATGGACCTGGTACCAATTTCAGATTGCAGCTGTGTTCACCTGTGTTGGGAGCACCAAGAATGAATGAACCAGGCCTTAGTGAGTCCCTCCCTCATCTAGCAGTTCCAATGTAGGGATAATCTTCCTAAGAAAACATTCCCAAGTACAGAAATAGGTGTATGCACTAGGCTGCTCTTGACGGTGTTAATCAGAACAATGAAAATGGAAACCTATGGAATGCATAAGCACACGCAAATGAAACAGTAATTAAAAATGGGCACAAAAAAAAAATGGGCACAAAGGCTACAGGATAACAGAAAATTCTCGTGATGCCTCCTGAAAATGAGCAAGAGGCATGATATATAAATGTGCATTATTACAAATGTTTATAAGCAAACGAGCCAACCTTTGGCTCCCCCCAGCCCCACCACTTCTCCCATCTTTAAACTCTCAAAGCTCCTATCACAGGAATCGGTTATCTAGGGAAATACCATGTCTTCCCCAACAAATGGAAGTGCAAAGCCCTCGGAGGCAGGGTCCATGCCAAATTCACCCTCGCACCCCACAAAAGTGGACTCTTACCCCCAGGCCATTTAAGTATTTAGGAGTACGTAAAACCCATTTCCAACCTAAATGAGGGGGATGCTGACTGCTGCCCTCACTGTTTATTGGAGTCATGCTGGGGGTTATTTCTAACAATTGGAAGTCACCAACTTTCCCTGCTGTCACATCTGGGGCAAGCCTGGCTCTCTGACCCCAAAGCAGGTCTGGTGCTACCAGTAAACAGTTTCCTACTGTGAACACCCAAGGCATTAGGAATGGATCCATTCAAAGCAGCGGGTAGCAAGGGATGGAAACCGTCACTCAAGGGCCTTAGGGGTGGGTGCAGCTAGCACCCAAAAGCATAGCAGTAAGGACAATGTGTCATCAAGAGGGGGAAAGGGCTTGACCAGGATGTGGTGCAGTGGATAGAACGTCGGACTGGGATCGAGACCCCGAGCTCGCCAGCTTGAGCGCAGCCCATCTGGCTTGAGCAAAAAGCTCACCAGCTTGGACCCAAGGTTGCTGGCTCCAGCAAGGGGTTGCTCGGTCTGCTGAAGGCCTGCCGTCAAGGCACATGTGAGAAAGCAATCAATGAACAACTAAGGTGTTGCAACGGCAACAAAAAACTAATGATTGATGCTTCTCACCTCTCTCTGTTCCTGTCTGTCCCTATCTATCCCTCTCTCTCATTCTGTCCCTGTAAAAAAAAAAAAAAAAGAAGGGGAAAGGAAGGAATACATATTCTTATTTGTTTGCTCTTGCACAAAGACTGGGTGAACAAGTCATCATAGTCTCAGGCTGGGTGGAGACCAGGCAGGGAACAATAGGCAGGCAGGTTTCTGAGCATGCTCTGTCATAACTGAGAATCCTGTACAGTGCCTTGAAAACTGAACAGAACCTCCATGTTGTAGGCCGGCCTGCCGCAGCAGCAGTTTCCCAACCTGACAGTGCCTGCTGGAGCCTGCCTTCCCTTAGGTGTGGTCTGTGCCCTTCAGCTCCTCTTCACTCCACTTGCCTTCTCTCTGGACTTGGATGTGTATCCGTCCTTTTCTTCATGGGGTTGTGAGGATGGGTCAGCAGCCCACTCCTCACTCAGTGGTCTCCCTGCACCTGCCTGAAGGATGCATGTGGCTGCCTTGCTCTGCACCAGCTGTGATAACTGCAGCTAGATACGCAGGGACTCTGGGCAGCACTCATCCCAGGCCACCCCCTTCCATGGCGAATCCTGGCCCCTTGCTCAGCTCCTGCAGCTCAGCCCTGACCCGATCTGTAACCTGGCTAGCTGCCCCTCAGCCGCCATGCCTCTCCCCCGGAGAACCCACAGGTTTACCACCTTTATATTCTCTCAGGGACTGACTCTTCACAGACTGCAGATCTGCAACCTGAGATCGCCTGTTTTCTCCCTGCCTCTCCCTGGCCTGCAGGCCCATCACAACAGGAACCCTGTCCGTTGGTTTATGTGCCACTCTTTCATCACCTTCCTGGACAAGTAAGACACGTTACACAAGCCGAGGTGCATTTTCCCCAAAAGGAATCTTTATTGACAAATTACCCATTACTTACTTTAAGGAAAAGATGTATCAGTTACTAGCCCTGCATCCTGCCTCCTACCACACCCCATCTGAGATCCTAACTCTGAAGAAAACATGAGCGTGGACTGTAGTCCCCCAGGGCATCTGAAGCAACCAGCAGACACTCAGTTACCAGAGCACAGCAGTCTACCAAGGTGAACACTGAACTGAGGATTCCTTCCCCCAGGGGTGCACAGATGCACACACAGGCAAGGTCTGCGCCCACTAACAGCCAGTAAGGCACAAGCTGCCCCTCTAGACACACCCAACACGGGGCCCTGGTGAGAGGCTGCTGGGGTGTGGCAGCTTCAGAAGGGAAAGAGATCTTTGTAGCTCCTGAGAAAAGGCGACAACAGAGGTCCAGCTGATCTGTCCCCTGCCCTGTGGGGTCCAAGCTCTCCTCTCACGTCCTAGGCATGCAGCAAACAGGCAGCTGGAGCCAGACAGTGGTGTGCTGTCTAGGCCTGGTCAAGCCTGGCCCACGTGAGGGCAGCGTGGCAGCACTGCAGGGGCGCTGTGTTTTCTTTCTCCTGCCCCCACCCCAGAGGCGCAGGAGCCCTTTGGCCAGCAGTAACTGCCAAGGTTGTTGACAGAAGAGTGACTTCCACACACTGAGGTGTGCTAGTGAAATGAAACACCCCATGGTACAGACATGCAGCCGCCGGGAGATGCAGAGTTCTGTATGGTACTCAGAACCCACTGGAGAACTCTCTTTTATATATAAAAACATTATAAACAAATAAAGCATAAGGTGATATAAGGCTTGTATTTCAGACCAAACAAATAATGTTTTCTAACTCGGAGGCTAAAGATGTTTTGCTTAGTTTTAAATTTTGAAAAACCCACCACATTTAAAAAATAAGGAATTTGCTTTTGTTAAAGCCAGATCATTACTGTAACAATCAGGCAGCTGCTGATAATAGGTTTCTTTTTAGAGGGTCTCAGAAAATCGACAGGTTTCTTGTCTAGTATTTGGAAATAACAACTGCAGGTCAGGTGGGGTTTCTGGACAACGCTCCCTTCTGAGCCCTAAAGAAGGAGTTTAGATATTACCACTTATTTTATACTGGTCTCTCTTCCCGTTCTCAGCATTCTGATGGACTTACAAGGTTGCCCAAAGGAAGCGTGACGCTGCCCCCTGCCCCATCCACTTCCTGCCCAGGAAGTGTGGCACAGTGATCTGTTGCATCTACCGACTTTAGTGTGAAGCATCTGTGTACAAGACTGTTCCCTAAGTCATGCGTGTGCAGCGGCCACGTCTACATGTGGACGGCACGTCTGTCCTCAAAGCCGCTCAGGCGTCCTCCTGCAGGGAGCTGCTGCTCGGTCGTGGCTATGAGGGCGTGCCTGCACTTGCTCCGTGGCCGGCAAAGCTGCTTCAGGCTTAGAAGGGCTCGTGATCAGGCAGGGGCTTGTCACCAGTCCCGGTCGGGGAGGGAAGGCTGTCACTGCCGTTCTCTCGGCCACCCACCACCTTAGACTACAGATGGGAAAAGACCAGGAGAAACCTGAGACAGAGCACACAATGCCAGGCAGACCCTAGGCTTCTACTGGGAACTCAGTGTTCCGTTCTCTACACAAGTTTATGAAATGCGAACGCTGCTTACAAGTAAAAAGGAACAAACCACCACACGGGCCACAGGGAATTCTACAGAGTGACAAGAGCCAGTGCCAGAAGGCTACACACCACGTGGCTCCATTCATGACTTCTTGGGTTACAGAAGTATGGCAATGGAGAAGAGATTGGTGGATATGGGCAGGGCAGAGTCAAGGGTCTTTGTGGGGATGGACTGTCATGGTCACATCCTGGCTGTGACTCTGCAATGTTACCTCTGGTAGAACTACTGATGAAACAAGTCTACCTAAGTGACAGGGAACAACCCATCAAGAGAAGCGAATGATCCAGATAGTTACCTTTATGGTCCCAACTCGGTCTTCCAGGGACTTGAAGGTGGCAGAATTCCTTTAAAGAGAAAGGGAGAAGTCAGTGCAGGAGCACACAGCTGTGTTGCCCCTGCACTTGAAGGGCCTCAGGGTTAGAATCATCCTCTGGAAAGATCCCTGATGGCATCCTGAGGGCTCACTGCATAAATGTGACTAGTCAGGAGACTGACAGGGAGCAACCCTGCAGAGAACCCGCCAAGGTCATTCCAGAAGCTTCACCTGGTCAGAACCAGGTCAGCTACACTTGCCAACCACAGGGACAGAAGACCTGCATGCCACCAGATGGTGAGACCCAGACTTCACGCGCCCGAGCTGCAGAGCCCTCGCCTGGGCGGCAGGTGGATGCAGGGCCCGTTTCTGCTACACCCTACATGCTCCTGTGCTGACTTGGGAAAACTCGTGTGTGTGCTTCCAACAAATCTCTTTTGAATGAAGCCAAAGGAAAACTGAGGCATTCTGGGACAAGCGAGGGGTAAGGAGGCAGGAGTAGAAAGTAAGCAGCCCGAGTTCCACCTAACACATTTTATACAACCATTCCCCTCACTGCTTGGCGCCCCTAGGCCCCTGCCGGCTGCCTGCCTATCGGGACTCCCAGCTAGATCTGCAGTGGAGCAGCTGCTAGTCCTGCAACAAGGACAGGGCTCTGCTGAGAGCCAACACTGCACTGCAGAGGAAGAGGGGAAAATCTTGCCACAAAGCAGGGAAAAGTCTCCATGAACACCTGAAGAGACACCTGCAGCCTACTGGGTGCCAGGTATGTGTGGGAGTCTCTCTGCCCCTCCCCAGCCCGACCCTGTGGCCAGTCACAGAAAGTTAGGCACACTGGCATCCTTTAAGCCTCACCCCTACTAGGAGGTCTTTTCAGCCTAGGAGGGGTCTTTTCCTATCCTTATCTGCCATGAGGCTGCCAGAAGGTGGCCTTGCTTAGGGGTATGGGAAGCCGCCTGCTCGCACCCGGCTCCCACCCTGGTTCTCGGAGCCTCGGGGCACGAGCGTACGTTACCTCATGGCCGGCATACTTATCGAGTGGCGGATGGAGTAGCTGCTGCTTGGAAGCATGGTAAAAGCAAAGAAGGAAGCAGAAGTTAAGGTGAGGACAGACTGGCACTCACTGAGCTCACCAGCTCAGATCACAAAGAAACCTGACTTTGCAGGGAGGGCCCCTCCCCCAACACAGCTGGAACAAGCAGAAAGAAGTCCATGAAGCCCCTCACCAGGAGGAAAACTCAACCCAGGACTCCTCACTCCCCTCCAAAGTCGCCCAGTAGTGTGACACTGAGAGGGGCACCTCAGGCTTCAAAAAAGCTCTTGGCTGTCAAATATCCTTGACTTCACAAAAAGTTCAATGATTTTTTCGCAAAAGAGAAACAACCACTTCAAGTAAAAAGCACGAAAAATCATAGGTTGTTCTGAATGATTTGGGTTCCAGACCTGCAAGCTAGGAGAATGTGTGACTATGGAGCGCTGGCTTCGCCCAGCGAAGTGCCCGACCACAGTGCACTGGGTCTCAGCGCTGCTCTGGTGCAGAAAGAGCTCTCAAGTCACAGGTAAGAGAGACTCAGGCTGAAGGGACAGCACTGCTTCACAGAAGGAAGATGCAGAGCGTGACAGCCCAGGGTAGCGCGAACCTCCCACGTGAACACGGCTCTTTTCGGGAATCCTCGGGGGTGGAGGTAGATGGACACGCTTCATGGGGCTGGTCAGAGCACGCCAGCAACAGCACCCAGGTACAGACACAGTGTTGTTGGGGATTCGCCCCTGCACAGATCACATGGCTGGTGACAACCCACAGGGACCACAGCTCAAGAAGCAATCAAGCACTCTGACACAGCCATACCGGGTACTTCACAGCCCCTCATCACCTTCATCCAGCACAGCCTCCCACAGGCCAGCAGAGTCCACCCACCCTGAAGCAGAGAAGCCGTCCACAAGCATGTCCAGTGTCAGTCTTACCTAAAGGAGTGTGAGAACGGACGAGCCCTGACAGGTGGCAGCAGGAGGAGAGAAGAAACGCGTGTTAGGAAGGAAGGCTGGCGCTCCCCAGGTCCCTCCATGCAGCGCCATAAGGCCACCCTCTTGTTCTGACACTGCCAGGCCGGGCAGGACATGCCCGCCTCCAAGCTGAGGCCCGGCCCCAGAGGCTGCTGCTACCCCCCACGCACAACTGTGCGCTGCCCCACTGGGCATGACCACAGACGAGGGATCTCCATGCGCAATGGAGGCTGGAGGGAGGGCACCTCAAAGAATGGGGCAGGGTACGGGCGTGAGAAACGCCTGGTGGGCTCTGTACCCAGAGCCCGAGCCAGCCGTGCTTGGCAGACACACTGAGCACCAGACCAGCCTGAGGCCAGTTCTCTGTCTCTCTTTCTGCAGCAGGACTTGGGCACCCTCAGGGTTGAGCCCTTTGTGCTCTGGCTCCATCACCACAGATGACAGAAGCCCTCCAGAAACAAGAATGTGTCCACACAAGGGGCATAGGAAAGATAGGGCCACACCTAACACTGCCCCAACACGGAGGTCGTTTTGGAAATGACCCACAGAGTCGCAGGGCCTGATGTGTCCATATTACCTGGTGGCCAGCAGGGCCTGCTCCTCTCCGGGGGAAGGACTAGGGTCAGAGAAGGCAGAGACCCGACACCTGACCCAAATCCAGTCCCCTCTCACTCCCACCTCACACCCAAACCATGGCAAAGGCTCCTAAGTGCTGCGCCTCGGCAAGTGCAGTGCGGTCTGTCACGGGGCAGATGTCCTACAGGGCCTGGCCTCAAACACCTCAACGCAGCGGCCTGCCAGGGGTCGCCCAGCCCTAAGGTCAGGGCGCAAACCTCCCTGAACCTGACTTGGATTCAAGAAGTGATGAACTCGCAACCTCAAACTCTAAACCAGGGAAATCAGTGACCCTTAGCATCAACCACCTGAGACCGCATGGTGAGACGATGCAGACACATTGCGGACCCTGAGAGATCAGAGTTCACAGCACTACTGGAAGATGGAAGAGTCCCTGGGTGAGACACACCAGCAAATAGGCCCATCTCTCCAGGCACCCTGAACGTGACATGGCTCCTCCCCCCAGCCAGCCTGCTCACCTGCAAACTGCACCCACGGGAAGCACAGTGAGGCCGGGCACGTGCACAAAGCTGCCCCAGCGTCTCTGTGACAGGACACCTGCTCACTGCTGGCCACGCCACATATCAGTGGCCACTCCCAGTTCTCTGAGCAGAGAAACGGATGCGTCAGTCCCTCTCAGAGCAGCCGACGGTGACTGTGCCGGACTGTGCATTGAAGCAGCCCTGTCCCTCAGCACTGGGGCTCCACCCCCCCCCCACTGTCCCACGCAGGACGCCCTGAACCCACTCAGGTGAGTGAGGGCCCTGGAGAGCACACTCCGGGTGGGAGCCATGTGCAGGCCCAGCAGACTCCTCTGCTTCCTTCAGTGCTGCTATCACACCAGCACTTGAGGAAACACAGGCGCAACCTGACACGGCGCTCGCTCTGGTGGCGCTGGGATGGCCTGCCCTCACAGTCCCTGTGCGCAAGGCCAGGCCACCAATGGCGTGATCACTGTGTCACTGGGCTTACCACAGCGTGGCTCAGGTGGCCAAAGTGGGCATCCCAGAGTGCAGCGGCAGCGACACCCCATCTAATTTCAAATGAGACTCGTTACAAGAACACGCCCAGTCAAGTACCGGCAGCCCCGCGCAGAGCCAGTGGGAGGAGTCACCACAGACCCTCCTTCCTCGCAATGCCCAGCCACAGCATGAGGTCCTCTGGGGCCCAAGTCACAGCCACGATGGGCAAGGCCTACATTTATAGGGTGATCCACTAGGACCCCACCCACCCAGCTGCACAGGAGCACGGCCAGAGCCCCAAGTGTGGGAGGTGCAGTGCTGGACACAGGAGAAACACATAGAATGCCTAATGACTGCTGAGCTTCTTCGAAGGTTTGAAGTCTTAAGTTGGAGGAAGAATAATGACATGAAACTAACAAAAATAAAAGGTGAGCAGGGCTCTGACATAAGCCGTCTTCTGCTGGGCTGGGTGGGTCCTCGGGGTCGTTAGCACCGGTCTTCGCCTCTGGGTAAGTGGCAACTGCCAGGCCTGTGAGGTGGGGAAGTGCCTAACCCAAGCAGGGTAGAGGTGAGGGGTCAGAGCAGGGTGGATACCAACACCGTGCCCAGCACACCAAGCCCTGAAATGGATAAGTGAGGGGCCTAGTCCTGAGTGTGGGGCCAGGCCCAGGGTGCTGGTGATGACCTGCACGCCACACTGTTGCTCGCTGAGGCGAACCTTGTCCTAACAGCCCCGAGAGGGGGCCTTGCCAAAGGCACAGCCGAGGCAGCCGAGCCAGAATTCACACCCTGGCCTCTGGCTCCAAGACCCAGAGGAGGCCCCGCTGGCAGAGGGGTGGCTATCAGGATCAGGCTGGGGGTGGGGGCTGCTGCATGGTCCACCAAGTACACGAGCCATGCTACCCTCACTGGCCCGCAGGCCCTGCTCAAGAGGCACCTCTGGTGGCCATGAGGGTCTGGTCAGCCTCAAAGGGAACATCCAGTTGGGGCCCCTGACGTATGACCACACTGTCTGAGGTCTGGGCCAGGCACAAATCCAAGGAAACACAAAGCTCGTGCTGGCAGCCAGCCTGCGCAAACACAAGCCCACACCCAGATGCCAACACCCAGGCTGGAGCCATTCTCTCTATAGAACTTCAAAGAGAAGCACTGGCTTTCATCGATCTCAAGCATCAGGAATTAGTCATAGGTACCAGTGACCACCCTCCACCGAGCAATACAGAAACGGCAGAGAGGCAGCCAGCAGGAGCAGCTGCACCTGCCAACACGGGTGCGTGAACCAACTGGTTGAGGGCTGGCATGGCCCCGCCTGTGGGTGCTGAAGGACCCCGAAGCATGTGTAACTGAGCCCTGGGGCTCTGGCGAGCTCCCTGATAACCTCAGCTGACTGGGGTAGTAAAGCCAAGGCAGGGGGGTGTCTCACCTCATGTCCCCAAGCTTCCTGCTGATGGCAGAGCCCACAGTGGACAGGGCAGCTGTAGTCTTTTGTCCTGCCTGAGAGAGAGTTTCCTGAGTCTTCTTGTAGCTAGGAAGAAGAAACAAGAGTTAAACCAAACACAAGCGTCAGCCACCACTCAGAGCCAAGGACACAAAGCACCTGGACAGCACTGAGGAGTGGATCGTGAGCACTGGCCTGAGCACAATGGAGGGGTCTTGTGTCCAAGCTCCAAGTTCTGCTCCATGCTGTTACTTGCTCAGGGTAAGAAGCAGCACTACAGATCGTGACCTTCCAGGCCTGCAACAGCCCTGACCTCTGACCTCACTGTGACTCCACGGCTCCCCCACCTCTCCTGATACTTCCTCATCCATTCTCACCTTCTCACAGCAACTATGATGGGACGCAGCACATGGGGCAGCAGAGGCCCCGTGTCTGGAGCAGAATCCAGAAACATCCTCAGGGCTCCCTGCAGTCTCCCTGCAGCCCACCCACACCAACCTTCTCAGGTTGGGGCCACCCCAGCCCTCCGCTCCTGTATTGTCTCACATCTCAGTACACCCTTTCAGAACGAGGGAACCTTCACCTCATTCCCGTTCTTGGTTCCACGGGTTGGTCCTGGCTCACGCTGAGGACACCACAGGTCAGACCCTGTGCACAAACACATGGAGCTGCTGGCCCTCATACAGCTGCTACCATGGAGAAGTCACAGCCAACCTGGCAACCCTGAGCAAGTAACAGCATGAGATGGCCGATCTCTCAAAATACCACCTTACATTGGCCCTGCTATGTAGGCCCACCTGGCCACAGGTGACGCAGGGTCAGATGGCACCAGCAATGGGTCTTCTGAACCCTTCCCACCTTTCCTGCCCATCGCTCCACACTGTTGCCTTCAGAAGGCCCCTTGTAAACGCCCACTGCCCTCCTCCCTTGGACCCGCCTCCCAAGCACTCAGTCTGCCCACGCTGGCTCAGTTTCTGCTGTGACCCTCGAAACCAACAGTGTCTTTGCCTAGAGCTGCCACCCAACCCCACTACCTGTCTCGGGTCCAGCAAGACTGTGGCGACCAAGGTGAAGGCAGCTGGGGCGGGAGCAACAGCACATCTGCACAACACAGCTGCCAGGAAAGGCTCTGGAGCTTCCCCAGGGCCCCTGGCCTGAGTGCCAGCAGTCCCCACCCCCAGGCGTCACCTGATGACGTGTTTTCGTTCCAAAGGGAGTTAGTAAGGCTACCTGCCACAGGTACTGATTATGAAACACCACACCAACGACACTAAAGACACACACTTCCTTACCAGAAATACAAATTCAGAACACGTCTTCAAGCCCAGCTTTTCCCAAAATAATAATTACGGAAGACACCAACATTCTGGGTTGGTTGAAGTAAAACAGTCTAAGCAGAAGACGTAAAGATCCTTACAGAACCTGTTTGTGCCCGCACGGCCAAGTTGGGAGACGGAAGTCAGAGAGGACGAGCGTTGAGTCCCTGGTGAGGAGGAAGGGTGTCCTGTGGACGGCTCCAAGGGCGGCACCCTGTTGTCTCCAATGGGAGGCAATTTCCCGCCCCTCACAGCCCTCAGCATCTCTGGGGTGTCAAAAAGGTACCACGAGTGACTCCTCCAGGAACCTCCAAACCAAGGCGGGTGTGGGGGCCAAGCTCAGGAGGCAGAGCCAGCGTCTATATCCAGGTGCGTCAGCCTCCGCTGCGCTTGAGCACTGGCCTATGCCGCCTAGCCAGCACCGCTTTGAGCATCACTTCCACCTTTTAGGGAAAACAAGCAGAGCCCAAGAAACGCCAGCCTCCCGCGAGCACCTGCTGGAGGCACCTTCCCTCAGACGCTGCCCACACCCAACGCGGGTGTGCCCATGGTCTCAGTCTGGCGCTCACGTTTCCATTTCTGACGACACCAGAGTCCAATGAGACCCATCTGGGCCACGCTGGTGGACACCCCCTCACACCATAAACAGAGATAAGAACAAAACCAACGCGGGACTCCAAAGGCCCCAGCAGAAGCCCTAGCCGGCAGGCCTGGAGCAGGGGCTGCTCCACAGGCAAGGCCTCCCCACCCTTTCAGGCTGACACTGTCTCTGGCTACGCTTAGTCACCTGCAACCAGAGAGCTCAATACAGTGACTACGCTGAGTCACCTGGTGCCCCCTCTCAGGACAGCTTTAGCTAAGATCTGCCTATAAAAAGAACCCAATGAGGTGACCACAATCAACAGAACATGGCTGCTTTCAAGCATGTTGGAGCAAAAGGAGCAGTCAGTTGAGGAGGATCAGGAGCATCAATCACAACTGTTTCCACCAGCAAAGCTCCAAGAGTGCCAAGAGCCAGGGCCGACTCCCCAGCCCCCGAGCGCTGCCAGCTGACAGACCTGCAGTCGGGGACATGGGCTCGCCCCATTGTGCTTGCCCCTCCAAATGCTCTGCCAGCCTCCTGCGACACCCCAGGGGCACTGGTTAGGCACCCCAGGGCTCCTTCCACCCTACCCCGGGCTGTGTGGTGATCATGCAGAAATGCCTCCAGCCTGGAAGCATCAGTCTGACAACTTTCCACCCGTGGGGCTGGAGGGGACTGGCGGGGAACAACTAGCACCTGGCAAAGCACGTGGAAGACATTGCCATCAGTCACACTTTCGCGCCCAAAGCCACAGGCTTCTCTCAGCGGCTCAGAATTATAGCTACTTGAAGTAGCATGTTGGCTGGTTTCACAGAACAACACTGAGGTCTAAGGTTATTTTCAGGTGAAGTCAGCCACTGAGTCAACCTAAACAGCATTGTCTAACAAGACCCTGAAGACACAGCGCAGCCATGCTCTACAATTTCTGCCGCCATGACGGGCTGTTTACCCAGCTGCACAAACAGCACAAAATGCAAGCCGCCAACGGCCGCTGGAGACGCCAGGCTGCACAGGCTCTGTGCACAGCAAGCCCAGCTGGCATCCCAGGCACCTCGAGGACAAGCTGGGTGGCAACGTCTCCTTTCAGCCCAACACGGAAGGGCTTTCTGCCCTGTCGCTGCCAAATATGACAGCACTTTCTTCTAAACGAGAGACAAAAAATCCCAGAAAGTGACTTTTTTTTTTTTTTTTTTTTCAGGGACAAAGAGAGGGATAGAGAGAGACAGACAGACAGGAACGGAGAGAGATGAGAAGCATCAACCATCAGTTTTTCGTTGCCGTTGCAACACCATAGTTGTTCATTGATTACTTTTTCACATGTGCCTTGACTGCGGGCCTTCAGCAGACCAAGCAACCCCTTGCTGGAGCCAGCGACCTTGGGTACAAGCTGACGAGCTTGTGCTCAAGCCAGATGAGCCTGCGCTCAAGCTGGCAACCTCAGGGTCTCGAATCTGGGTCTTGCGCATTCCAGTCCGACGCTCTATCCACTGCGCCACTGCCTGGTCAGGCGAAAGTGACTATTTTCAAATATTGCCCCACCCAGTTTGAAGAGTTATAATCAGATGGCAGTACAGATAACGAAGTCCTACTATCTCATTAAGGACCTCAGCTAAGAGGTTAGTCATTCTCAACCAGGGCGCTGGCAGACACAAGCCCATCCCTGTGAACTCTGCACTGCGAGGTCTGTGTGGCTGACAACCTGGTGCCTCTCGGAACAAGGGGACTCCTTTCAGACCCCACAGGCACGGCCTACACCTCATTCCCACTCAAGGCACCCCTCTAAGCACTGGTCAAGTTCTGGAGATCCCAGCAGTTGACGCTGGGTCTGCAGGAGAAGAAAAACAAAACAAAAAGAAGCCCATCATCTGCCTTGGTGCAAACAGCACTCAGCCATTTCACTTTGAAAGCCAAGGAGTGTCTGTAAGCCAGAGGTGCTGCCCAGGCCCAGCTCAAGCCTCTTCTTTAAGGAGCGCATGCC
Organism: Rhynchonycteris naso; assembly: GCA_037038555.1. Classification (NCBI taxonomy): domain Eukaryota; kingdom Metazoa; phylum Chordata; class Mammalia; order Chiroptera; family Emballonuridae; genus Rhynchonycteris; species Rhynchonycteris naso. The sequence goes on along the minus strand of CM073001.1, from coordinate 169,104,885 downwards.
AGGCAGAGAAGTGTATAGTGTGGTCTGTTGGCTGAATGGGGATTCCCTCAGTGACTGAACCCTGCTCCATGAGTGTAAAGGATTTGTGCTTGAGAGAAAAAATGTATGAAAGATAAAATAACCAGGAAATGACATCGGTGCCAGGGGCACACAGCCTGCCTGTCCTACAGGCGTGTTAGGAGGAGAGGGGGTGCAGGTGGTAAAGGCACTCACAGGTCCGACTGGGTCACTCTCTCATTCCACTCTCCGAGTTTCTCAGAAGTTTTCACATAGCTAAAAACAGAAAGCCTGTGGTGAATTATTTAGAAAAACTATTTCAACTCAGGGAAACACACTGCTGTGAGGACAAAAAGGGCATAGCCCGTGGCCTAAAAACACTCTGTGACAGTCACCTTTTGAGTTCAAAATCTATGATTTCCTATGACAGAAATGGGCCTTTCACAGGTGAGCTCTATGGAATGGGACTGACTCTGCCTTTCTACAGGGGCATGGCCTTTAGACAGTGGGGACACTTCCCACCCCACCCCCTCACAGGATACATTTCAGAGCAGCCATGCAGCTGCACTCCCCGAGTTCAGAGAGCTGAGCCACGTGTGGTTCAGTGGTCCTGGGGCTGTGGCACCCCTCACGAGCAGGACTCATGTCCACTTGAGCAGACACTGAGCTGTGGCCCGCAGAAAAGTCAAGTCTCATCAAGGACCAAATTCAGATCCCGAAACATTCTTGTCAATTTCCACATGGACAACTGGCCATGTGTCCATCCACCTTCTACAGTACGTGTAGACTCTGCACAGTCTGAGTGAATGCCAGCACCACTGCGAGGTCAAGGACACAGGGTCCCTGGCTGACTGCTTCCAAACAGGCCCACGTGATCCCCATGCCTGAGGTGCAGCACCCCACGATCACTGCCACACAGCGGGTACCTACGCGTTAGAGACCTGCACGTCATGCCAGCTCTTGGACAGGTTCTGCTTCAGGCCCTCCAAGGCAGAGAGGCCCAGTTTCCTCCTCAGCTCTCCACAGTGCCTCTCCTTGGCCGCCAGGACCTGACGCAGGGTGACAATTTCCTCTTCCACCTGCACAAGCAGGCAGTTTTGACATGATTAGATACTGTTGCAGGAAGTGACAGACTTCCTTACACACTGCAATGAGAGGTCCCTTGGAGTTAATGCGAGAACTATCCACTTACAGAAAAGAGAACTCATCTCAGGAATAGCGTCAACAATAGACATTTACTTTTTATCTGGTACCAGCACCCCACCTCCTTCGGCATAACTACCTCACCCCCTAAGCCAAGTGGTTCTGCTGGGGCTACTAATCACCACGCCCACCCGTGAGCCACTAAGCAAGGCCTGCCAGAGCTCTGCCCTGGATCCGGGCTTGGACAGCAGAAGCCAGATGTCTGGCAGCTAGCCCCATCTGCACTGGGGAGGGAAGCAGAAATGATGGACAGACAGACAGCATGTCTGAAGTAAAATGCAAAGCGTTTGTGTCCCTGAACTTCTTGCTGCTTCTCTCTCAACTGCTGCTCAATTCAGAAAACAGCCGCATGCCTCCCCGTGATCCAAAGCCTGATTCTGGGGCTGACGCTCGTCTGCACAGTTACCTGTTCAGACCCAGCGCTGGACCCATACCGTGTTACGACAGAGCTTGCCTCTGGAGACACAGCCAAGGCCTGTGGCAAGCAGGGCTTCAGCCACTGCCCGATGGGAGGTTACAGCCCGGCATTAACAATTTCCCACTAGAGTCACCATTAGACTCTGGACACAGTAAAAAGAAACATTCTTGGTATTTAGTTGGAATAAAAACTAAACTGGAAGGAGGCTCTGGTTCTTAACTCTAACTTCCTCTTAAGGGACTCACTAAAAAGATCCCATGAAGCATTTGTTACAGAAGAAGTATTTTTGAAAGCAAAATTAAGATCCAGGAGCAGTGAGACCTGTGGGGTCTTGAAAAGTCCCGTGTTAATTCCAGCTATGCTGGGAGCAGCTGTGTGGATCTCCTTAAGGAGTACCCATGAGCTACTGGCACATACAAAGCCAGGGCTACAATCAGCAGTTTGTGTGGGGCCTTGGGGACAACCTCCAATTTCTCCAGAGGACAGCCAGCACTCTGGCCCCTCATTAGCTTGAAAGGGCCTCAACGCACAATCACCCTGAACAGCCAGCCACGACATAGCACCTTTGTGAGCTCAGCCCTGAGCTCCTCCTCCTCAGCTTCCGTCAGACCCTCAACAGCAGGAGTCTGGGCAGCCACCGCCATGTCCACGGGGACATCTGTCATGGAGTCGGACAGCAGACCTTTGTTAGGAGAATTCAGGTTGATATCTGCCAGAGACAAAATGAGGCCAGAAACTGTTAAGTAAGAAGTTACGGAGAAGTACATGGGATAAAGGAGAAAAGAAAGGCGTAAGGACAGATGGCAGGAGGGGAAGGAGCGGTGGAGACTTACAATGCCTCCTCTCTTGAAAGGTTCTGTGAAGAAGGATTGGGCCTTCAGACTAAGGACAGCCACACCTCAGACCACCCAAGATGCTGTTTCAGAGTCTAGAAATGCTCATACAAGGCAGCCATACTCTACCTCTGGTTTCCCTGTGAGAGGACTACCTTCTGAGACAGAAAACCTTTGCTTCAAAGCAGCCCAATCTAACAGATCTACCATTTCTAGAGCAAAGGAACATTATACTGCTGTAAACACAAGTAACACTTTCCAAGCAACTGACCTGCCAGAGCCCACGCTACAATTACACACAAGGGGCACGTGTTAGTAGTCATCCAGCCCCTGCGGGGAGGCGGCAACATAAAAGTCTCCTTTCGGCCATCCTGAATGCTCACCCACAGCAAGGCCCTGCAGTAGGTCCCCATACTCCCCTGCGACACCCAGCTCAGGTTCAGATTTCTGCGGTCACTATTTTTCCCTCACACTACGTGCATCTTCCTGTCTGTACTGAAAGTCTGCAAGATATCATTCAAGGAAAAAAGGATCTCCTTCAATTCTTTCCTACACTGACCACATGATTGCCATTGAGTACTTTTATGCTACCAGCACTGAAAACATCTTCCCTCTGATCAGCACACAGTGAAGAAACAGCCCTTATACCGTGTCCAGCACCTTTAGAAGTAAATTAAGTAAGAAATGTGTAGGTTAAAGAGAAGGAAAAGTGTCTTTAACTGCAGTCATGTTTGTCTAGTGCACAAACCCGAGTCTGCTAAAAACAGATGGAAGGCACTTCAAACCAAAGATGCTCCATGTAGCCAGCTTTCTCCTTCCCTTCCCAGGCGCCATCCAAGCGGCTTGAGCTGGGCACTTCACTGGTGCTCAACAGATGTTCACAAAGTGAAGCATTTCCACTTTTTAAGTCAACTGATTCTGATTTTTATCTGGGATGGTCCTACCTGATTTTACTCCGTCATTTGTATACACTATCTCGAAACCTACTCAAATTCAGTAGGTGCCTTAAAACCTCGTTTTTTCTTCTATTTAAAAAAATAAAATAAATGAAGGACCTTGGATAGTTTCTGGCTATAAAGCTAAAACTGGACCCCATGGAAGTCACCCCAGATAGAAACCGGGCACTCACCAAACATGCCAGCATAAAGAACATGTGATATCAACCTTTCCATGCCCCTGCAAGTAGGGCTGTGTCTTACCAAAGACCTATAGAGAGTAACCATGGGGCTTCACCCTGGGTGGGCCCCAGTTCTAATCTCTATAACCATCTGCAGATAGGAGCAATACAAGAACCAATCTCAAAGGACTAGTCTAAAACGTTAAAAGATAATTTGAGAAGCAGGCTGGCACACGGTAGGTACTTCATAAATGTTCTCTGTTATTCTGATGATCAGAAACCCGTGCTTGCGATGCTTAACTACAGATGCAAGGCAAACAGTGAAAAGCCTCTTGAAAGTACCAAAAGCACCCCTGCGGGGGTTTCTGACGCTCAACTATTTTGTAAGTTAGAGGACAAATGTAGGAAAATCTACATAATACTATCAGAACCCAAGAATTCCAATGTTCAATTAACATGCTGATAAGGTCAAACAGCATCCTGAAATTACTCAGTGTGCTTATGTCAACATAGATATTTAGCATGCCCTCTCGAGAACCGCGTAATGGGAGACTCACTCATTATCACCTTCCTCCTGGGCCCGCGCCACAGTCCCATCGGGCCTCGCAAACTGGTCTGGGGTGTCTGTCTGGAAACAGGCCAGGGTGCTGGGTGTGCCCCTGACTCACCGCGCCCTTCCTCCCTCCCCCGAGACGAACTCTAGGCTGGGCTACCAGCAGCGTTGCCACCCAAGGGGCGCCGTACTGAACGCAGGAACGGTTTCACCTCCTCTCCCTTCCCTCCCCGGGAGCCGCGCACATTATCTCGGCCCAAGTCCAAATGGAGGGTCTCCGAGGGCCCTGCGCGGGGACGGAGACAGGGGCGGCAGGAGGCCGACCCGCCAAGCGCCGGGCGGAGGGCATAACGAGAGCTGCCTGGAGTGAGAAAACCTAAAACTCGGAGGGTGCCGGGGAACGCGTCCTGGCGGGGTCCAAGCTCAGAGCAGAAGACGCACACGCCGCGACCGTCAGGAGCATCATAGTTCGGAGCCTGGGGGCTGCGAGGCCCGGCGGGTCGCGCGGAGCAGAAGAGGACCGCGAGTCCCAGACGCGACCCGTGGAGGGGCGGAGCGTGGGCCGGCCGGGCCCGTCAGAGGCAGCAGCGCCGGCCCCCCAGCAGCTACCTTGGCCAGCAGAGTCCATGTTCAGGCGGCAGCCCGGCCGCAGCTGGAGTCGGGGCCGGGGTCGTGAGGGTAGGAGCCGAGCGAGCCGCACCGGGAGTCGCTCGCCGCGCACACAGCAGCCAGGCGGAACCGCTTCAGCCGCCGTGGCATTACGTTATCAACGACGCGACGGTCTACTTCCGCTTGGACGCGGGCTCCGCCTTTATCCCGCCCCCCAACGAGCTCTGTCCAATAAGGACGTCGTTTGGCTGAGTCCCTGGTTTATCGACTTCAACCTGTTCAACCTGATTGGCCAAGGCTGTGGCTCCGGCCGGCAAGGTTCTGAAGGAATCTCTCCCAGGTCGATTCCATCAGAGAGAGAGAGAGAGAGAGAGAATGGTCTAGAGGAGCCAGAGGAGCCGGGGCAAAGTGGGAAGTGGGAGGACTGACCAATATGGCGCCACAGAAACCCTCCACCCGGGCCCCTGGGCGGTGTCGAGGGAATTTCCCGCTATCTACGAGCGCCAGGGCTCACGCACCTTGACTAGTCAGACTCAGATCGCTTGCGATCCCCTTAGAGGCACGACCCCCTGACTTTGGGGTTAGCCTTCCCACTTTACCGTTTGAGGAAACAGATTAGAGTAACTTGCCAAGGTCATTGAGCTAGTTGATGGGTTTCCAATCAGATTCGGAAACAAGAGTCTAACTTGCCTAACTTCTCAAATAAGAGGTGTATAACCGTTAGACAACCAATCCTGCTAAGACAAGTCCCACAACTTCCCTTCTTTGTCTCCTAATTGCTCCTGGAAGCAAATACTTAAATGGTATTCAAACCAATTAGGATCTGACCCTTCAGGGACTGTGCCCCTGCCTTCCAGCCAAGTCACTCTGATCCTCAGGCTTAGAAGCCCCTGTCTTCACCTAACTCCTCCTGTCTCACCTCAAAGCTCATGTCATCCCACAAGAGTCTTCCTGGTACTTTAGGTCACCTCATATACCTACCTCTGCTTGTACCTGCCCAGGTACATCACAGCTGTGTCCTACTCTTGTGCTGTCAATTACAAGTGTGCCCGATATGACTTTTTATTTTTTTAGATTCTTGTTCAACCAGCCCTGGTCAGCCTGTCCCCAGAGGCTGGGGACAGCCGGTAGTGCCTGCTTCATACAGTTCAAGGAAGGCAGTAGGGAAGTGGGTGCATCACAGATAGTGGTGAACAGAGGACTTGTCTCATTCTGTATTGCATCACTGAGCTAGGAACAAGGCCCAGCCCAGGCCAGCCTCAGCGGATGCCCAACGGTGAGTGGTTAGGTCTGTAGCCCCACATGTACATGCCACTGTTTGTACCTTTTAACTTTGAATCTGTGGTCCCACTGAACCCCTCTTGTAAAAGCCAGCAGTGGAGTTGGGGAGGAGCAGCATCACAGCCCAGGAAGGTCCGGCTGCTACGACCTGCTTTATAAGACACCAATGTCCTTTCCCTGCTGGGGTGACTTATACAGACCCTTCAACACCCATCTTTCCCAGAGCCATCCTGTAATTCAGGCTGGGTGAAGGGCGCTTCCTACTGCCCCACAGCCAGCGTTCCCACCATCGTTTTTGAAGTGTTCGAGGCACCCATCACACAGCATTGTCATTAAGTTAATCTTGCCTGACCTGTGGTGGTGCAGTGGATAAAATGTTGACCTAGAATGGTGAGGTCGCCGGTTGGAAATCCTGGGCTTGCCCAGTGAAGGCACATATGGGAGTTGATGCTTCCTGCTCCCCCCCCCTTCTCTCTCTCTCTAAAAAAAATGAATGAATGAATGAATAAATAAATAAATATGTTAATCTTTGCATCCTCTTTAGGACATGGGAGAAGACTGAGAGACATCCACAAGTGTTGAGCTAAGAAGAGAAAGGGAGCAGGGAATACCCTCCCCTCCCCCAGACACTAGGTCAGGATCCCCAGGGCAGGCCAGCTTTACTGGTTGGGGTGTGAGTAGAGGAATGGCCCTGAGGCCCAGAAGGTGAGCAAATGCACAAACGCCCATTGCTGCAGGGGCTCCTGCTACAGCCTCCAGGGCACCTGGAAGTCCTCGGGTTCCAGCGGACTGCAATGAGTCGTTTCCACGTTCCTGAGGTGTTTGCGCGCCAGGAACAGCGCCAGCTGCCTGCGCCGCCGCGGGCTCAGGCCCTGACCCACCAGCCACGGGAAGGGCAGCCCATGCGGCCCCCAGACCTCCTCATTCTCCTGCTCCTCCTTGCAGCGCGCGCGGTAGGAGCGCAGCAATGCCAGGCACCGTTTGTCACTCACGCGGTAGCGCGCATAGAAAGCGGACTCCTGTGCCAGGCTGTCAGCGCGCAGCCAGCGGGTCACGATGGCGAGGCCCTCGCGTTCCATCACAGCCGGGTAGCGATGCTGCAGCAGGCGCAGGAGCAGCTCATTGCCGCGGTTGCCCTCCACGTCTACAGACGACAGGGGGCGCAGGTGGTCTGAAGTGCTGACCACATCGTCCAGCGTGCGCCGGAGCAGCAGCACGGGTCCAGGGTAGCTGCACAGCTGCTCGCCGACGTTGAGGTTGAAGTGTTCACGCACCGTGCGCACAACCAGCCCCTTCCAGCTCTGGGGCATGACCTTCAGGGCCAAAGGCACGAGATCGTCGAAGGTGGCGTCGAGCACCAGCGCACCCAGCTCCGGATAGGTCATGGTGGCCCAGGTGGCTGTGAATCCGCCAATAGACCAGCCGTAGATCACCACGTCTGCCGGCGGGAAGTGCAGGCGGTGCAGTGCGTACTTGACCACGACGTCCATGGCGTTGGCATCATGCTGAGGGAATGGCTCACCGGTGCTGCCCCCGAAGCCTGGGTGGTTCCAGCCCAGCACCGAGTAGCCGGCCTCCAGCGGCGCAGAGAGACAGCCCATCTCATAGAAGCCGGCGTTGCCTTCGCAGCAGATGACCAGGCGCAGACCGCGGCCCTCGCTGCCCGGGTCCTGGCGGCGATCCATGAACATAGTATCGATCTCGTTGCCATCACAGGCCACCAGCTTGGCTCGCCGGCCGCGGTAGCGCTCCACAAGGCGCTCTTGGCCCTGTTGTAACAGCGGTAGCAGTGCTTGAGTCATCAGGAACATGGACCCGGGGTACACGAGCCAGCGGCCCAGCGAGTGGGCCAGCACGTAGCTGGCGAGCTGGCCAGGTAGCTCGCGGATCTGCTGCAGGAGGCACTGTATCTGGCTGCAAGCCCCGCGCAGCGGCCTTCCAGGTGCATCCTCACCCAGCGCCGCATCCTGGAGCAGCCATACGCCCGCCGCAGCCGCTGTGCATGTCAGAGCGCGGTGACTGCTGCCACCTGCGCCTATGCCCCTCACATCATCCCAGCGGAAGTCCACTGGCCAGCTGCGGAAGTTGTAGGTATAGTTGGCGGTCAGGTAGATCTTGAACACGTGCACCAGCGCCTTCACAAAGCAAACAACACACATGGGCGTGGAGCTTACGTGATGCTTTGCCTAAACCCTATGGACTGGTCCCCCCTGGCTGGGGTTGAGGTGGGAGGCACAGGCTGGGCCCAGCCCAGCAGGTGGCTGCCCGGCGGAGCACCATTCAGGGAGGGCTGTCCTGGGAAGTGCCTCCTCAGGGCTTGGTCTTAGTGACCTTTATGACCTGGACCCTCCAGGACCCAGGGGCTTTGTGAGTCACTGTTGCTGGCAGAGAGAGGTGACACTGTATGATGGGCTCACAAAGGGCTCCCAGGTTTGGGGGCCTTCAAGTTCTGCCCCTCCCCTGGGACACAAGCCCTAGGACCCTGCTGTGGCCACACCTTCCCCATTTCCTTCTTTCACCTGTATCCCCCCCTGTTCCTGCTTCACCCACCTCCCACCCACACCTTGAGAAACTGGGGGTAGCAGTTCCCTGCCCAGCCCTCCCAGTGCACCAAATGGCCCAAGAAATCCAACACTATTGGTTGGTGAGGCAGCTGCTGGGGCCGGGAGACAGCAAATGCTCATGGTTTGCCCCCAACCCTCCACACCTTTCTTCTCAGGAAAGGGGGCAAGTGCTGGCTGGAAACTCCCGCCTGTCCTGGATCCTCTTTCCACTGGTACCAGCAGACGCAATGGCCTCCTCCAGGTGGGTCCTTCCTGGCTAGTGTTCCCCATTTTTAGCCCCTAGTCGAGCCCTCCTCCCCCTCAAACCACCCCACAAGCTGTACCTTCCTCTTTTCTAGAGGGCTCTGGTGGGTTCCCCTTTTTCCCCACCAGACAGTGCCAACCCACCTGAGGGCAAAGGTGGCAGGGTTAGAGGCCACAAGGGGAGCCAGGGAAGAGCCAGATGGGGGGACTCATTCAACTGCTGCCTGGACCTGAAAGAGCAATTTGGCAAAGCCAACCAGACCTTTGCATCCCCCAAACCAGGCTTGCCACAGAGACCCCAGCCCTCTAGGGAGGGGGTTCTAGGACCAGCAGCCCTCTCTGCTTTCTTGGGTTGGGGCACTGCTGGCCCAGTCAGCCCCCACCAGGTTTGGGAAGATGAGTTGAGGACATTGCTGCCTTCAGGTGGGGGGCAGGAGAGTTCAATGGGCAAGGTGAGTGGGTTGGAAGAGCTATCCCCAGGCTTTCTGGACAAAATACAGAATACTCAGTTAAATTTTAATTTCAGATAAAGAACAAATATGTTTTGAGTATAAGTATGTCTGAAATATTGCATGAGACATATTAGATGTCCTGTTTGTAGGGTTGTTGTTTTTTGCTAAATCTAGCAACTTTACCCTCTGCACCCCCTCAACTGGCTGAGATCCAGATTTTCCAACTTTTATTCCAGATTGGGCTGCTCTGCTCATTGGTCAGGCCCTGAAGAACCAGAGGGTGTCTCAGGGTCCACAGATACCCCCAGGGCAAGGGCTCCTCTCCTGCTTCTCTTCCCTGCAACCGCCTCCCCTCTTCACTGGGTCCTGAGGGGCAGTGGGGGGACTGCTCCAGGTGGAAGTCCCCAGGGGTCAAGGGGTGGGTGGAAGTGCCCAGGGATTGGTGTTACTCCTCCTCGTGAAATACCCGTCCTGACTCTATGGTTGGAGGCAGAGGTGGAAATGTTCGGGGAGGGCAGGGATAAGTATCCCCAGGAGCCTCTTTCATAAACTCAGGTGCCATGAAAGGGGCGGTGCCCACCCAGAGGCTCCTTTTGTGCTCATTCTGTGAGACCAGAGAAGTGACCCCAACAGAGCAGAGAGCCTCATTGCCTCATCAGCCAGAATTCCAGCACATACAGCAGATACAGTGGGGGTGTCCTGGAGGATTGTCCACACAGTATATATGACACACCATATTTTGTTTGGATTCCCTAAGAGTGTCATCCGGGGGAGGGTGGCATGGATTCTGAGGAGCAGAGAGGTCAAAAGGCTGGAGATACTGGCCCCCCTTGGGGCCCTTACCTTGTGTCTGGCCTGGCCCCTGACCTGTTTCTCCAGCCCTACCCCCAGCCCATGGAAGCTTGAGTGCCCCAGAATCACCAGGTCTGTTGAGACAGGAAAGCATGTGACAGGAAGGGATCTCTCCTCCCACTGTCCTCTCTAGAAGAGCCCCTCAGACTGGACTAGCTGTAGTGACCTCTTGTGCCCCCCATATGCTCGGGGAAGGTGGGACTCTGTCCCCAAGTGTCAATCCTCAGTTCCAGGAGGCAACCCCCCAGTGTCTGCAGGCAGATATCTAAGGATGCACCCCACCCCCACAAAGCCTGCTGGGCTCGATGACCTCTGGCCTTCTCCCCACAGGCTCCCACCCTCCCACACAGGCAAGCGCTCCGCTCCCTCCTGGCCAGTTCTGCTCAGCCTCCCTGGAGGCCCTGATTTATGCTGCCTGCACAGCAGAGCCAACCTTGGAGGGGGAATGGAAGGAGAGAGAGAAAACCAGTCCCAGAGGCTGGAGGGCTGGGGCCAGGATCAGAGCCCCTGGCAGAGGGCATCCAATTGGTCGGTCTGAACTGACCACAGTGGCCCAAGGCTCTAGGAGCAGTGCCCCAGCCTGGGGAGGGAGAGCTGAATCTGCACTAACGCCTCTGCTCAGGAAATGGGGTGCAGGGAAGGTGGGGGCTGGCTCAGAGCCTGAGGACAGGAGGGGACGCTTCCTGACGGATGCAGGGTCAGAGAAGGGGCGGAAATGGCCACGACAGCTGCTGAACATCTGGAATCACAGAATTACCCAGCGCCCTCAAGGATGGTGGGTTGACAGGGAGTGGTGCCTGCCCAGGCCTTCCTTCTTCCTGCCTTCACGCAAGGCCCAGCTCAGCCTCTCCTCTCACTCTGTGCGTCCACCATCAGGCTGAAAAGTCTGGGTTGGGGGGGTCAAGAACCCTGCAGCCCCTCTGATTGGAGCTGAGTTCCTCTGTGCTCAGTCCTCCAGATGGTGCAGTCTACATCATTTTCACAGTGCCCCCTGGAGTTCTGCAGGCCACAGCCCTGCTCCTGGGATGGTCCCTGAAACCCTATACATGAACCTGGAAAGGTCACTATGCCAAAGCTCAGTGTCAGACCTGGCTGGGAGTTACACAAAGCAGAACCTTATTTTTTCTACCACTATAACAGTCAGCACAGGGTTTGGTGGAAGGTGAGTGCTTAATTATTGTTTTGTTATTCAAAATGCAACCAGTAAGACAGGATATATTTATATATAAAAAGTTAGCGGTCCTTTCCTCGGCCCGACCTGGTATCCAGAAATATGAACCTGGATGCGGTTTTTTTTCACAGATCTCCTGCTTGCCTACAAACATGCACAGCATGCAGTCCCGGTAATTTTATCGTTTGCACCCTGGCTGCCATGGGCACATCTTGGCGCCCTTCCCCAATTCCTGCCTGAATGGAAGCGGGTGTGTGGTCCTAAGGCCGGGAGATCTGGCTGGAGTGCTTTTTCAAAAGCTTTCGCGGGCCTGAATCCTCCGTGGGTGACCGTCTGCACCAAATCTGTCAGCCGGTGCTTTTATTAGTTTTTGTCGTCCATAGTTTAATGAACGTTGACTGATCCTGACCCACTGACAAGGCCGGCGGCAGAAGCCCTTCCGCCAACTGGCGATCCGCCCCACTTTTCGTTTTCTGCCCCTTTGAGACCCCTCACCTGTGGGACCCGGCGCCAGGCGCTGGATGGTGGCCAGAGAGAAAACGCGGCCTGGATTTCAGACGGCTGCCCTGGCTCGGGGTAGGGGGCGGGAATGGAAAGGGTGGGAAACCCTCCGCCTAAACGTCGGGTCTCGGGATCCGCGGTGTTTCCCCTCGCCAGCGCGTGACCCCACACACCAGCGGTAGAGCGGGCATTGGGCCCCAGCCGGGCACCGGGCCCGCGCGCTGCCAGCGCGGAGTCCCGGCGGCGTCTCCCCCTACGAGCCTCTCGCGGCAACTCGGACTCCACCGCGGGCCGAAGTCCCGGAGGGCGCGGAGGGGACCTTTCCTGGTTCCTCCGTAGTCGTGGAACAGTCACCTTTTTTCACAAGGTGGTGAGGCCGCGCGCAAGGTAGACAGTATCGTTCATGGGGCAGGTCACACACCGGCCCCTGGAAGACGGAGGTCCGGGACCAGGAGCGCCCGCGGCGCGAGGCTCCGCGGGGACAGGCGGAGGCTCGGCTTTGGGGGCGGGGCGGGCTTCCCGGTCTCACAGTCACCCCTGTGGGGTGCAGTGGTCTCGGAGGCGACCCCTCCTTTGCGCCCCGCGGTCCCATCTGTCCCCGCCGCGTGGGCTGAAAGCTGCCTTCCACTTAGGCCCGGGAGTCGGGGTTTTAGGCTTATGAGCGGGGCGCTTTCATGACCCTGAATCGGAGGAACCCCGAGCCCCGCGGACGCGCTGCCTCCCGGAAACCTCGGCACCCGGGAGTGGGTGGAGAGGGGCCGGGAGGCTGGGGTTGGGGTGGAGTCAGCGCAGAGCGGGGCGGGGACCCTGCGAGACCACCGCGGACCTCGGATGGGGACGGCCACCACGAACTCCTGTCTCTGACAGGACTCAGGACCAGGATGCCTTCCGCCCCGAGGGGCTCAGAGCTGGGGGAGCCGCTGTCCTTGGGCCCCACTGCCAGCCACCTCCCCAGATTGCTCTGAACGGATCTAGGTTACAGCCCTCGCGGCTCCTTCTAAGTCTCCTGCACAGATTAAAAACGGCAACTGTCCCAGAGCTGACCCCAGGGGACCCTGAAAGCTTCCTCCTCCACCCCCCTTGCTCACAGGCACTCTCTGTTCTCAGCGTCTGCTGAACTCTGGGGCGGCTGCTCCAAGGCTCTTCTCCCCCACCCCTCTTACCCCGCAGGGTCCCTGGGGATCTGGCAGGAGGTCAAGCCCACCTCTGTGGTGGGTGGGGGCAGGGGCCACTCCAGGGCGGGCCCAGACAGGCAAGCCCTTCTTCCCTCTGTCCCCTCCCTCCTGGCTGCCCCCGCAGGCTTCAGGCAAAAAAACTGGAGAGAGAAGGGAGGAGGTAAAGGAAGCCAGGGACCAGAGGGAACCAGGATGGGTGCCCCACCTTGGTTCCTGTGGTTTCTCCAATGGAGGTGTACTCCATGGTGACCCCACTTGGACCCCACACACATCCTACAGACAGGAAGGCATCACCACCTTCAGGGTACCCCTCACCCAGGACAGGATCTGGGGACCGGGAAAGTATCTGGGCTTTTGCCCTGAGCCCACCCAGGAAGACAGTGAATGGGGAGGAGGAAGAAACAGGAGAGAGCCCGTTATTCCCCCTGCCAGTCCCCCACCCTGCCCTGGGGATCCACACTGACCGCAGGGCTGCCCACCCCAGCTGCTTTGAAGTTGCTGGAGCCCAGCTCAGCTGCCAGGGGTTCGTGCTCACCCCGCCCCTCTGGCTGGCTGCGTGGGAGCTGGAGAGTGACCACAGTGCCGCCAGCGGCCTTTGAAGTGCTGGGGCGTGGCTGCAGGAAGTGGGAAGTAGCCCACCCAGGCCCTGGGCCCACCCCACCCGAGGCCTTGAGTCCCTCCCCACTGGCCCCGGGAACCTTCGACATGTGCTAGCCACCTCAAAGACCCAGGTGTGCATGGGGTGTAGGGATTTGAGTGGGGGAAATAAAGGGGTTGCCAGACAACTGTCTCCCCAGTCTCTGGGGCCCAACCCCATCCCCTATGTTGCCCAGGCACCTACGGGGGAGGCAGTGGGGCCAGGATTTGGTCCTCTCCCTCAGCTAAAAATAGCGGCTTGGGCTGTGTGGAAAGCCCCTGGGCAGGGGAGGGAGGAGTAGGGCCTTTGGCCTGGGGTGGGAAGGAGGGAGGCCAGGCAGGAAATGCCCCATGCCCTGCCCACCCCCCAGCAAAGGCTCTGGTCAGCAGGCACAGCCCCCTGGAAAGTCCCAAAGAGTGCCTTGAGACCTGCACGGAGCAGGAGTCTCCTGATCCTTCAGGGTGGGCTTCCCCTGCCCAGTTTACCCCTCCTGGGTCTGGGCTGGTCTCCTGCCATGCTCACCAGGAGGGTGGGATGAATGTAGTTCTTTTCTTCTCAGTCATTCTCTGCTCAGATGACCTGAACTGTCCCACTCTCCAATTCTCTCCCTTGACCATCCCAACAAGAACCATTCAGCAGACAGTCACTGAGGGCCTGCTATGCTGATGGCCAGGTACAGGGCTCATCATCACTGTTCTATCCCTGCCCCCAGGGTGCTTGCTGAGCACAAGTAAGGGCTTTAACCAAAGGGGTACTTTTCAGGGAACAAACAGCCAGTGGTCCCCAACTTGGAGCAGGGAGAGGGTTCAGGTGCTGAGATAAAAAAGATAGGTAAGAATTAGTCTGTGAGCCTGACCTGTGGTGGTGCAGTGGATAAAGCGTCGACCTGGGAACACTGAGGTCGCCAGTTCAAAACCCTGCACTGGTCTGGTCAAGGCACATATGGGAGTTGATGCTTCCAGCTCCTCCCCCCTTTCTCTCTTTATCTCTGTCTCTCACTCTGTGTCTCCTCTCTAAAATGAATAAATAAATAAATTAAAAAAAAAAAGAATTAGTCTGTGAATTAGATTGTGGAGTTGGGGTCTGACCCTGGGAGAGGCCCCTGGAGAGGAAGGGGTCTTCCCATCTCGGAGGAATAAGAGCTAGGCTGGTGTGGCTGGGATCTGGGGGTGGGAGTGGGGGCACAGGAATGAGGCTGTAGGCGCAGGGCGCCGGCAGAGTGGGTAAGGCTTTGTTGATGATTGAGGAGTTTGAAAGAAAGCCAGTTCTCAGAAACCAGTGAAAGATTTTCAACAAGAAAGTTTCAGCCTGACCAGGTGGTGGCACAGTGGATAGAGCGTCGGACTGGGATGCGGAAGACCCAGGTTCGAGATCCCGAGCTCGCCAGCTTGAGCGTGAACCCATCTGGCTTGAGCAAAAGCTCCCCAGCTTGGACCCAAGGTCGCTGGCTCCAGCAAGGGGTGACTCAGTCTGCTGAAGGCCCGCGGTCAAGGCACATGTGAGAAAGCAATCAATGAACAACTAAGGTGTCGCAATGGCAACGAGAAACTAATGATTGATGCTTCTCACCTCTCTCCGTTCCTGTCTGTCTGTCCCTCTCTCGCTCTCTCTCTGTCCCTGTAAAAAAAAAAAAGAAAGTTTCAGACTCAGGTTTGCATTTCAGAGAAATTACCACTTTGCGAAGGAAGGTCTGGGAAGTAGGGCTAAAGCTGAAGGGAAGGTTCTAGAAGGCAGAGGAAAGGGGACAGGGAAGGAGGAGCAGTACAGATATCCCTAGTGTCCAGTATGTGAGAGCAGGCACTGTAAAGTGGCCCCTGGAGGAACATGAGGGTCCACTCCAGGTCAGGCTTTCTGGGGACACCAGTCTTCTGGGGAGATTTTTTCAGGCAGTGAGCAGTGGCTTAAGTATTGGCAAGGAGAAAGTGGGTGATGCCATGAGAGGGCAGAAATGCTCATATTTCCTGTGTATTTTTGAGAAAAAAAAATTGTAAACTGGGTAAGAAGGAAGCCAAAGAGAAGGAAAGGCTGAGTGTTTGCAGGGGGGGTGGAGGGGAGGTTTGTTCCTGCAGTGACAGGTTAACGAGGTGTCACAGCTCTGAGGCAAGCTAGGGGCTGTGGCCACAGAGAGAGAAGGTGGACATCATTGTTTCCAAGTAAGTGTGGGTTCTGGGGACAGCTTGCTTCACGGTGTGACTCTGGGAGGGGGCGAATGCATGTCCCTGAGGTAAGGAAGGGAAGAAGGCATCTGAAGAGGGACCTGCAGGATGTCTCCCTGGTGAGTTTAGAATGTTGGTACCTGACGAATAAAGGAGGCCTTCGGAGCCTTCCCCTGTTACAAAGGACCACACCTATCACCACCAACGGCCATTGTCACCTAGCCAGTCATCTCCATCCTCGTCATTGCCTCTGCTGCCTTCAGCTCCGTTGCTACTTCCCAATCGGCATGTCCCTAAACCCCCACTTCGAAGGCACTGCCGTCCTCCACACAGTCATTCACTCACTGGACTGACATCTGCCCAAGATATACCTCGCGAGAAATTGTGTTGGGTTGTGGCCATGGTGATGAACAGCACAGGTGAGGGAGCTTATTATGGTCTGGTGGGGCAGACCAAAGACAAACACTAAGGATTGCGCGGTCCCGCTCCTCGGTGTTTACCTGGAGAAAATGAAATGCTCACACACAGAGTTAGCTGCTGCAGCAGCATGAGTCATAGGGGCTCTAAGCTGGAAAAATCCAAATGTCCACCCCCTGACGAATTAATAAGTGAACGAAGGTCCGTCCACACAATGAAAAGGGTCTAACGACTGATAGAAATGCAAAGCCATTGCAGTGATCGCGTCCTGTGTGATTTCGTTTACGTGAAATCCTGGTAGAGACGTGCCTGTAGTGACAGCCAGCACGCGGAAGGTTGGCAGGGTCCAGAGTGATGAATGCCAAGGCTCAGGGGCTTTTCAGGGTGACGGGAGTGTTCTGTGGTGATTATGAGATGATTATGAGACTCTACGTTTGTCAAAGCTCATCAAGTTGTACGCTTGAAATTGGTGAATTGATTGTATGTAAATTATACTTCAACAAAGCTTAGTTTTTAAGACGAAGACTGTGAGGAGCCCTGAAAAACACAAGGAGGGAGGTGCTGGGAAGGAGGTGAGGGCTGGGTTTGGACGGGTTGGCTTCTTGGCAGAGGTAGCGTTTCTCTTGGGTGGGCACCCAGGAGTGGAATCCCTGGGTCATGTACTGATTGCCTGTGCTTTAACATCCCCTTAGATTATTTTAATCTCAGGTAAACAGAGGCACATCCAGACTCAAGCTGTCTGTTGAAGTAATTCATTTTCATGTTTTTAGATGAGACATCACTTCCTGATCAGGTCCCTAGAACAGGTCAGCAGAAGCTTCCGGCAAATGAGCAGCAGGCACTTGTGTTGGGCATGAGATCGGTGTGGGAGGAGCCGTGGGACCTCCAGACCTCGAACAGTGGGGATGCTCTGTTCTTGGGAGTACCTGGCAGAGTTAGCAAGCAGCCTTGGGTCCTGGCAGCCCGGATGTGGTAACCACCGGAAGTTCTTTGATCTGTGGCCTTCAAGCACCTCCTAGGACCCTCATCTCCCAGACCAGTGAGCGAATTGTCAGCCAGTCTCCTCCAACAGTGCCAGCCACAGGAGAGGTGCCAGAGCAAGGGGCCCCCTTGGCCTTCACCCCTCCAGACTGGCCCTGAGTTCCTGTCCTGGGCAAGGGAGAGCCAGGGCCATGTTGAGTCCTCCCCTCTAGAGCAGAGAGGTCCCAGGATTCATCTGAAGAGTGGGCTCCCCAGAGGGAGGTGAAAACAAACCTATGGAGATGGAGGTTTCCCACACTGCGTGATGGATCGTGTCTCTCCCATGCGCTCTGAGGGTGTCCTGGGGCTGGTACCGCCCAATGTGTGTGTGGACTGTTCCATACCCTGGCTAGCCAAGGTGGGGCCTTGGTGGGTCAAGGACTGGGGTGTCTCATTGGTGCTGGCTCTGCTGTCCTCAAAGTCACTCTTTGAAGTAACTTGGACTGGCTGTTGAGGCGGGGAGCCTTGGTCAATCTTAGAAGTGGTGAGCCCCAGGCCCCAGTGACCTTTTCCCCCTGTGGCCTTGACTGGGGCTGGGAACCTCCGGCCTGGCGTCCTGTGTCCTGCCAAGAGGATGTCCTGTCCTCCAGGCCGGCTCCCCGCCCTCTTCCATTCCTTGGGCCTCCAGGGTGGACGTGGGGCTGTGGAGGTGGAGGGGGGGGTTGGACATCAGCCTGCTGCCCTCACTGTTGGGTCCTGATCCCCTTCCCTCCAACCCCGCTCCCTCCTCCGCTTGGGCCTGGATACTGGGGACAGAAGCCTCAGCCGAGCACCTGAGGATTTTCCAAGGCTGTGGGGTGAGGGGGTCGCTGCTCTACGGAACAAAGGCTGAGGGAGGAGAGGGGAAGTGGGGAGCAGGGAAGGAAGGGGCTGAGCATGCTTGGAGGCACCTCGCCGTGAACTGCCTCCTCCCCCACATCTCTCCTGGGTTTCCTGTCCTGAGCATGGTGGGAATCAGCTCAGCTTGAGGCCCTGGTCTTGGATGGGAAGGGTGTTGAGGGAGCCCTGTGTGCACTGCACTAGTTCTTGGGGAGCAGGACAGAGGGGCTGAGCATGGCCACCTCTATCTATGAGTGTGACCTAAGAGTCCTCCTACACCCCAGCTGCCCAGCTGGGTGGGTGTGTGTACACGTGTGTCTCCAGGGATGAGGTGTCTGGGGAGGGCCTGAGTGGCTGTCACCTATGTCCATCAGTGTGTGTCTTCTGAGTCTGTGTCTGGTGTGTTTGTGAGCACGTCCCCAGCACCAGATGCATGTGCCTGAGTTTCTGGGTGCTTGTGTGGCCTCTGTGTACATTTATACTTGTGGGGTGGAGTGCTGTTTTCCCTCTACCCTCAAGAATGACCAGTCCCCCCAGAAAGCGTGGACCCCAGGAGGTAGGGACAGGAAAGCAGCTGTTGCCTCCCCCCCACTTCTGTCCACCTTCTGCACAGGCAGCTCTGCTGAGTTAAAAATAGCCTAAAATAGCCCCGGGGCCTCTGGAAGAGGAAGGGGTAGAGGAAGGGGTAGAGGCAGGAGGGAGGGGGCGGAGGCGCCCCTGGCCCAGCGGGGGTGGGAGGTCCTGTCTGCCAGCCAGAGCTCCAAGGCCAGCGGGCCAGGCTCCAGCAGGGCAGGCGCATCCGCCTGACCCCACCTAAGAGGCTTCAAACCCCCACCCTGCCCGGCTCCTCTGGGCCTGCTCTTGAGAAAGGCAGAGCCAGCCCTGGGCGGTCAGCCTGGCCTGAGCACTGCCTCAGTCCCCACAGGTAGGGGGACCCCAGTGCCTCCCCAGGGGCTCTTCTCTGCTGCCCTCCCCACCCCTCCTGACCCCAGCAACTGACTCCCTGCGTGGAGGGTCCCTGTACACACACAAAACGGGGCAGAGAGAGAAGCAGAGGACCCTAGGGAGCACTCCTCTCAGGGAGGGGTTAGTGGAGGGGTTTTTGCATAACTTTTTTTTTTTTTTTTTTTTTTTTTTTATACAGGGACAGAGAGAGAGTCAGAGAGAGGGATAGATAGGGACAGACAGACAGGAACGAAGAGAGGTGAGAAGCATCAATCATTAGTTTTTTGTTGCCGTTGCGACACCTTAGTTGTTCATTGATTGCTTTCTCACATGTGCCTTGACCGCGGGCCTTGAGCAGACCGAGCCACCCCTTGCTGGAGCCAGTGACCTTGGGTCCAAGCTGGCGAGCTTTTGCTCAAGCCAGATGGGCCCGCGCTCAAGCTGGCGAGCTCAGGATCTCGAACCTGGGTCTTCCGCATCCCAGTCCTATGCTCTATCCACTGCGCCACCGCCTGGTCAGGCGCATAACTTTCTTTTTTAACTTAAAAACATTTATTGGTTTGAGAGAGAGGGAGAGAAACATCAGTTCGTTGTTACACTTATTTATGCATTCATTGGTTGATTCTTGTCTGTGCCCTGACCAGATCGAACCCACAGCCGTGGCGTATCAAGACAACACTCTGTCCAGCCGAGCTTCCTGCCAGGGCCCCGTATAACCCTTGATTGAAGCACCACAGACGTGCAGAACAGTGCACACGCCTTAAGTATGTGCTTCATGTTTCTCCATAAACTGAACATGTCATCAGCACCCAGATCAAGAAACCACGACACTGCTAGCCCCTGGAGCCTGCCTGGGCCCTCGTCCCAAAGACCATTGTTGTTTGATGCTGCTGGCTCCTGTGGTCCTGCCTGTCCTGGAAGAAGCAGCTCTGCCACCTTCTTGGTGACATGCCATGGTGTCTGCAATGGCACCTGCAGTCCCCGGTGGCTCGTTGTAGCTGTCACAGGGTGACATGCCTCACTCCATTCACTGGCACTACTGCTACTTGGCAGGTGGGTTCTTCCATTTGGGGTGACGACGAACATTTGAGTGTGTGGTGTCAGGTAACCCCAAGTGGGATTTCAGTGGACAACGTTGGGGTGAGCCTATGGTTAGAACTGGTCACGGGTCCCCATGAGGCTCTGACAGGGCACTGTGGACACTCTCCTAGAAATGCTAGAATCTGCCCATGATTTCATGGAGTGCTCCCCCAAGGGTTCCTGGCACTCGAGCCCTCGCCTTCCAGGTCTCTCCAGCATTTGAAGTCTGTTTTTCCTCGGTGGGGCTGGGTCTTGGGCTGGATGGAATGCCCTAAGGGAGAGACTGTCCTCACCCCAGGAGGGATGGGCAGCCTGTTCGCACCCTCCAGCAGGCCAGGCCCGCCCAGAGGAGGCGCCCCATCCCGCAGGCCCACACCCACCCTTCCTTCCTCAGGAAAACCTGTGGTCTGATAAGCCCTCCAGTCTCTGGTTTTCAAAACCACCCCGGCACCCGGAACCCCCCGGGGGGAGGAGGCACCAGAGCCCCCCACGGCCCGAGGAAGCTGGGGTGGGAGAACTGTTTCTTAGTTCCCCCATCACTCTTGCATGACAGAGCCCCTGACATGGCGACAGAAAAGGGGGTTCTGAGCATTCTTGGACCCTGGCAGGGTCTAGGTGCTGTGAGGCAGAGGCAGTTAAACCAGGTGGATGGCTCCTTCTTCCAGCTCCTCACCCTGGATTTCCCCCCCTGACCCTACCTGAGCCTGCCGGGTCCTGGGATGGTGCCAGCTCCCAGCAGCAGGCAAACCCTTTCCTCTGGCATGACCTCTTCATGAGTTCTGTCAGCCCTCGGGCTCCAGTGGCTTCCGGGATGACTCCAGCCTGAATCCCAGCAGGAAGGAGGAGCCCACAGGACATCCAAGATTGGAAACCCAGCAGAAAATCTTAGAGCTCCCTCTCAGCTCCCCCCTCCCAGCCCTGTACACTTCATCAGTCCACCTTGCATGGCTGTTGATGCATTCCCCTTAAGATAGTAATGCAGAGCCCTGCTCGGGTAGCTCAGCTGGTTGGAGTATTGTCTTAAAACACCAAGGTTGCCTGACCAGGCGGTGGCGCAGTGGATAGAGCGTCGGACTGGGATGCGGAAGACCCAGGTTCAAAACCCCGAGCTCAGAGCTTGCCAGCTTGAGCGTGGGGCCCATCTGGCTTGAGCAAAAAAGCTCGTCAGCTTGGACCCAAGGTCGCTGGCTCCAGCAAGGGGTGGCTCGGTCAGCTGAAGGCCCGCGGTCAAGGCACATGTGAGAAAGCAATCAACGAAGACTAAGGTGTTGAGATGGCAATGAAAAACTAATGATTGATGAAAACTCACCTCTCTCCATTCTTGTCTGTCTGTCCCTATCTATCCCTCTCTCTGACTCTCTCACTGTCCCTGTAAAAAAAAAAAAAAAAACCCACCAAGGTTGTGGGTTTGATCCCCAGTCAGGGCTCATGTGGGAAGCAGCCAATGCCCGCAGAGCTAAGTGGAACAACAAATGAATGGTTCTCCCCCCTTATCTCTTCCTCTCTCTGTCTCTCTAAAGTCGATCAATAAACAAAAAGATAATAGCACCTTCAGGGCTGCTTTTGTGTCTAGCTATCTCGCTCAGCCTGCTGAGCTCTGTCTGGTTCTTTAGGTACAAACGGACTTTCAGAGAAGTGACTTACCCAAACCAGTCAGCTGGTGGTGATCCCAGGTCTGGCCGGGCTGTATCTGACCCCGAAGCCCTCAGGACCCAGGACACAGAAGGGAATAGACATGGCCCTGCCCTCGTGGAGTACAGGGATGAGGTGAAGGCTAGATGCAGGACCCTAAGGGACTCCTCTCCCTGGGGAGCCAGGGTTGGGAGTGAGGGTTCAGATTGTCTGAGAGCCACCCCAGGGTGAGTGGCTCAGGGAAGGCATTCCAGGTGGAGGGAACAACAGGTGCAGATGCCCTGGGGTGGGCAAGAGCTGGCTGGGCACGTGAAGGTGGTGGTAGGCAGGGGCCCAGAGCAGGCGTGGGGGGCCAGCTTAGCAAGCAATCTATCTCATCCCGAGCGGGGTGTGTGTGCTTGGAATTCACACGTCATAAGGTCAGCTCAGGAGCAGCAGCTCGGAGGGTGGGCAGTGAGGGGGCTAAGAAGGCTGGTAGGCAGGGCTGAGGGATGCCCAACCATCCATGATGGACTGGAGGCAGGTTTTGATTTAATCTCAGATGTTCCCTCCTCCCTTCAGGCCATGCTGACCTGGGGGGATCCCAAGGTGGAGCTCTGGCGGTCTGTGTGGGAGGGAGCAGCCCCAGCGGGGTTGGATCGTGGGGGACGGGGGGAAGGGAACGTCCATCAAAGACTGGTCCCATGTGGGAAGGACAAGAGGTCACCTTGCCCATCTTAATGAGGATCTCAAGGCCCAGAGAACAGACCCCGGTGCCCACCTTCAGTGGAGGAGGGGAGAGGATCCTGGGAGTGGCTGTCGGGGTGTGAAGGGAGCCCGGGGGGGCCCTGAAGCCCAGACCAGAGCAGTAAGGAGGCTTCATCTCCTCCAGGCACAGCTTGTGGGAGCCACCAGGGGCCCAGTTGTCCTGAGGACCGGGCTTTGTCCTGGCCCCTGCCCAAGTGACATCTGAAACCCCCAGTGAGCAGGAGGGAGGAGCGCCCTGAGGTCACCCCATTGTCACCTGACCTCTTTTCACCCCCAACCCTGCTGGAGTGGGGGCCCCCACCCCCACCCCCATGCCAGGAAGGGATTTCCCCTGTGTCACAGGGACTCAAGCCGGTTCCCCTCCCCTTTGAGGAAAACCCCCAGGAGGCTCCCACCCTGAACCCACAGTCCTGGCCTCTCTCTTCAAACCTGGGCCAGCGGGCACCTAGGTGGCCCCTACATGTACACCCCCTCCAGCTCCCTGTCCCACACCAGGCAGCCACCACATAGCTGCTGCCGCAGCAGGGCAGGCACCTCCTAAAAGTCTCTTGGAATCATTACTAGGCCATCTGCTGCCTGGTCAGAAGTCTTCAATGGCTCCCTGCAACCCATGGGAAAACCTGGAAGCCCCAGCCCGGCAGCTGTTGGAGCCTGGCTCATCCTACGTGGGCCCTGGCCTTCAGATGCTGGTCCTCAGGATCTTGGTCCTCATCCATCCCCACGGCTGGGGCCCGTACCCTCCATCCAGAGGTTGTCTCGCCCTAGTTCTTGAGACCTGGGCAAACCCATCTCCCGCCCAGTGTCCTGAACTGGCCTGGCTCACTTGCACAGGCAGAAGTGTACAGGACACTCACTCACGGACACTCCTGCACAGCAAAACGCATTTTGCGGTTTGGCAGCAAAATCTCACTCAGCTCAGGGGCTGGGGTCACCTTTTGGGACACAGCCAGGTGCAGGTGGAGACCAGGCTAAGGTGAGGTCAAGGCCCTCAGCGTGGTGTTGGCTGAGTTCAAGGTATACAAGATGTGGGCACTCACAGTGGGGTGCTGGCGGTCCTGCGAGACCATGGAGCAGGTGATTGGAAACTGAAGCTGAGCCGCTGGCTGGAGATGGACCTCGGGAGGCCGCCTGATGTCCCAACACTGAGGCCTGAGGAGGAAGGAGGTTATGTTTGACGACTGGTTGAGTTTTGAAGGTTTTGCTTTTTTTAAAATAAGCCTTTTATTTTGGGGGTAATTTTAGATATAAAGGTGAAACACTGGCAAGCACAGAGTTCCCGGGTGCCCCTTCCTGGTGTCAGTTTCCCCTACGTTGGCATCTTGCAAAGGGGGTGGCATGTCCGTCAACACCAAGAGGCCCCCACTGGTCCATTGTTTTTTTAATTTATTTTATTTTTCTTTTATTCATTTTAGAGAGGAGACAGAGAGAGAGAGTGAGAGAGAGAGAGAGAGAGAGAAAGGAGGGAGGAGCTGGAAGCATCAACTCCCATATGTGCCTTGACCAGACCAGTGCAGGGTTTTGAACTGGCGACCTTAGTGTTCCCAGGTCGACGCTTTATCCACTGCGCCACCACAGGTCAGGCCCACTGGTCCATTTTTTAAATGCCGAGCAGATTCTAATTGGATGTTACCAGCTTCTACATTACTGTCCTTCTGCTCCAAGAGTCCACCCAAGAGCCCATGTGGCCATTACCATGTGTCCTGAGGTCCTCTGGGCACATGACCTGGACAAGGGGGGGTGGGGGGGGATCCCCACAGGTGTTGGTGTTGTGCAGGACGTCCCCTGGTTTGGGTTTGCCTGATGAATCTTTCATGAGTAGATGGGGGTTGAGTTTTGGTGAGGTGCCCTTCTCATCACAAAGTGTCAGGGGTGCCTGACATCCGGGACCTACCTGGTGACGTTCACCTTAGTTTGTCACCTGGCCAAGGAGCTGCCAGCAAGGTCTCTCCCTTCCCGTCTCTGGCTCTTCTGCAGAGGGGTGTTCCTCAACTGGGCACACGCGCCTCTCCCGGGGTTCTGCAGACACCCCTCTGCTTTCAGCTCTTCGCTGAAGTGCCTACCGTATGTACACATCTGCCCCCGTGGGGATTTCCTCCAGCCTGATGTGATGATCCAGCACCATCTTATTTTGATGCTTACATGGTCCCATAGCTCCAGTGTCTCTGTGTCCTGGCCTCTTCCACCCTGCTGCCCACTCATCCTGCGTTTTCCCATTACCATCCGGTTCTCCAAGAAGTCTCCCCTTCCCAGGTCCATTCTGCCATGGGAAATGCCCTTGTGGATCTCCTCGGCTGACTGCTTAGCGCCTGTCTCCTGCCCAGAGTTCAAGGCTTCTGTCTTATTCCTACAGAGAGTGTCTCAGGCACGTGACAGGTTCCATATGTTCCATGAACATTGCCGAGTAAGTGAATGAATGAATGATCTCAAGACAGCAGGCTGGCGCCTGACCAAGCGGTGGCGCAGTGGATAGAGCATCAGACTGGGGTGTGGAGGACCCAGGTTCGAGACCCTGAGGTCGCCAGCTTGAGCATGGGCCCATCTGGCTTGAGCAAGGTTCACCAGCTTGGACCCAAGGTCGCTGGCTCCAGCAAGGGGTTACTTGGTCTGCTGAAGGCCCGTGGTCAAGGCACATGTGAGAAAGCAATCAATGAACAACTAAGGTGTTGCAACGGCAATGAAAAACTAATGATTGATGCTTCTCACCTCTCTCCATTTCTGTCTGTCTGTCCCTGTCTGTCTGTCCCTGTCTATCTCTCTCTCTGTTGCTCTCACTGTAGGAAAAAAAAAAAAGACAGCAGGCTGTCACTGCACAGGGGCCACTCCAGAAGACCCTCCTCTGGTGGTGGGGGAGAGAGGCCTATACCCTCCCAGGCAGGACAGAGCCCTTTGTACTGCAGGCCTGGGGGCAAAAGTCACCTCATTCTTGTCTCTTCCAGCCCCAGCACAGGAACTAGGCCAGGCAATGGTGGGCAAGTACTCCCACTGCTTCCCCGTGTGGGGGGGACTTGAGGCACAGAGTCGGTGCTCAGCAAACATGCCATCTCCCCTTTTTTTTTTTCCAGAATCACACCTTGTCTGGCTCTGCTGATATAACCTTCCCGTACCCACCCCCCCCTCACTCTGTCCCCTCCTGGCAACTCCTGGAAGGGACACTGGGGAGTGCCGGGTGTCCCTTTCACCTGCGGCGCTATCGACAGCCATCGCCAGCCTCTGCAACGTGAGCTCTGGCCCTGGGGAGCAGCTGTGTGCCTCCAGCGGGGACTGAGGCCCCTGGTCTCCTCACCCTGTTCCAGTGCTGACTGGCTGGTCCCCTGCCGCCTCCCAGTTTCCAGAACCGGCTGAGATGGAATTACAGCCTCAGGCCCGCACCTGCAACAGGCAGCAGTGTCTCCTGGCTCAAGCCTGGCTAGGACCAACTCGGATAGGTTGCCTGCTCAGTGCCTAGCAGATGCCAGGCTGTGGAGATACCACGTCGGGAAGTGCAGGGATCAGGGAGACACCTCCGGGACCATGGGGTGGATAAGGAAAGGGAAGTCTAAGGAGGAAGAGGTGTGGGCAGTGAAGCCAAGGTGGCGAAGGAAGCGGAGAAAGGGACCTGGTCAGTTCAGGGTGCCAGGGTGGCCCTGGACAGCTGAGAGATCAAGAGCTAGGCCCACCTAGGGCTATGGAAGGGGTTGTCCCTAGAGAAGCCTGGGTAGGGAGAGGTGAGTGCCCTCTTGACCATGGTCAGGCCAGGCCAAGGTTGCTAGTAAGGCTGAGCTATTCACACACCCTCAGAGAACAAGCTGCAGCTCCGCCCACAGCCCCCAGGCCTGCCCAAGCTGGGCGCTGGCTGCCACCCCACCCCTGGCCTGGCCTGGCTGGGCAGCTGGCACTGCCCTCTGCCTCCTCCCTGCCTCGGCCATGTCCTCTCCCCAGCCCTCCCCTTTCTGTCTGCAGCCCTCAGCTCTCTTCTCCAGCGTTTGGCCCCTGCCCTCTGACACCAGCCCCTCCCAGGCATACAGCAGGTGTGGCCCAGCCTCTGTCCTGGAGGGAAGGTCTGGAATGCAGAGCCCTGGTGCCAGGGTCCCGGGGTAGTGGAGGGAGCCAAGGCTCAGGAAGGAAGGGGCTGGCAGTTGGCAGTGGCCTGTTGGAAGGACGGTTGGGGGTGAGCGCTTGGAATGGAGATGGGCGACAGTTGGCGGTGGCAGCTGGAGCGGCAGTTGGGGCCTGGCAGGAGCGCAGGCCCAGAGGACAGTGGGGTGGGGCAGCCATGGGCTTGGCAGGTAGCCCCTGGCCCCGAGTGGCTCTGGAGGGTGGTCTCGGGGAGGCCCAGCGGGAGAATAGGGCCAGCTGGCAACAGACAGGGCTCCAGCCTCAGCAGGCGGCCTCCCCAGCCTCTGGGCGGGGCTCTGCGGCGGCCAGCCCAGGGACGGCCTCCCATCCACCCGCAGAACCCAGGATGACGTGGAGAGGGCAATTCCTGCTTCTACAGAGCGCAAGCATCGGCGGATCCACCCACCCGGCTTCCTCTCCTCTCTGCCAGCCGTCAGCTTCCTGGCCTCCCTGGGGGCGCTGGAATCCAGCAGGGGCTTAGAGAGGGCAGGGACATGTTCTGGGCAGTTTCTGGGGAAGGGGCAGGACTCTTAGGGCTGTTGCCATGGGAACGGCTGGAGACTATATAGGCAGGTTCCTTGATGACCAGTGACTGTGGTAGAAAACCTGGTGGGGGTGGGTGGGGAAAGGTACTCTGGGGGGAGGTGGGGCGTGTGATAAAGGCCCTGGAAGGGGGGGTGGTCCACCCAGAAGACCTTAGGAAGGAACCTGTGGAGGAATATTTGCTGTCCCTCTCATCATCTTCCCCAAAGCTCCTCCCAGGCTCTACCTCACAGGACAGGACACGGGAGGCTGGTCCTTGCTTCTCCGGTGGCATCAGAGCCCACACGTGAGGCATGGGGCTGGGCCCCCTCCCAGAGCCTCTGCTCCCCTGAAACTGCCACCGTGGGGTTGGAGGGCAGGCAGAGGGGTGGCCCAGCACATGGCACACAGGGCTGTGAGTGCAGGGGGCTGTACCAGGACCTTCTGGGAGGCCTGCCAGCAGTGTAGCTCACCGAACTAAACCTGCCCTTGAAAGACCTGGGGTGTGCAGGTGGGGATAGGGCAGCATGCTCTCGTGGGCTGCCATCAGCAAGTATCTGTTCCTGTGTAATCGGACCGGCCTCTGCATCTTGGCCCCTGACCCCCTAGCCCTGGCCTGCTGATGTTCCTTCTCCCCAGGCCTCAAGGTGTCCCTTGGGCAGGCGCCAGACACACCCAGGTGGCTGGGGGTGAGTTTCCGGAATGATCACCATGAAGCATTCAGCAGTGCAGAGCCCAGGTCATCCATGAGTCTTGTCCACAAGCTTAGCCAAGATTCATCCTGGCAAGTACCTTATTCCCTGGACTCTCCCAGACACCCATGTGCTGTATCTGCTGGCCCTGGATACTAGATGTCCTGATCAATGAGCACTGAGGTCAACACCACACCATTGGTCCTCATCTGTTCCCAGAGCCACTTCCAGGGCACAGTGGCCCTCACTGAGGCCTCCCATCTATGGATAGTAAAGGGACAGCTGGTGGTCAAGCTGCGGATCCCTTCTGGAGTCTAGACCAGGCCTCAGGGTTGAGAGCAGTGCATGTCACCTTCAGTAAGGTTCAGAGAACCCTAGCAAGAGAGGAGGCTTTGCAACCTAGCCTGGCATCTGCCCAATCCTTATAGTAATTTAGCCAGTGCTGGGCACTGTTGAATGGGGGGTTCCTGGGGCAGGGCTGCCAACATATCCTCACCAGACTAGATGCACTGAGCCGGCTCCAGGAAATCCAGCTGCTCCTATCAGTTCTTTTCTTTGTTTTAATAGTAAAGGGTATTATTAGCTCACAGAACAATAACTGTCTGGAGTTAGGGTGGGCTTTAGGCACGGCTTGATCAGGGTTCTCTGGGACGGTTCTTGGTTCTGCCTTTTTGGTATTTCAGCTTCATCTTCTGGCTGCTTGCCCTTCTGTTGGTTCTTGGAGCAGAGAAGACAGGACTGTCAGTCCCCAATCACTGGCATGGCTGCCAAGGCGAGAGGGGAACCTTGATTCATCATCATGAAAGACAGGGCAGTGAGAAGAGGAAGTCCCACTGTCCCAGGGACTCACTCCAGAACTCAGCAAGGCTTCCTACCAAGACCAGAAGCCCCAGATTGGCAGGTGGGGTGGGCCCTGGATAAACAAAGGCTTGGTCCTTGTCAGCAGGTCCCCTGAGCTCTGACCAAGGCAGCTGGACAAATGGACATGGCATCCCAGCAAATCTGTTCTCCTTGGAGAGTGTCACGTGTCTTTAGCCCTTGTAGGAGAAACTCTCCTTGAGGGAGGTGGGTCTCTCTGAGGGACCACATCAGTGGTCAGGTTCTGCTGGGTCTGGGGCATCCACACGCCACCTCAGTCTGCCTGGCCCCCTTTCCTCTGAGGCTACACATGTGCCCTAGGTAGGCAAGTGGGGAATTCCTGAGAGAGACCTCTGTTTCCTCAAAGGGAAGAGGCAGGTGACCCTCCTGGAGGTCCAGAGGCAGGCCCTTGTCAGGGTGGCTGTGCCCAGGACCCCTCCCAAGGGCAGACAACAAGGATGTGACCAAGCAGGTCCTCCAGAAGAAAGGCTTGGGAGGGGGCTCCTGGGCGGGCAGTGCTAACCCAGCAGCGGGAAGGGTGCTGGGCGAGGGTGTACAGCCGTTTACAGGCATGCCAGCTAGCAGTGAGGGAGTGTCCCAGCCTTTCATCGCTGGCTGCCAGGCCAAGGTTCGCCCTTGTTCACTCAAGGAGAATTCCTGCCCCCCCCTGCCCCCCCCCGGCCGACCTGCCCTCCCACTGCAGCCCAGTGAATGCCTCCTTACACATCCTGAGAAAGCATCCATAATGGCCCGCCGCCTCCCACCTCCCGAGGAATTCCGCGGCGCTGGGCCCGCAGGGAGGCAGGGCACAGACAGCCCGCGGCGCCTCCCCATTGGCTGGCCCGGTCTTGCTCGACTCCCCTGCGCGGCTGGCCAGCCACAGGCTCACCTCCCTTCCCACCGCCGCGCCCCGGAGAGGAAGCGAGGTGGCCTTTGCCCCCGCACAAGTCAGCCAGGAATGCGGGCCACGATTCCCATTACGCCCGCCCAAGGGCTTGAGGACAAGGTGGGGGAGAAGGGACGCACAGGACCTATCCCAGGCAGCACGATTCGTGATCGCCTGCGGCGGTGCGGAGCCCCCGTGGTAACCTCACTAGACGAAGCAGTGGGGAAGACCACTGCGCGTGGCAGCCGGTGCTCCTAAATTGGCCAAACCAAAGCCCCAGAGACATGAACTATGACATGGTCCGTGTCCCGAGGTGCGCGCGGAGGTCCCCCGATGGCTTGGGCATGCGGTGCCCGGGCCCCCCAACTGCTCAAGGGTGCGGGGCCGTGAGAACACTTTTTGTTGCACATTTGCTGCACAGCGTGGGGCCCGCAGAGCCGCCTGGGCGCCGGGGAAGTCGCGAAGTTTGCAAGACGCGCGCCCCGCGACTGCGCGTCGGTGCGCGGGTACAGCTTGTGGCCGGGGGACCCCCGCGCCCCTGAAGAACTGACGAGTGGGCAACGCCGGAGTGCGCAGACGGACGGGGGCTGGGTGCCCTCGCTCTGAGCCAAGTCTCCCATCGCGGGGGAAGATCTCGGCTATTGGGCCCCGCAGGAAAGGGCGCGGGTGCCTGGAGACCCCACGCCGCGCCGCCCCCTCCCCTTGCCAGCCCAGGGGAGGGGGCTTCCCACAATGCCCAGCGAGCTCCAGCCCGCACTTCCGCTGTCCGGCAGCCCACAGGGGGGCAGGAGGAGGACCGACCCCCGCCGCGCCCCCTCCCGCTCCGCCGCTCGGAGCCCGGGGCCGAGCAAGAAGCGGGGCGCGCGGCTGGGCCTGCGGGGGCGGGGCCCGGGGCGGTGGCCGCGGCCGGGGCGCGGCGCGGGCCAATCAGCAGCGGCGGGCGCGCGCCGGGGGCGGGGTCGGGGTCCGCAGGCGGGGCGCGCGCGCGGGCGGCGGGGGCCGCGGGGTTGGAGCGGGCGCGGGGCCGCGCGCCGGCCTGACGGACTGACGGACGGACAGACGGACGGAGCAGCTGAGGCGAGCGCGCATCTCGGACCCGCCCGGACGCAGCGCTCGCCCGGCGGCGACGGCGATCACCCGCTCCAGTCCGGCGGCCGCGGCGCCCGCCCTCGCCTGCGCCCCATGGGGTCACAGGTAAGCGGCGCCGGCTCATTGTCCGCGCGGCCGGCGGGCGCATCGCGGCGGGGTCGGGCGGTGGCCGGACTGGGGCAGCTCCGATCCAGGGCCGCTCCGAGCCGGGGCGCGCCCCCGCCGCCTGCCGCCCAGCGCCCGCCGCGCCCCACCCCGCGGGGGCGCCCTCTCGGCGGCGATCGGCGCAACCCCGCTGCGGCTCCGAGGGCGACAGTAGCGACCCCGGCCCGGCCCCCGCCTGTTCCGGAGCTCGGATGCCGCGGGGCGGGGCGGGCGGGGGCGGCGCGGGGTCCCTGCGGGACTGCTCGCGGAGGAGGAGGCAGCGGCGGGACTGCCCCGCGCCCCTCACCCTGGGCGCCTCCTGCTGCCGTCGCCGCGGTCCCTCCCCCGTCACCTCCGAAAGGGGAATTTTCCAGCTGGTAATTTCTGCTGCGTCAACGCCCGGCCCCAGGAGATAGCCCGGGGGCGTCCTGGCGCCCCTCACCCGCGCGGCCCAGAGCGCCCCCGGCCCGTGCCTCCGAGCCGCACCCGGACCCGCCTGCGCCGAGTTTGCCAAGAGTCGGAACTGCGGGAGGTGGGTGCGGGCGGGTCTTCGCGCCCTGCCCGGCCTTGGGGGTCATTGTCTCCCCCTGAAGACGGGCACCAGCCTCGTCTCCATTTTAATTACCGGCTGAATATGGGCGCAGGGCCCTCGGGCCCGATCGGCCAGAGAAGCTAGAGGGGACGAGGCGCTCAGAGCGGCGAGGGGCGCGCAGAGCCGACGGGGCGCGCAGAGGGAGCAGGGTCCGTGGCGAGCTGTGTCTTTGTTTCTCTGTAAATAGACATGTCAGTTTCACGGGGTAGCACGAGTCAGTATCTGACAACTCAATCCCGATGGCAAGTGGGGAATTTTCTGCGCCAGGAGGAGGGCTTTGGCTAGTTAGGGTACCCCCAGCCCCGCTAACAAATTTATTATGTGTAGGTTTAACGGACCACGCACAATAGGGGTGGACCAGGGAGCCTGGGTATTAACCAAAAGGGGGGCGGGAAGAACAGATATTTTCTAAGACTGCGGAGATATAAACAAAAGAAAGTTTGACTGAGATTCTGAGCGAATTTCCTTATGCTTTCCCTGCTACAATCTCAGCGACTCATTTGTCCTGGATTACCGTGGCAAGATTGTTACCAGCATTGTTTAAAAAAATGCTAATTAGGCAACGCGTTCAGCAAACGCCGGGGCTGGGCGCAGACACCTGTGCAACCGAATACTCACCGCACTTTCATTGTATCAGTTGTAGAATCTTTCATATTGGGTCTATTGTCAAAGGTAACTTCCCGTGTGGTAACAGACTTGTGGATTCTCTGTTGCTGGCTCTCCTGCTGCCTGCGCAAGGCAGTATTCCCACTATGAGAGTGGAGAATAGTTTGTTCATCAGAAGGAAATTTTTGGAAGGTGGTTTTTTTTTTCTTTTTCACTCGAATAATGAAATAAACAGTATTTTATCAAAGTAGGATCTCTCAATAGCTATATTTTCTGATATGGTTACATATTTTGAACTGAAACTTTGGCAGCCTTATTATTCCAGAAAGAATTAGGCAGAAGTTGCTGAAGATTGAAGGAGGAACTTAAACATTGTGTCCCCTGAAAAGCCAATAATTTTCACATCCTTTACTGAAGGGGAGAAAGGGTGTAGGATTATTGTGAGAGCTCTCTTTGGGGTGTGGTAGAAGGTACTCATGGGAGGCTATTCAGAAACCCCAAATCCAGCCATTCCTGGATGCCAGCGTCAGGACAACGCTGAATGAAGCCTCTCCTGACATGGATGTAAGATTTTGTCTGGTTAGATGAGATCATTTCTGTTCAGGTTTAGCTGTTTTGTGTTTGCTGTGCTTAGACCTCCATCCACATCCTCTTTCTGGTGTTCAAGACTGGTCTGCTGCTGGCTGCAGGGCCAGTCCTGCATGCTGTGTCCTCACTCAGGTACCCCGGGTGAGGGTGACCTCTTGCCCCTCATGACACCCCATGCTCCTTGGTCACACATTACCACTGAAAGGCTGAGGCGAACAAGGACCTGGAGAAAATGCCCTGAAGTGTCACAGCCTTTTATTGCTAGATGATGTATTATTTACAAACATGTTAAGCAGACTTAAATTTTAACAGAGTGAACTTTCCAACATTGTCCTTAGGTGGGGTTTTTTCAAATTAAGGGAAATTGGGCCACTTTGTCCCCATGGTCTGTGTTTCTGGGACAGCTGTACGGCCTCCAAGAACTGACGAGACCCACTTAGTGCACGGTGTTTAGAAAGTTCTGGGAGTCGGTGAACTGCCACCGATTCCTCACTTGGCAAGGACTTTGTGCTCAGGTGCCCTCTTGGCTGTTGTCAAAGTGACAGGAAAGTTGTAGAACCCATTGGTCCTCGTGTCCCTACACCTAGTATCACACATAAACCCCCTGTTCCGGGGGCTTATGTTTCTGCCCAACTCATGTACTCAGAAAAATACAGGCTTACCCTAGAGCCGGCCAAGTGATGGTAGATCACCAAGACTTCCTCTGTGAACTTCCCCCTCCCCTGAAAAGAAAAAAAGAGAGATTCTTCTTGTTGCTACAAGTTGGCTTCAGTAGCCTTTCTGCCAAGAATAGATGCAAGATAAAAAAGTCTCTGTTGAGATGACAGACTCCTTTCGGTCTCTGAAATGGGTTGTCTCGTCCTCATCCTGGTCTTCCAGTTCTCTGCTCTCACAGTAGCTTTGCTCTGGCCAGTGTGGCTGGGGTCTGAGGCCCGGACATCATCTACATCTCTCCTCCTTTCCTGCCATTCTAGCTTAAATGCTGTGTACCTCTTGAGGGCCCGTCTGGCTTACGTTCTGTTTGTTAGGGATGACAGAACCGGGCTGTGGTGTTGCTTGTTCTGTGAAAGAATTAAAGGGAGGGAGACCACTCAGATGTGACCTCATGATTTATGTGAAGTTTTCTATTTGGTATCTGTCAACCCTGCCACTAAACTGTTATTTTGATTTAAACATTACCAATTTCCAAACGTCATCATTGGGCTATTAAAGAATGACTAACCTAGATATTTTAGAACGGAACATGGAGAAGCTATGTTGGTGTCTTTTTCAACAGAATTTACAGGAGCCTTTCTGTTTCTGACAGATGTGTCTCTCTTTTTTTTTTTTTTTTTTTTTTTTTTTTACAGGGACAGAGAGAGAGTCAGAGAGAGGGATAGCTAGGGGCAGACAGACAAGACGGAGAGAGGTGAGAAGCATCAATCATTAGTTTTTCGTTGACATTGCAACACCTTAGTTGTTCATTGATTGCTTTCTCACATGTGCCTTGACCGCGGGCCTTCAGCAGACCGAGCCACCCCTTGCTGGAGCCAGCGACCTTGGGTCCAAGCTGATGAGCTTTTGCTCAAGCCAGATGGGCCCCGCGCTCAAGCTGGCGAGCTCAGGGTCTCGAACCTGGGTCTTCCGCATCCCAGTCCGATGCTCTATCCACTGCGCCACCGCCTGGTCAGGCCAGATGTGTCTTTTGAGTCAGATCGGAAACATTCCCAAGGTTTTTCATTTGTGACAATTCTTTGGGCTTATCAAGGACCTTTGAGGCCAGGTTGGGGACAGAGTTCCTACGGAGGAGCTGGTGGTCTGTTGGAATGGGGTAGAGGGGCTGGAACCACTGATGTGACCTACAAGTGGTGACAAGTGCTAGCAAGAATGGAGCCCAAGAGCTCAGAGGATGGAGTGCAGCCCACAGGGTGGAAAAGGGGTCATCTGAGTCTCTAAGGACGGCTGGAGGGACAGGGTGTCCACGAAGACATCCCACCTCACTCTGCCTAGCACTGGACCTCACTTTCCAGCCTTTGGGTTGAATTCAGTCCTGACTCTAAAGGACAGGACCTTGGACAGGCAGCTCTTGGGGGCTGACTGGCTATCGGGGTGGGTGTGGGATACATTGCGGTTTCACACTCTGCGTCATTGCAGAGTGTGCTCCGTCTCTTTGGAAACACGGTCCTTTTCCTGGGCTCCCGGGTAGCACCCCAACACTGCTTCCTCAGGTGGACCAGGTGTGCCTCCCCTCTCCCTCTTGCTGACAGATGACAGGTGGCATCTGTCATTTCCAGTTGCCCACAAAATGGAAGGGTTCCACGTAGGGATGTGTGGGGATGATTGATTTTTAAAATGTCCGTATTTAGGTAAAATTTGGGCAGCATTGCCTCTTGCACGGGTCACGGGTGCTTCTTGTTTGTAAGACACTTGTGTTTTCTTCTTCACTTCATCTCTTTCTCTCTCCATATGGTCATGCCCGCTGAGTAGAAAATGAGGCACCTGGGATGAAGCAGAAGCCCTGCCCTTGCTGGGCACTGGGCACAGTGTACACACCTTCCCTCCTTATGGAGCAGAAAGGAGGCACCTGTGTCTTGGGCTACACCTTGTCACTGTGGGTTACCCGGCCGGGGTGGGGGGTCCCCAGTGGGTGCTCAGTTGTACGGATACGCGTGGGGCGTGGAGAGTGAACAATGATTCCTAACTGGTCAGAAGAGGAAGAAGTCTGCCAAACCACGCCCGCACCTGAGTGCTGGTCCACCGCTCTCCAGACCGTGCTTCGCAGAAATCACCCCACGGGATGCAACAGAGTCCAGGTGCTGTGCTGGGGTATAAAGAAGCGTCAGGGCTGCACCTGGGTTTCTGGAGTTGGGGGGCAGGGCAGATGGGCTTTCTGGAAACATTCGCACATAATCCTCTGGCTGCCCGCCCGTGAGGCAGGGGAGCAGCATGTGAGGTGGGGGACACCCGCCCAGCACCCAAGGAGGTTTGTGCAGAGAGAGGTGGGGACTGAGGGTGACCAAGTGAAGCTGATCATGGGAAGGGTGGACCTGGTCCATTGAGGGTGCCCTGGGCACACACACCTCTCACACTCAGAGCAATCGTCTACAGACCAGACATGCCGTCATCCCCGGAGGAGCAAGGCCACCACAGGAACCGGAACCAAGGCAGGGAGTGATGGCTGGTGTGGCCTCAGGCATGGTTTGCAGCTCTGGCCTTAACACGTTGGACTTCTCCCCCCCACTCCCGAGTTTCACGCTCACAGATGGGGCTGAATGCCATGCTCCCCGGGTCTGTGCAGGGTGCTTGGTGCCACCTCAGCTTCCTGAGTGGTAGCAGCTGACTTTATGGTGTGTCTCTGGACCCAGGACACTGCTGGTCCAGGGCCCAGGAGCCCCGCAGACCCTGTGGTCTGGTTGGGCATCTGTGGGGCCCATCACACACACAGGGTGAGGTCCCCTGGCAGGGGTTGCCTCCTTTGTTTTCCTCCCACAACTGCCCTGTGAAAACCCCGAGGCACAGCCTGCACGCGGTGGGGCCCACTGCTCCGTCCTACCCCTCTCGGCTGTCTCTTGGTTCCACCTGATCAGCACCGTCTTCACTTTTCCGAGATGTCAAGAGTGAGAATTCACCACTGAGATAAGAGCAAGTTGCGGATCGACGTTCTTGCCGGGTCCTGAGTGAGAATTCACCGCTGAGATAAGAGGAAGTTGCGGATGGACGTTCTTGCCGGGTCCTGAGTGAGAATTCACCGCTGGGATAAGAGAAAGTTGTGGATGTACGTTCTGGCCAGGTCCCGAGGGAGAGACCAGATGCCCCATTGGTGAGCGCCGGGGCGGCTGCAGAACCTTCTCACATTCCGCAGTTCTGCAGCGCCCTCTCCTGTGTCTCGGAGCATCTTCTTGCTGACGTGTGTGTATTTGTACTTTGTGATTTCCGAAGGTAAGCTTGGGGAGTCATGACCCCTGTCCACCCAGAGCTGAGGTTTTTGTCTGGAGGGAGTGAAGCTCCTTCAAGAATCCCATCCAGGGTCATGGTATTTTTATTTTAAACATTTATTGATTGATTTGAGACACAGAGAGAGAGAGAGACATTGACTTATTGGTCTACTTATTTATACACTCATTGGTTCAACCTTGTTATGTGCCCTGACCAGGGATCAAACCTGCAACCTTGGTGTATCGGGGGCAAGACTCCAACCAGCTGAGCGACCTGGCCAGGGCCCAGCGTCACAGTTTTAACTGTGCCTGTTTATTACATGTGGTCACTTTTGCTTTCGTTTTCGATTGTATCCAGAAGACTCCAGAAACTGGAGGTGTACGTGTTTTCCGTGAGGACGTGGCTACTTCCATGTGTGTGCTGACACGGAAATACATGCACCTGTGTTGTCTTATTACCTTCATTCTCTACGGAGACTTTTTTCTTCAGCCTTGGAGTGTTTTGAGAAACTGTCCAGAAATCATAAGCAGGCCCACTGTCTGCCGGGGCCGTGACGGTGCATCTGTGACAGCCCGCCAGGCCACTGGACAGAGATCGGTTGTAATATTAGGAAAGTTTTGACTTTCCCGTTATGTTTTGTTTGTTTGTTTCTACTTAATGTTTTTGGCAGAATGAGATGAGAACAGGTATGAAAAGGTTCTGGACATCCCTTTTAGTTCAAGTCAGCTTGACTGTCACCCCCCGAGTTTGATCAGACAGTGTCATCCACGTTTGTGGGGCTGAGAGGTGGTGTTTTTAAATGTTTTTGCCTCTTATCTCCTGGTCTGGCTTCCTGATCAGTGTTGATCACGTTTTGCCTTTTTTCTGTGTGGTGGGAGCTCCAGCTGCCGGGGGCCGTGGAGCGAGGAGGCGGACAAGGGTCCCACGTCTGGGGTCCGGTGCGGACGAGGGAACTGCGCTCCTGAGTGACGCGCAGAATTCTCTTTACAGAGCCAAGCCGAGAATATTTCTGGGGTGTGTGTGTGCACTCGAGGGCTCGGGGAGCATGTCGGGAAGGGTCCGCCCAGCGGGGTGGGGGAGGTAAATTGGTCGAAGACCCGTGTGTTCAGTCCTCTCATTTTCCTCGGAGACCAGGGAGA
The DNA here is from genome assembly GCA_037038555.1 of Rhynchonycteris naso. Lineage (NCBI taxonomy): Eukaryota > Metazoa > Chordata > Mammalia > Chiroptera > Emballonuridae > Rhynchonycteris > Rhynchonycteris naso. Next base: position 169,067,337 of record CM073001.1, on the reverse strand, counting down.
AAGCACAGCAGGGTGGGTGCCGCCTTTCAGCTCACTCATAACAAGCTCACTTTTTACTTGAAACATTCTTGCCTTGCCTGGAGAAGTGTGACTAAGCTATCATGAGTTGTTGGGTTTCACTGGTTTGGTTTTTTATTTTATTTATTTTATTTTTTAAGATTTTTTAAAAATTTATTTATTTACTATTTATTCATTTTAGAGAGGAGAGAGAGAGAGTGAGAGAGAAAGGGGGGAGGAGCAGGAAGCATCAACTCCCATATGTGCTTTGACCAGACAAGTCCTGGGTCTTGAACCGGCAACCTCAGTGTTCCCAGGTCGACGCTTTATCCACTGCGCCACCACTGGTCAGGCTGGTTAGGCTGGTTTGGTTTTTTATTTTTATTTATTTATTTTTTACAAGGACAGAGAGAGAGAGTCAGAGAGAGGGATAGATAGGGACAGACAGATAGGAACGGAGAGAGGTAAGAAGCATCAATCACTGGTTTCTCATTGCTCTTGCGATTCCATAGTTGTTCATTGATTGCTTTCTCACATGTGCCTTGGCCATGGGCCTTCAGCAGACCGAGCAACCTTTTGCTCGAGGCAGCAACCTTGGGTCCAAGCTGACGAGCTTTTGCTCAAACCAGATGGGCCCGCGTTCAAGCTGGCGAGCTCGGGGTCTCGAACCTGGGTCTTCCGCATCCCAGTCCGACGCTCTATCCACTGCGCCAACGCCTGGTCAGGCTGGTTTGGTTTTATCTTTGTTTATACGCGCTGAAACGAGTGCGGAACTGTCAGGAGTTGGTGAGAGCCGTTTTCCAGGCAGCCATGGTGTGTGAACCCTCCCTGCCAAGCCGCGTCTGGAGGGCCCGAGTCGCATGCTCAGCTCCGGCTCCCGCACCTCTCCCTTCGCAGCCACTGGGCAAGGACTGGCACACTGGCCCAGGGCGCACAGGACAGGGCGGCAAAGCTGCTCTCCTGTGATCCTTGTCGGGTTTGGGATTCTGGGTGTGCGGGGCTGTGCCTCAAGGCTTTTGGGGGTGAAAGCGTAGACTGTCTCGAGAGTTCTCTACTCGGACCCACCACATGCTACCAAACTGACAGGACGAGCCCTGCTGATGGGACCCTGTGGCTCTCACGCCCTGTGTCACAGGGCCTTTCCCGTTGTCCTGACTGGGAGAAACTGATGTGAGTCAGGAGTTTCCTGGGTCCACCGTAGCAAGTACCACAGACCTGGTGGCTTTATCCACTGTAGAGATGTGTTCTCTCACATTCGGGAGGCCAGCAGCCCAAAATCCAGGTGTGGGCAGGGTCACAGCATCTTGGAAGGCCCCAGGGCAGGGACCTTCCTGCCTCTTCCAGTGTCTGCAGCCACCAGCAGTCCTGGGTGTTCCTGGGCCTGTGGGCGCAACGGTCTCTCCTGCCATGTTCCCATGGTCCCCTCCCATACGTCCAGATTTCTTTCCTCTTACAAGGACACCCGTCATACTGAATAAGGGTCTGCTGTCATGATCTCATCTTAACTTGGTTGTTTTCTGGAAAAGGCCCTTTTTCCGAATGAGGCCACATCCGCAGAACATCACTCGGTGAGGGACATGGTTCAACGCACAACCCCATTGTAACTTGTTTGCCGGATATGTTTCTACATAATGTTTCTCAATCTCTGTGTTTCTCTGGGCTTCTCTGTCCGTTTCCAGTTGTCACCTGTCACGGTGGCCGTCCCCTTGATGGCACCGTACTGGTTACGGTGCCCAGCAAACCTGCACCGAGCCTGGCACCTGCGTCAAGCAGGGCTCTGGGTCTGGGACACAACAGTCAGCAAGGTCATTGCTCCGCAGATGGTCCCCGCAGGGGAAGTGACAAAGCAGAGGCAGGTGGAGAAAGGTTCAGCAGCCCAGAGAAGGGGTGACGGGGACCAGGCATATCGGGAGGGAGGGTGAGCTAAGGTGCGGCCTGGGGTGGGGGGCGCGGGCGAGGTGGGGCCCCACCAGGTCACATCAGAGCCTGGTCTGTCCCCCAGACAGCTGGTGAGACTTGTGGCCAGTTTTATTTCTTTTAAAAATATTAAAAAAAAAAATTTTAACATTGATTTGAGAGAGAGAGAGAGAGAGAAGAAAAGAGAGAGAGGAGAGGCATGGGGGTGCGGGGGGGGGGAGAGCGGCATCAACTTGCTCCACTTAGGTGTTCCACTTCCTTGTGTGCTCATTGGTTGCCTGTGGCCCCCTTTTCTGAATGGCGTCTTCCACGCTTCCTCTAAGGGTCACAGGAAGATGAAGCATGGCAGCTATTGAAGCATACCCTTCAAAAACTTAGGGACCCGGCCTGACCTGTGGTGGCGCAGTGGTAAAGCGTTGACCTGGGAACACTGAGGTCGCCAGTTCAAAACCCTGCACTGGTCTGGTCGAGGCACACATGGGAGTTGATGCTTCCAGCTCCTCCCCCCTTTCTCTCTCTCTCTCTCTCACTCTCTCTCTCTCTCACTCTGTGTCTCCTGTCTAAAATGAATAAAATAAAAAAACAAACAAACAAAAAACAACTTAGGGACCCTTTCCTTGGTGCTCTATTACTACGTGGCACTCAACAGCGCAAGGGGTGTGTCTATCCTGGGGGGTCCCTGCGGCAGCCTTGGGAGTGTGTCTTCTCCCAGGGGCCCCTGGGGGACACTTTCCCCTTGATCTGTCTGGGGGCCGGAGCTTTGGCAGCCTCTCTGTGCCCCGCGGCCCAGGGGGCTCAGGAAGGAGCAGTCTGTACGAGTCTCTACTCGTGAGTACCCTGCTCTGCGCGGGGCCGCCCCAGTGGGCTCTTACCGCTCATGCGGGTTCTGAGACATTTGCTATCCTGTCAGGAGAGTTTGTGAGAAACAATCACAGAGCCCCCGCACCATGGTGTCCCACACATCCACACATGCTGGCGCTGCCGATAGGGGTGAAAAGGTGTAAGTCTGTGTTTCCCGTTATTTGTGCTGCGAGCTCCCTCCTGGATGCAGGTTCCCTCAGGGCCGTCCTGCCCCACACAAGCGCCCACAGCTTTCACCTTCGGGTTTTGTGAATAAGAAGCTGACTTTCGGGGCAGAGGGAATTTGAGCATGGGCCCCAGGGCTCGTGTTCTTTGCTCCCGCTTCTGCCCGTTGTTTCCTCGTAAACTCAGCATCAACCCAAACGGGTCTTATTGCTCTATGACAGTGGTTCTTCACCTGGGTTCTATCGGACCCTAGGGGTTCGATGGGTTGGTCTCAGGGGTTCGGAGAAGCCTCTGCCGCGGAGGCCAGAATAAAGTAATACCGTCATTTGTTGTGAGTTCATGCACTTTGTTGGTTTTGTTCTTTGAGCAAGGTGATGTTCATGCACGGCTCATTTTGTGCACCAGTAAGAAAACATATACCTATGTCTTGAATTTGGAAAAAAAATCATATTTTATTTATCACTAAAGAAGGGTTCGGTGAATGCGCATATGAAACTGGTGGGTTCGGTACCTCAGAAAAGGTTAAGACCACTGCTCTACGAGGTTGAGCTCTGGTTTTACTGTCATGGTTTCCCCGGCTGTCTTCTCCTCGTTTGGGCTTCGGGTGTTTCTTATTTTCTGCCATTCTACACAGCTGAGCCAGCAGCACCTTCGAGCAAGTTAGCATTTTCAGTGGTTTCCTTGGTGGATGGAGTCTGGGACCCACTGACCGCGGCGGCCTCTGCACTCCTGGGGACGGCACTTCCAGGCCCCCTGGTTGAAAACCAGAAGAGGCGGGACAAGGGGCTCAGCAGCGCCCGCTGGAGACCTTCCCTGTGTCAGCCCTCAGACCCCCCATCCAGGGCTGTGGCACGCACCCTGCACCAGCCCAGCAAGCATGACCTGACAACCCCCAGCCCCCGACCCCGGTGCAGGCACTTTCTGCACAGCGGGGCCCTGAAGATGGTGGAGCCACCAGGAGAGACCTGGGTCTGGTGGGGGACCGAGGGCAGGTGAGGTCCCCCACCCCGGTGACTTATGGCTGAGTGGGCGCTTTCAAGGGCTGTTTCCTTCAGTGCTCTGTGGCCGCTTGTGGGGACCCAGGGCAGACGCGGGGAGCCCCTTGTGTGCCCCGTGGCCCCTGGAGCACCAGGCACCCTCCCTGGTGCATCCCCTGCACACTTCTTTCCTCATGAATCATGGAGTTTCATTTCTTAAAGCTGCGGGGGCCCGTCCCAGCCTAGCAGTTTACAGAGGGGCTTTCCCAGGGGGCGGCTCTGTCTATAACACGACAAGCAGGACGAGGTCCCCTGAACTTCTCAGACGTCCCCTGGGTTCCAAGCCTGAACTCTGACCAGGGAGAAAGAACTGGGCCCTCCCCACACGGTCCTCTGAGCTGGTGCTGGGCTGAATCCTTGTGAGTCTTGGTGACTCCCATGCTGGGGTCCACTTCTGGCCCGGTTTGTCCCACTTTGGCCTTGTGTACCCCATCATACGTCCCTGCTTCAGGCCCCCTGCACCTGGCTTGTGCCCCCAGCTGGTGCTAAGCGCATCCTCCCTTGCTCAGAGGTTCCCTCATTTGCTGTGGGACCCTGGGCAGCTGTGGGCCTGGCTGTGTGGTTAACGTCGATGCGGACAGGAACCTGAGCGGTAGAGACAGGCTCTACCTGTGGAAGGTCATGGCCACAGCTCAGGGCATTCTTGTTTACCCCCCACCCCCACCCTGTCCTCTTTTCCATACATCCTCCAGCGAGGGTGACCTGGGAGAAGTGAAAGGGGGCATTCTAAGACTCTGCTGGACACGAGAGCAACGGTGTGACTCGGTCTGACCCGGTGTTTGTACCCGCTGGGCAGTCCAGGCCCGTGACAGCAGCTGCTCTGCACGTTTTACACATAGTACCTCACCTTGACTGGTGACTTCTCTTGTTTCAAGGGATAGAGCTTTTAAGAACAAAGTGACTGCCTGACCTGTGGTGGCGCAGTGGATAAAGCGTTGACCTGGGAACACTGAAGTCGCCAGTTCAAAACCCTGCACTGGTCTGGTCAAGGCACATATGGGAGTTGATGCTTCCAGCTCCTCCCCCCTTTCTTTCTCTCTCTCTCTCTCACACTCTGTGTCTCCTCTCTAAAAATAAATAAATAAAAGGAAATTAAAAAAAAAAAAAGAACAAAGTGACTGCCTGACCAGGTCCTGACCAGGTAGTGTGGCACAGTGGAAGAGCATCGGACTGGGATGCGGAAGACCCAGGTTCGAGACCCCGAGCTCGCCAGCTTGAGCGCGGGCCCATCTGGCTTGAGCAAAAGCTCACCAGCTTGGACCCAAGGTCGCTGGCTCCAGCAAGGGGTAGCTCGGCCTGCTGAAGGCCCGTGGTCAAGGCACATGTGAGAAAGCAATCAATGATCAACTAAGGTGTCGCAATGAAAAACTGATGATTGATGCTTCTCACCTCTCTCCGTTCCTGTCTGTCTGTCCCTATCTATCCCTCTCTCTGACCCTCTCTCTGTCCCTGTAAAAAAAAAAGAAAGAAAAAGTGACTGATTAAACATTACTTGACACAAAAACAGTGTCGCATTATGTTAACGAGTGGTGGTGTTGGCTCCAGGATTGTCTTGAGTTAGTCTTGCAACTCTTCCGTGGGTTGGAAAGGGTTCCCCCCAAAACTAGAGAAGATGACACCCCCTTGCAGGCGGGAGCCTTGGCGTTTGGGGGTTAACTTTTTAAGGAATAGGGTACCTCCGATTTAAAATTCACAGAAATGGCTTTTTTCCCTTGTTACAACCTTATTAGCTTTTTAAGGAAAAAAAAAAAAATCTGAAGTTGATGTGTGACTTTGCCTAGGGTTTCTGTAACAAGGGGCCACAACAGAAATGTCATCAAAATCAAGGTGGGCAGGCCGCTGCCTCCTGAGTTCCTGGTGTGTGTGGGGGGTCCTTCCTGCCTCTTTCAGCTGTCCAGGTGTCCCTGGTCCCTGGACATCTCACCGGCCACATCTCTTCCTTGTGCCTCTGTCTTCATGTGGCCTTTTCCTGTGTCTGTGCTCAGATTTCCCCTTTTTATAAAGACACCAGTCCTATTGGGTTATGACCTCATCTTAGCTTGGGTATATCTGCGAAGACTCGGTGTCCAAATAAGGTCACATTTACAGGTGGCTTTGGGACGTCAACGTGTTTTTTCTTGGGAAACTTGACTTGACCCAAGGCAGTGAAGAACTCTGTCTCCCTCCCCTGATGTCCTGTGAGCGGTGACTGACCAGAACATCAGGGCCCTCGTGGCTGGTGGTCACACAGTCTCACCGCCCACCATCTAGCCCACGTCCCGGTATCAGGAAATTGGCTGTCTTCTTCCTGCTTCTCCCAGTGTGTGATGTGGGGCATTTAAAACATGTTTCTTGAGCGTGAAATGCAGGTTTAATGCAAAAAAACGATCCTACAGTTTTGTTGACTCCAAGAGTGAGCACTGAGGCCGTTCAGCCTTGAGATGTGTGGGTCCTGCCCTGAGGCTCCCGGACGCAGGGGGTGGACGGAGCACCAGAGGCTTCCTGGTAGAGGAGGCAGTGTTCCACAGAACTGGCCTTTGCAGATCTGCCCTGTTGAATGAGCACGTCCGTGTTGCCGAAGCTTCTTGCATCACCTGGATGAGCTAACAGGAGTGTCGCTGCCCATTAAGATCAAGCATGGTTTAAAGACAAGAGGTCCAGACTGGACCGAATGTAGCAGGAGGGGCATGGGCTTGTGCAGAGGTGACTTCTTCCCCTTTCTCTCTCCCAACTCATAAAGCAAAGGAATTCCCCCAGACCAACTTCCCACCAGTGGAAGCAGAGAAACGGGAAGTTCACAGAGCCGCTGCGGTGACTCAGCGCTCAGGTGGACGCACAGAGGCCTCTGGGACCTGCCTTTGCTGTGCCCAGGACCCCAGACCCCTCTCCCATGTGCCAGAACCTGAATTAGGTTGCCTCAGGCCGTGAGGTGGTCATCTGTCTCCCTTCAAAGCGCTGACCTCTGGGTTCCCCTTCTTGGTGGCTGGTGCCCTCACCTCTCAGAGGCCTGGCAGAATCCTCGACCAGCCTGGCACCCAGCTGGTTACAGGGTCTCTTGCTGGCCCTGCCCTGTCCCATGGTCACTTGTCCTCCCCCTGCCGTATCCCGCCATCCCGAGACACAGGCTCATTGTCTCAAGGCTCTATGGCCAACTGGGCTCAACTGTGTGGTTCTTCTGCCCAAGTAATGTTGGGCAGGGCCACAGTCTTGGGGCTGAGCTGGAATGGTCAGGGTGGGTTTCTCAGTAGTGTGGCACCTCTCAAGGGTCAGCGCTTGGCCTGGATGCTGGGTGGCTGAGTGTTTCTCTCCACCCCAGCTCAGGTCTCTGCTCCTGCAGCTGAGTAGCTGGGCAGAGACCCATAACTTTAGAGTGGACGCTGCTTCTCAAGGTTTGGGCTGGGACTGGCTCGGTCCTAGGCCAGGGTCTGAGTGGGGAGGGGCTGTCCAAGGTCCTGAGTCCCAGGGTGCTGGCCCACCCTCTGACTACCTCCTTCCCTAATCTGACTTGTACCCCCTTCTGGGACTGGTCCTCCCTGAATGCTCCCAAATCACCTTTGTGCTGACATGGAGTCACCCTGCTCTGGCCCAGCCCTTGGGGAATGCCCTGTCTAGGCAGGAAGGTGATGTCCTCAGAGTTGGACCAGGCTTCCGTGCACATCTAGGTCTGACACATAGGCGGGCTGGGCTAACGTGTGATGCGGACAGGACCCTGGAATTCTCCTACAGTTAAGAGATTGGCTTCGTCGGGGTGCACAGCCATGCGACGTGAGCTTGGTGAGGAGGGGACGCCCCATGGTGTTTAGAGAGGATGATGGGCCCTGTGTGGTCAGGGTGGGGATGCACAGAGAGGAAGTGACATGTGAGCAGGCAGGGAAGGTGCTCCAGGCGGATGGAGGCCAAGGAACCGAAAGAGGCCAGAGCAGCAGGGAGGAAGGAGCAGCAGCAGTGAGAAGGGGGCAGGGCTGCTGAGCCCCCTGACCAAAGCGCCAGCAGCAGGCCAGCTACAGTCACAGGTCTGCGTTTTGAGAAGGTCACCCCGGCCACAGTTGTGTGATGTCATGTTCAGCAACCAATGGTGTCGATTTGTGTCCACTAGAGAAAATTCTGCCGGGGGCGGGGGGCGGGGGGGGCACCGCTTCCCATCTCGCCACCTGAAGATGACTTCTGTTAACAGGTTTGGAAAGTTTCTTTCTAGTCAGGAGCTCTGTTTTAAATTTTGATAAGTAACCATGAATAGGATTAATAATACAATGTATACAAATTAGATTTATAAAAGGATATTTGGTCCTTGGTGCCTTAACCTTCCGGGTTTTTGTTTTGTTTTGTTTTCTAGCACGTAGTGAACTATCTGAACATGTCAGGATGGGAAGCAGCACTGGCACAGTGAGGGTAGAGCTGGGTTTCAGGGCTGCCTGACTTCTGCCGGGGAGACCCACGGTTCACAGAGGGTGATCTCTTTTGGTGAGAACAGCCACAGTGTTCTTCTTGCACAGAGAATTCCCCTGCTCGCCTCAGCGGTGTTCCTTGGTAGATAAGACGGTGGTGTGTGGGTGTCCCAGGGTCTCCTGACAGAGAACCACACAGCCACTGTCTAAAACAGTGGTTCTTCACCTGGGTTCTATCGAACCCTAGGGGTTCGACGAGTCGGTCTCAGGGGTTCGGAGAAGCCTCTGCCGCGGAGGCCAGAATAAAGTAATACCGTCATTTGTTGTGAGTTCATGCACCTTGTTGGTTTTGTTCTTTGAGCGAGGTGATGTTCATGCATGGCTCATTTTGTGCACCAGTAAAAAAACATATACCTATGTCTTGAATTTTGGGAAAAAAAATCTTATTTTATTTATCACTAAAGAAGGGTTCGGTGAATGCGCATATGAAACTTGTGGGTTCGGTACCTCAAAAAAGGTTAAGAACCCACTAATCTAAAACAATAGAGACTTGTTCTCTCACCGTCTTGGAGACCAGAAGCCCAAGGTCAAGGTGTCACAGGGTCACTTTCCTCAGAAGGGCCCGAGATGGACCTGTCCCGGGATTCTGCAGTTTCTAGTGGTTTCTTGACCCATAGCACTATCTCCGTGTTCATGGGTGCTCTTTCTCCGTCTGTGTCCAAATTTCCCTTTATGTTAGGACACCAGTCACACGGGGTTAGGGCCACCCTAGTGACCTCATCTGAACCAATTACATCTGCAATGACCCTATTTCCAAATAAGGTCACTTTCTGAGGTGCTGGGGGTTAGGACTTCAGCAAATGGATTGTGATGGACAACAGTCAACCCACAACAAATGTCAGTGAGCTTTGTAGTTGAGCAAGAATATTTTCACAAAGATGGATTCTGATCAACTTGATTGAGGTATAATTTACATGAAAAAACTTGTCATTTAGACAGCTGTGAGCAGTGAGTTTGCACACACCGGTGGAAGCACCAGGTGGGAGGCACCCCTCATCAGAAGCCCCCCGAGCCCTTGAGAATGCACCCCTCTGCCCAGCGCAGCCTACCACTGACTTCAGCCTTCCTGCTAGACTAGGCTGTATTTTCTAGTCTTTCATAGAAAGGGGATCATACATGCTCCCATTCACCTGCCTTCTTTCTGCAGCATAATTGTGTGATTCACTTGTGTGTGTGGAAGGGACATTGAGACATACTCAGGAGTGGGTGGCAGGTGAGGGTGCCTGGTCTAGAGGCACCTGGACGCCTTCCTCCCGAGCGTGTCCGCCGTTGGGATAAACCTCTTTGCTTATTGGTTCACCTCTTGATGCACATTTGGGTTTTCCAGATTTTCTGGCTGTTGGCAAGAAATCGACTAGGCACGTTTCTGTACGTGCTCATGTGGGTCTGTGTTTCCACATCCCCCAGGTGGGTTCTTGGCATCGGAACTGTCAGGTCCTAGGGAGTTTGTTTGCTCAGCACTGAAGACACCACCAAGCTGTTTCCCAAAGTGCCTGCACCGCGGTACGTTCCCAGCAGCAGAGCGAGGGGTGCAAGGGCCCCTTGTCCTCGCGGACACTGGTGTGGTCACTCTTCCCAGTTCTGACGGGAGCACGGAGCTGTCACGCTGTGGCTTTCACCTGTTTTCCTAAGGGCTGACAGCATCGAGCATCTTCTCACGTCCTGCCTTTTTTTTAAATTTTTTTTTAAATGCAGGATTATTTGATTTTCTTTTTAATTTCTTTTTATTTTATTCATTTTAGAGAGGAGACACAGAGTGAGAGAGAGAGAAAGGGGGGAGGAGCTGGAAGCATCAACTCCCATATGTGCCTTGACCGAACCAGTGCAGGGTTTTGAACTGGTGACCTCAGTGTTCCCAGGTCGACGCTTTATCCACTGCGCCACCACAGGTCAGGCCACGTCCTGCCTTTTGTGTAACTTATTTGTGTCGTGTCCGTTCAAAAATGTGGCCTGTTTAAAAAAGAAAATCTCACTGAAATAATTGTAACAAGCAGTTTTTAGAGTGGTCAAGTAAAACTCCACTCAGAGCTTCCTCGTGAGGCTGTCTGCGGGCTGCTGCTGGACCTCTGGTGACCAGGATCATCAGATGGTTTGGTTCTAGCGCTGAAGGGTGTCTTGCTCCCACTTGTGAAACAATGTTTGTGTGTGAGGTTACGTTGTGAGGAAAGTTTAAATAAGTTTTAAATGAAGCCTCACCACAAGGCAGAGGTTAAAAGTCAGAAGTAAGAAGGGGAAATGAAGTCTGGTGATGGGTGAGGGGAACGTCCACACCTTAGGAGCTGTTCCATATTCTTGAGTGTGACGATGACTGGACCATGGGGTCCTGGGTACCTGCTGGGACCCCATGCTCGCCTGGATGGAACAGGGATGTGAGGTCTAAGTTGCATCCATCTGCTGTATTACATTTTTTTTTAAGATTTTATTTATTCACTTTTAGAGAGAGAAGAGAGAGAGAGAGAGAGAAGGAGGGAGGAGCAGGAAGCATCAACTCCCACACATGCCTTGACCAGGCAAGCCCAGGGCATTGAACTGGCGACCTCAGCATTCCAGGTTGATGTCCTATCCGCTGCACCACTGTTTTACATTTTTATTTGAAAAAAATTGCCTTCCTGGCAGAGCTCCTTAAGGACAAAGGGGATAGTTACCCGACCCTGCTGTCTTCACGTTTCATGGCTCCTGTGCGTTTGGCTATATGGTGGTTTATTTGGCCTTGAGGCATTTGTAGTTGGAAACGACACCAGAAGCATCAGGCGGGGTTGCCCGTCCAGACAAGACAGGCCCTCGCTGGAACCCCTTTGTTATGTGGCCTGTTTGGTCATGTGCATCCGTGGGCGTGTGTCCATAGGTGTGTGTGCCCTGAAGAGGTGTGTGTCCCGAGGCCAGGGGCACCTCTATTAGATGGCGCACTCCACCAGGTGGGGCAGGTGCTTGATTTAGTCTCAAGTGTGCATTCACTTGCTGGCAGTTATGATGTGACCGGCTTTGCTGCTCAGGGTGCTTCCATTTTTGGGGGTCATAGCTGGCCGCTAAACAGCAGCCGGGCAGCTGGCCATCAGGCGGCCACTCTTCTGCTCCGGCAAGGTGGGCCACAGCCCGTGAACATCTTCCTGATGCCGAGAGATTTTTCAGCTGAAACGCAAAAGCAGCTGCTCTCCCGAGCTTCCCCGGGATGGAGCGTGTGTCTCCCGCATTTCCGCAGCAGGTTAATCTATTCAGAGTATCATTATTTTAGATTCCTTTTCTGTTTGGGTAAGAGATTCGCTTCACTTCCTGAGGGGCATTTTTCTGGTTTCTGGACTAGTTGCTTTTTGTTCTGAGAGTCTGTCGTGTGTGTCTGTTTCCCCGTCCATCGTGAGAGCAGTAAGCCCTTCCCGGTGGCAGCCGGGCCACCGGTGGGTTGTGCGCTCTGCACCGCGCGGACACATCGCCTTCCTCCTGGGCACGCCGCCACACCACCTGGTGTGTCGTGTTGACCGTGTGGGTAACTGTCCCTTCTTGTCCCTTGCAGAGTCTGTAGAAGAGGCAACACCAAGGTTTCCCAATGAACAACCGGAAGGAAGATATGGAAATCACGTCCCACTACCGTCACCTGCTGCGTGAGCTGGACGAGCAGAGGCAGCATGGCGTGCTATGTGACGTGTGCGTCGTGGTCGAGGGCAAGGTCTTCAAGGCTCACAAGAACGTCCTGCTCGGCAGCAGCCGGTACTTCAAGACGCTGTACTGCCAGGTGCAGAAGACCTCGGAGCAGGCCACGGTCACTCACCTGGACATCGTCACGGCCCAGGGCTTCAAGGCCATTATCGACTTCATGTACTCTGCCCACCTGGCCCTCACCAGCCGGAATGTCATCGAGGTGATGTCCGCGGCCAGCTTCCTGCAGATGACGGACATCGTGCAGGCGTGCCACGACTTCATCAAGGCCGCGCTGGACATCAGCATCAAGCCGGACGCCTCGGACGAACTCTCGGAGTTCGAGATGGGCGCCACGTCCAGCAGCAGTACGGACGCCCTCATCTCCGCGGTCATGGCTGGAAGGAGCATCTCCCCGTGGCTGGCTCGGCGGACCAGTCCCACCAACTCTTCCGGAGACTCGGCCATCGCCAGCTGCCACGAGGGAGGAAGCAGCTATGGCAAAGAGGACCAGGAGCCCAAGGCCGACGGCTCCGACGACATGTCTTCGCAGCCGCTGTGGCCCGGCGACGTGGGCTACGGGCCTCTGCGCATCAAGGAAGAGCAGATCTCGCCGTCTCATTACGGGGGCAGTGAGCCGCCCTCTGCCAGGGATAGTGCGGCACAGAATGCTTTCTCCGAGCAGACCGGAGGGGACGGCTGGCAGCCCACAGGCCGAAGGAAGAACCGGAAAAACAAAGAGACCGTCCGGCACATTACACAGCAGGTGGAGGACGAAAGCCGGGTGGGCTCCCCGGTGCCGTCTTTCCTGACATCGTCTGGGTGGCCCTTCAGCAGCCGGGACTCAAGTAAGCCCTTTATTTGTCACAAGCGAGGTTCAGACGCTGTGGGTGGGGGCCCCATGGCTGCTCCTTTCGTAGACAATGGGACACATTCCTGGGCTCACACTGGTGGCTTCCCCTGATCTGTTTTGCTCACAGCCACTGGGTGTCACCGCACAGTCTGTGTGTGTGTGGGGGGGGGGGGGTCTCTAAGCTTCGCTAGGTTGAGCCAGGTCTCACGCAGCTGCGCTCAAGACAATTCTTTGTATCTGTCTCCCCAATGAGTCAATGGCAAATTAAATGTTTACTAAACGTCAGTCAGGTGCTTTTTCCTGGTGGTAGTTAACAGCCACACTGAGCCTTTCTCAGTGGCAGATGGAGGAATGAGCACCCTGGGGACTTGAGGGGAGTGGTGAGGGATTAGGGACCGCTGAGGGTTGGTCCGGGTCAGGATGGAAGCTTGTTAACAAGTGTCTGCCGTGGGGGGTCCTCTCCAGAAAGAAGGTTAGAAATCAACCAAGTGAGTGGGCATAGATGGACAGAAGGCAGCAAACCATAGGGCCATAAGCCCTGAATAATGTCATCAATGCTAAGCATGCCATGTGATGATGGGGGCTCCCACGCCCCTGCTCCAAAGGCTTCCTGGGGCCCCTGGTGTTCCCACTCTCCTTAGTGGGAAGACTCACCCCCTGAACCCTATGCACTGTAGCTTTTTTAAAATTTTATTTTATTTATTTTATTCATTTAGAGAGGAGACACAGAGTGAGAGAGTGAGACAGAGAAAGAGAGAAAGGGGGGAGGAGCTGGAAGCATCAACTCCCATATGTGCCTTGACCAGACCAGGGCAGGGTTTTGAACTGGCGACCTCAGCGTTCCCAGGTCGACACTTTATCCACTGCGCCACCACAGGTCAGGCACTGTAGCTTTTATTATTGTCATAAAATGCACATACCATAAACTACAGCCTTTTAACTACCTTTTTTAAGTGTGCAATTCATTAGTATTAAATACTTTCACATTGTCTGCAGTCATTACTAATTCCATTTTCCAACCTTTCTCTTTATCCACAAATTGCAACTCTGTATTCATTGAGCAGGTGCCCAGGATACTCTGTAGCCTGTATTATTCTTGGTGCTCAGTCTCATTGTTACTGTGTCCACTGCATGTTCCCTAGGAGCTGGGTTGACCAGGGTCTCTCAGCCTGGACTGGGTGACTTTGTGTGAGGACATCCTGGGATGTTAGCAGCATCTCTGGCTTCTACTCCCTAGATGTGACAACCAAACATGTCTCCAGACATTGCAATTGTCCCCAACAGCCAGCCCCCGCCAGAACCACTGGGGTTTGACCAGACTAAGTCAGAAGAAGGCTAGCTGTGTGAGCTGATAGAAAAGCCACCTGTTAGCTGTTGGCGAGCAGAGGACAGTGGTGTCCCCACCTGCTCTAAGCTCTGCTCCGGTCGTCCACCAGCTCTGACCAGCACCTGACAAGCAGCAGTCCCCGGTGAAGAACCAGACAGAGGCTTCATGTTGAACCGACTGAGGCAGTCAGTGGAGAGGTCCCCTCGCCTCTGTCGTGAGTCACCTGTCACTCACGGGCTGAGATGCTGGTGGCCTTTAGATGATGAGAGAGTCCCTCAATATACAAAGAAGCAGTCGCCCCCTGAAGCCTGTGGGTTTGATGTTTTAAATGCACTTGTCGAGCAGAAGGTGTTTTTAGAATCCAACAAGTGATTTCGGCTGTGTACTCTTGTTAATGTCTTAAATCCCTTGGGTTACCAAGGCAACTGTGAGCTGCTCCTGCTCGATTGTTCCGAGTTGCTAAGACGAGGGCGCAAGACTGTGGGTTGGGATGTGACGGTCTCCCTGGCTCAGGGTGTCCATTCACTCCTCCTCCCTGGCCCCGGGGCTGGGGATGGGAAGCGTGAGCTGTGTTCACCTGTGGAGGTCACTTTGTTTTAGTTGACGTCTCACGGCATCTTAGAGAAAAGTACTTTTTTATTCCAAGTCCCTTCGCCATAGGAACGCATCACGTGGTTACCACACATTGTTTGGGGCGCTGGTTATGGACACTCAGGTGTCCAGCCCTGCAGGCTACCTGCCTGCCCTGACCCCCCTTGTCTCTGTGTGTCCCACCTTAGTGGTGGTGGTTCTGGGGCCTGTTAGCGTTTGGAGTGGTTTTTCTTCCCGGCGAAAGGCTAAATGCGTTCTAACCCGGCAGCTTGCAGGGATACGTCCACGGGAACCACGTCTAATTACAGCTTGTGGGAAGTTGCATTGAAACATGCAGGGATAGGTGCCCATGGGAATGTTCTGTGTGTGGGCAGACCTCGTGCCAGGCCGGCATGTCCCCTGGTCTTCCTCACACTCTGGCCTCATCCCCGCCATCTGTGGGTCCAAGGGCAGCTCAGAGCCTTCGAGGAGGTGGGTTTGTACCTACCGGTTCAGGAAGAGCCCAGTGCCTCGTGCTGATGATGTCCACACGCGATTCCCCAGAGGTGCTGCCGCTGTGGTATTCTGCAGCCAGGATAAAACGTGCGCGTTTGGTCAAGCGAATGTTTGCATCTGAGTGGAGACCACAACGTAGTGGGAGTTTTACGAATGTGTGGGAACCACGGAACAGCTTCAGGCGGGCGAAGGTGGCCAGGGCCGCTCACGCCCGGCTGCCCCTTCTCCTGCTCAGGGCGCGGACAGGCAGCTCAGCAACCCTCCTTGGCTGAGTCCCAGGTTCCCAGCCCCTCGGAGCTCATCCCTGAGGCTGAGGCAAGCGCTGGTCCAAACTGGTGGCCTCTTCTCTTGTCCCTTCCTCAAAGGTGGGAAGGGAGGGCCATCCTGCCTGATTGTCATACCACATGGGACGTGGAGGACGTGTTGGGAGAAGCTGGAACCTCGTGAGTTTGTCTAAGTTAACTAATCCCTGTAGGTCGGTTCCACGACCTGATTGGCACCCTGAGGGATGATGACATGCCCGCGCCGGGCGCTCAGGGAGATC
The DNA here is from genome assembly GCA_037038555.1 of Rhynchonycteris naso. Lineage (NCBI taxonomy): Eukaryota > Metazoa > Chordata > Mammalia > Chiroptera > Emballonuridae > Rhynchonycteris > Rhynchonycteris naso. The sequence continues at coordinate 169,051,496 of CM073001.1, read as the reverse complement.
GTGAAGGTGCTCTGGCCACTTCCAGATGAGGTTACCTTCCCTCCCACTCCCGGCTGTCTCTGTTCAAGAGAATCATCTTGCTTAGTAAGATATTTGTATTTGGGGGGAAGGGGTCTGAATGAAAAGTGACCCCACATGCATCAGCCCGTCCATAAGGGCTGGGACTGGACCGGCTTCCAACACTCAGCCCGACAGGCACCGTCCCGAGACTTGTGGGCTTCTCCGGCTCTGCTGTTCAGTCCTTTCCTCGAGAGTCTGAGCGCTTGATTGCACGTCCCACCCCAGCGTTCTCGCTTCAAGTGTGAGCAGATGACCAGGAATCAGCCCTGCTGACCACGGAGCCCCTGACCCGGACAGCAGCACCCTTGTGCGATGCCCAGGGACCCACGGGTGGAGAGCGTGGCAGGCAGGCTGGTGCTGACCTCAGCGAGCGAGAGCGAGTCGTGCCCCATCCCCTTCGGTGTTGGCGCCCCCGTGGCTCGTGCGTGGACGAGGCCACACTGTGGAGTCGCTGTCTGCGCTCACCTTGTCTTCGCTGAGTGGCTCGTGTAGCTGCTTTTCCCGCTCGGGGGGGGGGGCACTGCTATCCCAGCCCACCCAGAGGAGGCTCCAAGGAAGGGCTCGCGTGCGTTCTGGCTTGACGGAGGACAGGGCCGCGGGCGGGCAGGCCAGGTCGTGAGGCTTCAGCCGGGGGCCGGGCCCCACAGTGCCACAGAGAGCGAGGTGTCTTCCCCGCGTGGCCGCGGCCCTGTGGTGCACGCCTCTCCTGTTGCCTGAAGACACCAATGTTTGCCTATCCGGCCTCTTGTCAACTGCGTGGGGCTGTTGCCCATTCTCACCAGTATGAATGAAGCTTCTGTGAACGACGCTGGCGGGTCTGCCCTGTGGATGTGTGTTCCTTTCTCTTGAGTAAACACCTGGCAGTGGAGTGTCTCAGTCACACAGAGGGCCAACTTTAGTTTCATAAGAAGCTGCCAGACTTTTTCATAAGTGGTCCCGCTATCTCCCGTCCCAAGAACGCAAGAGGGGTTTGGGCTGCTCCGTGTCCTCCGTAGGGTGGACTGTTGTCTGTCTTTTTCATCATCTAACCATGCTCGTGGGTGAGTGTCATGAGTTTTGACAAATGTTACACTCTGTCACCAGAAGAGAGACCGTTCCCACCACCGGAATGTTCCCTCCTGACCTTTCAGTCAGCCCTGCCCCCACTACACCTTATGATCCCCAAACAGCCGCTCTGGCCAAACTGGTCACCAGAGTGGCCAGCTTGAGGACTATAAGCACAAGGCATCATTTTGAGATGACTGTAGATTAAGAATGAATTGTAAGAAATAATACAGAGAGATCCCCTGTACTGCTGTGTGGTTCCCCTCAGCAACTTCATCTTGCAAATTACAGTCAGAATCGGCCCTGACCAGTTGGCTCAGTGGTAGAGCATTGACTTGGCGTGTGGATGTCCCAGGTTCAATTCCCGGTCAGGGCACATAAGAAAAGTGACCATCTGCTTCTCCATCCTTCCCTGTCTTCTCTCTTTCTTTTTCTCTCTCTCTCTTTCTCTCTTCCCCTCCTGCAGCCATGGCTCAATTGGAGCAAGTTGGCCCCAGGTGCTGAGGACCACTCCATGGCCTCTGCCTCAGGCTCTAAGAAGAGCTTGGTTGCTGAGCAATGGAGCAATGCCCCAGATGGGGCAGAGCATCACTCCCTAGTGGGCTTGCTGTTGGATCCTGGTTGCGGCACATGTGGGAATCTGTCTCTCCACCTCCCCTTCTCTCACTGGATTAAAAAAAAAATTACAGTCAGAATCACCACCAGGATATTGACATTGATACAGCCCAGGACCTGAGTGCCCAGCTCAGCCACTCCAGCAGGGTGTCACCTGCCACACGGGACCTGGTTGCTTCCTTCCCCAAACCCTGGCAGTCGCTCGTCTGTCTCCTCATCTGTGATGTTCCACATGCCTTTGAGTTTCATTCATGTTGCTGTGGGCACATCAATAAGTCATTATTTTACTGCCAAATTCTATTCTAGTCTGTGGCTGCAGCACAAATTGTTTATTCATTCAGCGGTTGGTGGACACTTGGTTATTTGGGAGACTTTCGGCCAGGACGTACAAAGCTGCGGTGAACACCCCAAGACAGGCGTCATGGGGCCCAGTCACCCCCCCTCTGTCCTTGTGTGGTATCTGTCCAGGGTGGGCATCAGGTCAGACCTGGGTGTCACGCCCAGTGTGCGGGTGGCATGGCCGTGGGCTGTGGTTGTGGTGATGAGCTTCTCACGTGCTGGATTGGCCATCAGACCTCTCCTTCGGGGACATACGGGGCCAGGGCTCTGTCCGTTGTTCATTGCTGAGTTGAGAGTACTTTGTACGTTCTGATTACAAGTCTTCTCTCTCTCATTGTGTGTGTGTTTTGCAAACACTTTCTCTAAGTCTTCGGTTCGTTTTTTCTTTTTCTTAGCCTGAGAGAGGGAGGGACAGACAGGAAGAGAGAGAAATGAGAAGCATCAACTCATAATTGTGGCACCTTAGTTGTTCATTGATTGCTTTCTCATATGTGCCTTGATGGGGGTTGGGGGGACTACAGCAGAGCAACTGACCCCTTGCTCAAGGGGCTTCAAGCCAGTGACCCTGTGCCCAAGCTGGTGATCCTGTGCTCAAGCCAGATGATCCTAGGTTCAAGCCGCCGACCTCAGTGTTTTGAACCTGGGTCCTCTGCATCCTGGTCTGATGCTCTATCCACTGTGCCACGGCCTGGTCAGACTCTATGGCTCATTTTTCACTGACACTTTCTTTGGAGGAGCACACATTTTTAAATTTTGACGACGTTCAATTTGTGAACTTTTTCTTTTATGGCTCCTGCGTTTTTGGGTCCTCCTTGGGAAGCCTTTGACTGCGGTCACACAGGCCACCGTGGTTTCTCCCGAGCTCTCCTGGCAGTTTGTGGATTTAGGTGTAAGGTGTGAGTCTGGAAGTCACGTGGGGCTATGCCCGTGTGGGGCCTGAGGTGCAGCCCGGGTGCAGTATGGGGTCCCTCGACGTGTAAAATTAACAGAAATACTGATTCTGGACTAATTCAACTTCTTGGCTATCGGTGAAAAGCTCCTGAAAGCCTGGACCTTGGCGTGACTCTCCCACCCCACCCCGCCCCACGCTTCTGCTCTGAGACTCTCTGGGGCTCCGAGGAACTGGGTCCTTGTTTATAGTGGTGTTTGCAGCCAAATGAAGGCTTTTCTTTCCTTCCTTCCTTTGTCCCTCCTCCCCTCCCTTTTTATTTCATTCATCCATTCCCAAAATACATAGTTCCTGCAGCAGCCACGGTGTCCAGGATGGATGCGTGGATAAGCACAATGTGCTTCACTCAACAGCAGAATATGATTCGGCCTTTTTTTTTTTTTAATTATTCATTGAAAGAAGGGGAGACAGACAGACTCCCACATGTGCCCGGGACCAGGATCCACCCGGCAAGCCCACCAGGGGGCGATGCTCTGCCCATCTGGGACGTTGCTCTATTGTGACCAGAGCCATTTTTTTAGCGCCTGAGGCAGAGGCCATAGAGCCGTCCTCAGTGTCCGAGGCCAACTTTGCTCCCATGGAGCCTTGGCTGTGGGAGGGGAAGAGAGAGACAGAGAGGAAGGAGAGGGGGAAGGGTAGAGAAGGAGATGGATGCTTCTCCTGTGTGCCCTGGCCGGGAATCAAACCCAGGACGTCCACACGCCAGGCCGATGCTCTACCACTGAGCCAGTGCTGATTCAGCCTTTCAAAGGGAGGAGGTTCTGAAACCTGTTATGAGGCATATTTCGTCTGCTGTTCTGTGCTTGTCCGACCTTCAGATGGACCGGTTCCTCTCCAGTTCTGTTTGAACCGTGTTATCCTCACGGTAGGAGGTGTGTCCTAAGTGTGACGTCCAGGTATTCGGGTCGCACACTGTGACCTGGGCGCCCGGCAGAAAGACGCCAGGACTTTGGAAATGCAGCTCCCGATGGCGCTTGTTTCGCTGTCGGTGGACAGCAGGCATTGGGGCCATTTCTGCGCATTGTGTTAGGAAACTCTTGCTTTGGGCTGTAGGTCACCGCTCTGTGTCCCACCAGTTTGCTGACGTGTGGGTTTGTTGCGCTGACGTCAACGATCCTCCCACGGTGGTTTGACCATGTGCACGGAGGTGCAGACCCTGCCCGACTCGCTGCAGCCTCTGATCTGCACCTGGAGGCTAGAGGGGTCTCCTGCCCCGTATCTTGGGGGCGGCCACCGCTGTTCCGAGTGGAACCCCCTACCTGAGGCCTTCGTGGTGGCTTCGGGTGTCCTGGGGTGTGTCCCTGACCTCCATGACAGGATGGGATGGACCTCACAGGCAGCTGGGTGATCCTAAGCTCATCGCCCGGCTCGACTTCCTCCTGGAAGCTCTTGAAATGACCAGCACATTCTGTTTCCTCCCCCCAGATTCGGACCTTACTGTCACTGAGGCCAGCAGCTCCGACAGCCGCGGGGAGAGGGCGGACCTCTTTGCCCACATAGACGAGGGTCTCCTGGGGCCAGAAGCCAGCTACCTAGGCCCGCCCCTCACCCCTGAGAAGGACGAGGTGCTGCAGCAGGCCACTGCGGTGGCCAACCTGCGGGCGGCGCTCATGAGTAAGAACAGCCTGCTATCCCTCAAGGCCGACGTGCTGGGAGACGACAGCTCCCTCCTGCTGGAGTACCTGCCCAAAGGCACCCACTCCCTGTCGCGTAAGTGCACACGCTGAGCGCTGAGAGGAGCGGAGAGGGCGTGAGACCCATGGGGTGTGGGTGCGGGTGTCATGCCGGGTCCAGGCGATCGGTGGCGGGGTTGTGGCGTCCTTGGGCCACCTGAAGTCCGTCAGGGAGGTCACACGGGATGCTGTCGCGGTCGACGTGGGGTTGTAAGGGCTGCAGGGAGGGGCACTGCATGCTCGTTCAGACGTTTCCGACTTGAAATCGAGGCATCTAAACCCAAGACCTGCTTAAGGAATGTGGGAGCTCTGGCTGAGTCAGGACAAGCAGGCAAAGGACAGAGGAGCCTCGTGCAAAGGGGACAGGCTCAGGCTCCTTGGCTGGGACCTGTGGCCACCTCTGCCTCCGTGATGTGTTGGGGGGAGATGCGAGGAGGCTGAATGAGGGAGTGTGTCCTGGCTTTGCTTGCACTAGATAACGGTGGTTGCACATGAACTGGTGTTTACAGTTGGTGTTGACTGAAATGCCTCCCCCTTCCTGAATTGAATTCTAGCTGCTTGGAGCACCTGACTAGGCGGGCGCTCAGAGACATCCTTCTGTCAACACCGGGGGGCGTTAGCTTGTACACCCACATGGCACCTGCCTGCGAGCCCACTGGGTGCCAGCCTGGGAGCGAGCCACGTTTCTGCCTCACGGGTGCTCTGAGGAGCCATTCTGGAGACACTTGTGGCTGCTGCCCGTGGGCAGACACTGTGTCACCAGGAGAAACACCCTGTGTCTGCTTGGTGCTCAGAGTGGGTGTGACAGAGCGAGCTGTGGCCCCACTGCTCTCGGTCAGGGATGGGGACACCCCCCCAATGGGAGGCACTGGGTGTGGAGGGGTTGCAAGGTGCACCCAAGACACTCCCCCAATGGTGGCCCTGGGGCCCAAGTGTCTTGGGTGCAGAAGCCCAAGTAACAACAGGGTGAGACTTGGCACCTCGGGAGGAAGGAAGACCTCCTAGCACCCTGGATGTTGGGGACTGGGGAACTTATACCTTTGTTTTCATCTTCACTTTAAAAAAAAAAAATCAGTATTTTTATAACTTTGTCTTCATGAGCGCTGAAATATTTAAGTTTTTGTGTTGGAGTGGTGAGAACTGCTTGCGGCTAATAAAGACTAAAGTTGGAAAATCACCTTTATGCTTCCTTTATTTCCACGTGCTGAATTAAGAGCCGTTGCCAGGCCAGACGCAGGGTCCGTGGTGAGGACGGGACTGTGATTCAGACCGGGGACTACTTGTATTTGGCGTTGGGTGTGCTTTTCACAAGCAAAGCACGTTTGGACCTCCTTTTCTGCACCTGAGAAATGGGGGTAGCTTCTCTTACACTGTTGTCGTGAACTTAAAACGAAATAGTGTTTGTAAAATGTTGAACGCCTCAGCCAGGTGTGTGTGTGACAAATGGTGCAGAGAGTTTACTCCCATCCCCTCCAGAATCCAAGCTCCCCCTCGGCAGAACTTGTTCGGGTTTTAATTTATTTTATTCATTTTAGAGAGGAGACACAGAGTGAGAGAGAGAGAGAGAGAGAGAGAGAGAGAGAGAAAGGGGGGAGGAGCTGGAAGCATCAACTCCCATATATGCCTTGACCAGACCAGTGCAGGGTTTTGAACTGGCGACCTCAGTGTTCCCAGGTCGATGCTTTATCCGCTGCGCCACCACAGGTCAGGCAGAACTTGTTCAGGTTTTGTGGGTGACAAGAAAGGGCAGGTTGGGACCCACCGGAGATGTTTGGTTGTTGGGGAGTTGGGGCCTCTAGCACCCTCTGCGCTGATGGCCCCTCAGTGTCCCCTGTGGGCCTGGACACTCTCCTGTCTCCTTCTAGCTGCTCCTAATGGTCTGTAACAGACTCGATATGGTGACATCAGTCTGTGCTGCCCCCGCGTGGCTGATTTTTCCTTGTCACCAAGAATGACGCGCAAGGGGGTGATTTGTTGCTTTTTCTACTATCTTGTGTCCGGCAGCCACTCCCGCTCGGCCCTTCTATCCCCACCCCCGTGAGAGGCCCCAGGTCTCATACCTGAGTGAGGTCATGGGGTGGGTGGTGACCCCAACAGGGTCTTTTGGGCCGAGTTTTCTGTTCGAGTGTTTCTCATGCCCACTGCCCGCCCCACCCCCGCATAGTTCATCTGTCTTGGCATTGGAGCGAGGACGACCACCTCTACACCCCTCGTATCTGTGAAACACGCCTGTGAGTCCTGTCACACACATGTCCTCACAACTCGGGAACTGGGGGAAGGAAACCCCGCCACCTCCCACGTGTGGTGCATGTGGGACTGATTGCAGGTGAAGTCAGCGAGTGTGGGTGGGGGGAGCAGTATTTTCTTATTTCTATTATGCTGTCCCGTTCTTGCTTTTGATATTCTAAACTTACCCCCTTTCTCATGAGAATCTGCCCATTTGTTTTCTGTCGATAGAGGTGAGAAGTTGGCAGAGCTGGCTGATGACTTGGGCTGTGGTGCACCCGATACCTGCCCGGCACGCGGGCTCAGGCGTTCAGCCGGCCGCGAGGTGGCGAGGCGGTGGAAGCTCTTGGGCGTGGGTTATTGTACCACATGGTTTTATGACATTCTGAATAAAAGCTACCTGTTTCTGGCTTATGCTAAAACAGAGATGTCAGCTTCCCCAAGCACATGTTGAAGAGGGTCTCTGGTCTCACCGTCCTTATCCTCTGGGAATCCACTGAAGCTGTTGTGAGGGACAGGCTTCTTGACTTGATGGAGGAGGGGTTGGGTTAGGGCTGTGACTCGTGGACGTAGCAGGGTCTGCAGTGTGTGGAGGGGACCCTCGCCCGTGTCCTCCAGACTGCGACCCTGGGGAGCCCAGGATGGCGTGTGTTCGGAGGGGACGTGAGCATGTGTTTATAAAAAGAAAAATGGCCTCAGGCCGGGCTCCACTGACAGCACAGCAGAGGCCTGGCCAACCTGCGCCTCGTGCAGGTGGACGGTGGGGCAGGGGGTGAGGTGGATGGTGGACAGGGAGTGGACGGTGCTTCCCTGCAAAATGTGTTCTGAGGGGTCCCAGATCTGCCCCTGCACTGCCTAATGCCCCGGAGGGGACACCACTGTGTGCAATGACAGTTTTGCCAAAGAAAAGGACAGTCCTTGCAGATGATGAAGGGAATCATTAACTACGCAGCCGGTGCTCAGAGGTCCTTCCTGGCTGGTTCTGGAACCTTCTACCACAGTGCCATTGTTTTCAGAGTTCTGTGTTCAGCAGGTGGCTTCATTGCTAAACCGTCCTTTGACCTGTGGTTGCCCCACAGGACGACTTTCTGCAGTTTTTCCACCGGCTCGTTCAGTTTAACTTGACTCTCCCTTTCGTTACGTTTCGGCACACGTGTCCGAAGGGGCAAGCGCCTTCCCTGTGGGTCGATATTGTTCACTTACTAGAAGCCACAGAGAGCAGGTTTGGGGCTCAGAACACGCCCCTGTCTTGGGAGTCCCATTTGGGCGCCGCAATCGGGTGGGACCCTGACCCGTGCGTCGCCTTCCTGAGCCCTTAAGAGTTGCCGTCGTGACCCAGGTCCTGGGCTGATGTCCCAGGACCACAGTGCAGATGAACCAGTCCATGGGGGTGCGGGAGCCTGGGTGCCCTGTGGGGCTCGAGGTCGTCCCAGCCCCCGAGATAACCCAACATCGAAAGCATCACCTGACCATTGTTGGCATGTTGCCCCATCGGTGGGCAAATGTGCCAAGTCCCTCGAGCTCTTCCTAGGGAGGGAGGGCGACTCACAGAGCTTGGGGGTGACGGTGGGCGGGCATTCGGCCTGGACCAGGAGCTGCAGGGTCTCCCTGGCACTGACGTGGTGCCCAGACCTCCAGCACGCATGTGCTGGGGGCAGCTGCAGCCGGATCTTGTTTGAGTCATGGTTTGAAGTGTTTCCTCAGTGTTTAAAAAAAAAAAAAAGGAACAGAGGGTCCTGGCCAGTTAGCTCAGTCAGTTAGAGCGTCGTCCCGAAATGACAAGGTTATGGGTTCGATCCCTGGCCACGGGCACACACAAAAGGCAACCAGTGAATGCACAGAAGAGTGGAACAAAAAGGAATGCTTCCCTTCCCCCTCCCCTCTCTCTCCCCTCCTCTCTCTGTAAAAAAATAAAGAAAGAAAAGAAAAGTGGAGTCCTGGCCGATGGCCTGATTGGTTGGATTGTCATTAAGAAGCACCGAGGTTGCTAGTTCAATTCCCAGTCAGGGCACATACAAGAACAGCTAGATCTCTCTCTCTCTCTCTCTCTCTCTCTCTCTCTCTCTCTCTCTCTCTCTCTTCCTCTCCCCTGCCCCTCTATATATATAAAAAAAGTGGATAGAGTGTCGGACTGGGATGTAGAAACCCAGGTTCGAGACCCTGAGCTCGCCAGCTTGAGTGCGGGCCCATCTGGCTTGAGCAAAAAGCTCGCCAGCTTGGACCCAAGGTCACTGGCTCCAGCAAGGGGTTGCTCAGTCTGCTGAAGGCCCGCGGTCAAGGCACATGTGAGAAAGCAATCAATGAACAACTAAGGTGTCGCAACGAAAAACTGATAAGAGAGCTTCATTCCTGTCTGTCTGTCCCTATATGTCCCGCTCTCTGACTCTCTCTCTGTCCCTGTAAAAAATAAAAACAAAACAAAACAAAAAACGGACTAGGGTCTTCACCAGGTTCTAGATGAACACCGGGATTTTAAACACTTTCTTACGGAAGGACATTTGTTGTGAGCCCACTGTTAGAGGAAGAACCAGCCGGACATGGTGATGTGTGTCTCAGACCACTTCTCACAAATCCTCGTGATTGTCCTGACATTCTGGGCCATGGCCCTCTGGGAGAGAGGCCCCCACCCTAGACAAGTCCCACATGGAGACCCCTGGCACCCACTCCTATATGAGGGAAGCTGTGAAAACTACCCAGATGCCCACCTCCAGTGAGACCCAGGCTTTGTCACATGTGGCGCTCTGCTCACCACAGGGAGGTCAAGGACGGTGCTTCCGGAACTTTCTAAGCCCCACCAGCTGCTGCTTGTTCCTGTGGCTGAGGCTCATTTCCTGTGTTCCCAAGGCCTGGAACCAGCCCAAGTCACACGGAGTGGGGAGTGTGCTAGCAGAACGGCCCCTCCACCCTCCGCTTAGTCCAGACGCCAAGGCGGAGGATAGCCAGCCTCCATCCCAGGTGAGACCTGAGGCTGCTGCCCCATCACCTGTCCAGCACAGGGCCCACCAGGTAGAGTCTTACCTGTGCACTCATGTGCCAAGCTCTCCCCACGCTCAGCTGGGCCAGGGAACAGTGAAAACTCAGTCTCAGGTTGACTAAGTTAGTAGTTTTTGCAAGAGTAACTGTTTCATACTCGTGGCAACATGCTGTATGAAGCTAAATTGGTTTTTTGTTTTTTTTTAATTTCTTTTTATTTATTTATTTTAGAGAGGAGACACAGAGTGAGAGAGAGAGAGAGAAAGGGGGGAGGAGCTAGAAGCATCAACTCCCATATGTGCCTTGACCAGACCAGTGCAGGGTTTTGAGCTGGCGACCTCCGTGTTCCCAGGTCGACGCTTTATCCACTGCGCCACCACAGGTCTAAATTGGTTTTTTATACTTAAATGAAAATACTTCCGTGAAGAATTACCCCTGCTCCCAATAAGCATCTCACCCAGGAAGCAGCTGGTTATGAGCGCCGGGCTCTGGAGCCAAGCGGCTCATGCTGACCCACGACGTGGGGACCTCAGACAGGTCCCCCCCGTTTCTTATCGAAAGAAAGGTCTGTTGGGTTCCTTTGTCTCCCTGAGGAAAGATAAATATTTAAGAAGAGCTGAACCACATATTTCGGATTTTGGAATTAATTGAACGTTGGTCTGCCGCGGTCCTTTCTAACAGGACAGTTCGGGTGAACATGTTGCTGCTGTGTTAATGCGGTGTCTTTTATTTTTTATTTTTGAGCGTCGTTCACTGAGAATTAATTGTAGCCTTCCTTTCCAGACACGTGACAGGTCGTCCTTGTGGTGGCCGGGCAGGGACCTGGTAAGTAAGGGGCGACAGAACGGATCTGCTCTGAAAACCTTGATTTCATTGTGTCCTGACGGCTTGTAACTGGTCTGCCTCTCGTTGTAGGTCGGCACCTCTTGAGACCTGGAGGCCGGGGCTGAGCGGGCAGGCCTCCTCTGGACTTGGCTGCAGCCGGCGCCTGGGTGGGTCTCCAAGGGGCCACCGGCCTGTACGGGATGCCAGGGTGGCTGGTGCCACTCCCACACACCTGTCTGGACTTAGTCAGAGTCCTTGGGTCCTGACTGCTTTACCCTGGTCAGCACAGGACCCACGAGGAAAACGTGCCGTGGAAACCGGGTACCTTTGTGCGGGAGCAGATGTTGGCACATGCTCCGCTGTAGCCCGCCGGCCTGGGGCGCAGGTCCCAGTGGCCACTGGCTGATGGCACCCGCTGGGACCTGGGACTAGACGTCCTTTTTGTGTCTTCAAAGCAGTCACTTTGAATCCTCTGCAAACGACCTGGTGAAGAACTTTCAGTGTCCATCCGATGACCGGGCAGGCCTGGGCATGACATGGTCATCCTGGGAGGCAGGTGGCCCTGGAGTGCAGTGACTGTCGTGGGGGCAGGAGACCCCGGGGCAGAGGGCTTCTGGGGGCGTGCATGGTCGGGGCCCCTGGCAGACCTGGCGGACGGTCTCACTGTCATGTTGAAAAAAGAAGGAGAAAACAGCACAAAGGAGCATGGAACCCAGAGAGAACATGTAATGGATGCATACTTGGAGTTCTGGAGCACAGAGGAGAGAACATGGAGCAGAAGCAGAATCCAAAGAAACAGCAGCTGAGAATCTTCAGAGCCAACAAAAGATGCCAATCAATGGTTTTAGGAAGCTTTGTAAGCCCAGAGCAGAATGAAGACCAGAATAAAATAAGGGCAACAATAAGACAACAACAACAAAAAGCCAATATGTGGGCACGTTACAGTCAAACCGTTGAAAAACAAAGACAAAAAAAAAAAAAATCTTAATAGCAGCCTGAGGAAAAAAAACCACGTTTCTTCCAGAGGAACAGACCGATGACTAACTTTTCAACAGCAACTAAAGAAGCTCAAGACAATAAATGTAGTCATTGCAGGGCTGTGGAAAAAGTTGCCAACTTAAAATTCTATACCCAGCAAAACTGCCCTTCAGAAATCAGGGCTGTATAAAGACATTAATTATCATACACACCAAAACGAGAGAATTTATTGCCAGTTGGCAAGAAACACCAATGGCGTGAGGCTAAAGGCAGGTGCCCCAGACAGAAGCACAGACCGAAGGGAGGAACAAGGACAACAGGAGTAACTGTGTGGCCAGTAGAAGTGGTTCTGACATTTAGAGCAATATTTATAATTTCTTGGGGGCTTTTAACACGAAGAAGAGTGCAATATATGACGGTAACGGCTTGAAGGGGAGACAGGACTGCAGAGTCATGCTGTTGCCTACTTGACAGGCAGGTCTGGGCACAATACGGTCATCCTGGGAGACGTGTCCCTGGTGTGCAGTGACTGTCATGGGGGCAGGAGACCCCAGGGCAGAGATCTCCCGGGCGCATGTGTGGTCGGGGCCCCTGGTAGATGTGGCAGAATGGTCTCATTGTCATGTGCTGGAAAACTTGGGAATCTGGTTGCTTGATTATTTTGATACCCTTTGAGAACACTTGGGAGAAAATAGCTGCTTCTTTTAAGAAACAAAATGGCCTGACCAGGCGGTGGCGCAGTGGATAGAGCATCGGACTGGGACACGGAAGACCCAGGTTCGAGACCCCAAGGTCGCCGGCTTGAGCACGGGCTCATCCAGCATGAGCACAAGCTCACCAGTTTGAGTATGGGGTCGCTGGCTTGAGTGTGGGATCTTAGACATGAGCCCATGGTCGCTGGCTTGAGCCCAAAGCTTGAGCAAGGGGTCACTTGCTGTGCTGTATGTGCCCCGTGGTCAAGGCACATAAGAGAAAACAATCATTGAACAACTAAGGAGCTGCAACAAAGAATTGATGCTTCTCATCTCTCTTTCTTCCTGTCTATCTGTCCCTATCTGTTCCTCTCTCTTGTCTTTGTCAAAGAGAGAGAGGGAGAGAGCGAGAAAGAAAGAAAAGGAAGGAAGGGAGGGAGGGAGGGAGGGAAAGAAAAAAAGAAAGAAAGAAAGGAAGAAAGACAAAATGGCTCTACCCTGGTAACTCAGTTGGTTAGCTTCGTGAAATGTGCCAATGTTGTGAGTTTAATCCCCAGTCAGGGCACATACAAGAATCAACCAATGAATGCTAAAATAATTAGAACAATAAATTGATGTTTCACTCTTTTTCTCCTTCTTTTCTTTCTAAAATCAATGAATAAAACTTTTAAAAAAGAAGCAAGATAAAATGCTGCATTCAGGTTTTCCCTGTGTTTGAGGAGCCGTGTTTCAGGAACGGGCTGCAGAGTGAGGACCAGCTCCACGGTGCACATCCATGGGCCACTGTGCTCGGGGTCCCTGCTCTGCGCCATCTATTTGGTGCCATTTCCATGGCAATGTGACCGTGTGGCTAGGGTCCGAGCAGCAGCATAGAACTGGGGGGCATGGGACCATGCTTCCCGGAGATGTGCTGGGCGGCCCAGGGGTGGGGTGTGGTCATTCCTCCAGTGGCTGGCAGGCTTCCCCCTGGGAAGGGCCCAGGGCTTTGTGTCAGCTCAACCAACCCTCCCCACGCTCTTGGGCTGGGACCCTGTGGCGTTTACCCTCGTGTGCGCCTCCCTCTGAACACCTTCAGGGGCAGTTGTGACCGTGGCCAGGGCCTGCCATGCATGGGTGTATGCAAGGCATCTGAGAGTGCAGCAGGAGGCCACCCTGACCTGACCAGCTCTGCCCCCTCCTGTGGTGCTCATTCCGGCCATCACCTTTGACTGTATTCAATCTTATTGACCCTTGATCTGTCCTCTGGGTGCAGATGCTGGCTGAGGGCCTGGGCAGCTGTGTCCAGATGCTGAAGGACAGGTGTCCACCACGTGGCTCCTCGCACAGGAAGAAGTGGGACCACATGACTTGTTGCTCTAGGCTGTCCCAGAGAGGCCCAGGAGGGTTAGGGTTTCTGGGGTACTGGGGGGACTCTCTGCAGGTTCAGGAGGCTTTGGCTGTGGTATCCGGGCTGCTCCACTGGCTAGCGGGGCCCTGTGCAGTGGGGCTAATACCTGGGACTTCAAGCCCCCAACTGCCACCAAGAGACCACCTGAAACGGGAGACGCAGCACCTCCGAGCGCGTGGCTGTGTCTGGTGTGGAGCTGGCCCAGAGGGACCCTCCGGGACCATGGCATGGCTTCTTGGAATGCGGATAGTTAGAAGGAAGACAAGCCTCCTCACGGCACTTGCTGCGTGTTTGGGGTGGACCCAGCCTCTTGCTCAGCTTTGTCCACTGGGTGCTTCACTGATGTGACCAGGCAGCCGCTTCCCTCTGGGCATTCACAATGCAGGACCACTGGCCCACAGAAGTGGATGGCGGTGGCGGGGCAGCAACTGGCTGCCAGGCCCCAGGAGCCATGGGCCGTGGCCATGAGCAGAGAGCAGTGGGCTCAGGGCTGTCCCTCTGGCTCCCGTGCAGATACTGTGTTCCTGCTGAATGCATATGTGGTCGTCGCTGTGTCCTAGGTGCTGACATCTAAGTTGTTGGCTGTGTCTGAGAAGTGGACATAGTGGCCCGGCCATCTGGCCCCTGGGACACACCTGTGCCGGTGGGGGGCGGGTTGGGTGGACAGTCTGTGTGGAGCCGGCTCGGGGGTCGTTGGTGACTCTTTCTTGCTGTCTTTCAGTCAACGAGTTCACGGTCATCAGGAAAAAGTTCAAGTGTCCCTACTGCAGCTTCTCGGCCATGCACCAGTGCATCCTTAAACGCCACATGCGCTCCCACACGGGCGAGCGGCCCTACCCCTGCGAGATCTGCGGGAAGAAGTTCACGCGGCGTGAGCACATGAAGCGGCACACGCTGGTGAGCACCGGGGTGGTGGGGTCGGCCCAGCAGGCGGGGTGAGGAGGATTGGGCCGGATAGCCACAGGAAACCCCGATGTGGGGTCTGTTCAACACCACACCCCCCCACCCAGCTCTGCCATCCAGAATCTCAGGGGTGCCCAGAGTCACCTGTAGGGCACAGAGGCTTGGCTGGACATCCATGGCACACTGACATGTTGACCGTCAGGAGTAGACCCACCGGGAGGACAAAGCCATCCAGGCCAATCTGGAGGGGCCATGTGGAATCGGCATGGGTGGCCCAGGCGTGCCCTGACACAATGGTGGCAGTCTGGGGTGGGGTGGGGATTGAGGCAAGATGGCTTGACCTCTGACAGGATGACCACTGGAGCAGCCTTAGCAGGCTCTTTGCTTGTCCAACCCAATGTGGATACTTATTTGGAAATAGGACACCTAAGGGAGATCCTTGAGGTCAGGTAACGAGCTAGAGGGGAGACAGCTCCGGGAGTGGGGGCCCCAGCCCGAATGACCATGAGAGATGCCTGTGTTCCCTAGTCAGCCCCATGAACCCCAACCAGTGAGTGTCCCAGCGTGGATGCGCCCTGCACAGTCCCCGGCCTCCCCTGCTCCCCAGGTGGGGTCCAACCTGGGCCTGGAGAGGCAAGTTAAGTGCCGAAACCAGCTTAGCTGTGGGCGTGCATGAAAAGAAGGCGCTGTAGGATTTTAAAAAAAACATACACAAGACACAACATACAGAGAAAGATGGGTACAGGGGACTCCCAGCCTCTAGGACCGAGAGCCCAGATCTCTGCAGCCTAGTCGAATTTATTGGTCTCTTTTTGCTCATTATTAGGTAAATTAACAGAACCTGGGTTCAGGTGCATAGAAGGGTAATTAACTGATGTCTTTCAGGTATATAAGGAAAAAGCCATAGGGAATCAACTGTTTTCCTTAAATAATCTTTCCAGTGCTTGCAAGGGCAGCGTTCTGCCCCCTCAGGACCCGGTGTCCCAAAGTCCACACCAAAGACTTGTCTCAGGACCACAGTCTAATTCCCAGCCATTTTCCCACAAGCAGGCCCAGGAGCAGGAGAGGTCCACTCAGCGCCCTGACATTAGAACCCCCTTCTCAAGCGGCCTGTCCACTCTGCTTCCCCACAGCGCCCTCTAGAGGCTCCTTCCCACCAGTGCTTCACAAGAGAAAAAAGTGTTTCTTTTTGTTCCTTATGCTAACAAGTGCTGGGAAGTTGTAACATGGGTTGCTACATTCCCTCCCCTTCCCCATTCATTTGTTACATTCATTTCTAAATAATCCCACTGAAATGCAAGTCCAGCTGGGGGCTGGATGGCAACGACACAGAGTGTCATGTAGAAATTTGTGCAGAAGCTGGAAACATCCTTTCCAGCGAAAGCCTGGATGTGTGAAAATTAAAATTAGTGATCTTGATCCAATGAAAACTCAGATAATTTGGTAGAAAAAGTTAGAATGAGCCAGTGGCCCTCAGAACGTACATCACACTGGTCAAAGGAAACGAATTCCTAGCTTGCGGGGCTATGAGGACATATAAATAAGAGTTGGTGGAAAGAATGTCAGTGGCTAAAGGTGGCTTGATACTTAATAGGAATTCCTGTATCTGTTACAATTAATTGGTTCCAACTAGTGGCATTTTAAAGCTCACTGCCTTGGTTTCACTGGGCATTCCCTGGGAACATTTACAATCATTTAAAAAAAAAAAAAAAACCTTACATTTTATTTTTTCAATTACAGTTTACGAACAGTATTATTTTGTATTAGTTTCAGGTGTATCACGTAGACAATCGTACACCCCCCCCCTGATATTTCTAGCCCCCACCTGGCACCTTACATATTTAGAGTAGCAGCTACATCTTTTCTTTAGGGAAACCTCATTCACGATTCAGTAAACGTTGATCCTGTTGTAGGGTCTGGGTCTGCATTGCCAGCTCACCTTGGAATTTTATCCTGGGGTTTTTCCAGGAGGGTCAGATCCCTGAAAATACGTTTGAAACGTGAGGGCTTGTTTTCCTCTTAGGAGGGCATCTGTCTCTTCCCCTTTAATTTCTCCAGGGTCCCTGACCGCGTGGAAGCGGCTGAGTCCCCAAGTCCAGCAGGCATCTCAGGAGCTGAGCCATGGTTGCCATGGCGCCTGCATCCCTCCCTTCCCCCTCCTTCCATTAGTCCATATGGACGAGTGCCCAGCCATCTGGTCCTGGCCGGAATGCCCTTGTTGCTCCAGTGCCCGCCACAGCCGGTGTTCCTGCCCCGTCCTGCCCACCATCCTGCCCAGCTGTGCCTGCTCCCCAGACAGTTTCTCTTCAGTTGGGCCTTGCATTTTTGTTCTTTTGTTAGGGAAGGGGTGGGGGGAGGGTCAAGGAAGCCCCAGATTTAAAATGTATCCAACAAATAAAAAGACCCAGGAGGGTTCCAGGAACCCCACTGCTAGAACCCTGAGCCTCTGGGGCAGCGTCCAGCTCCAAGGGTCTTGCCTGACGTCCCCTGCAGACACCCTACCCCAGGTCCGGCTACCAGCCTCACACCTGCTGATGTCAGTGGTCAGCACACATGGGCATGGCAGGTCTTCATAGTTTGGGGTTTTGTCGATGGACATGATGGCAGGACAGTGGGGGTACCACTGAGGTGGGAAGTCAAAGAGCACCCAGGACAGTGACCCATCGGTCTGGCGGTGTTGGCCAGTTAGAAAGGAAGGATACAGCCCTCCAAACCTTTTTTCCAACAGGGCACCATTGGTTCAGACTGTCCCCTCACTGACCACCCTGTCCCCGCAGGTGCACAGCAAGGACAAGAAATACGTGTGCAAGCTGTGCAGCCGCGTGTTCATGTCAGCCGCCAGCGTGGGCATCAAACACGGCTCTCGTCGCCATGGTGTGTGTGCTGACTGCGCGGGCAGGGGCGTGGCCGGGGCGCTGGACGGCGGAGGGGCGGAGGACTCCCCTGAGCTCTTCGCCGGTGACGGGCCCTACCTGGAGGACCCCGATGACCCCCGAGGGGAGGGTGAGGAGGAGCTGGGCGAGGAGGAGGACGATGTGGGCCTGGCCCAGGAGGACACACTGCTCGGAGAGGACAAGGACGACGAGGACTCGCTGCGGGGGCCCCGCAGCCCCTCGGGGGGGCCCGACAAGGACTTCGCCTGGATTTCCTAGACCCCTGGGCTGGGTGCTGGGGTGGTGGCAGCGCCACCCCCTCCACCTGTGTGTGCTTGTTTAGGGGTCTCCCTTGCCCGGGGCGGGGCCATCTGACCCCTGCAGCCCCTCCCCCGGGCCCCACTTTATTCTGCTCCCGCCCCCCAGACAAACACGGAGATCCGGCCCTGTGGTCTCAGAAGCAGATGCGGCCCCCGTAGTGGGGGTTCTGGGACTGAACACGAAGTTGATGGGGCGCAGGGAGTTGAGTTGCCACCTGTTGTCTTCGGGGACAAATCGAAGGTCCCCAACAGGAGCCTGTTGTGGGGAGCATCTAGGCGGCCCGTGTGGCACAAGACGGCACAGCGGCCAGGTCAGGGTCAGCACTGTTCGGGCGTCAAGTGTGGCCCCGAGGTCACAGGTCCGAGAGATGAGTTCTGCACCCACCGCATGGTGTCCAGGACTCCAGTCTACCCACCCCTGCTCTGTCCCTTCCCCGCAGCCCGGTCACTGCCTATAGCCCTTTGCCTTCGAGGCTCTGCCATCCCTATGGCCACCTGCAGAACCAGGTCCAGTGTACAGAAAGCCCTGCGGCCCTACTGCCTCTGGGCTTTGGTGCTCAACACGGAACAGCTTCAGAAGCCCGGCTGGGGCCCGGGGCTCCCAGGTGCTAACTTCTGGTGGAGACTGTGGGTGGCTGGGGCTCCCTGCAGGGGTCCCACTCTTTGTTCTCTGTGCACTTCCTTGGGGAGCCCGGGGCGGCAGTGTCCCATGGCTCTGCCTGTCTGTCGCACCCACCTTGGGGGCTCGCCTGCATTGCTGCTAACACTGGAGGTGAGCGCTGCTCACGCCTCCCTGAATGGGTAACCAAACCTTTTAAGTGGAGACATACCGAGGTTGTCACATAGAGTTCTTTTGTCTGGCGTCATTGTTTCTCACTTGACAGCGGGGCGCAGAGCTGTCTCCCTTAGCTTGCCGCGGGGTCCTCTCGCTGTCGGGTCAAGCCTGCCCACGACCGACCGACCCGTTCTCCTCTGTTTTCAGAGTGGGAAGCAAAGGCTTCGCTCCTGCGCGGCCCGCTGGCTGGCACCGCCCCTCCTGTTCTGACTCCACTCCGTGACTGAGACATTCCACCTCTCGCTCACCTCGCTCGCTCGCTCGCTTCGGCACAACCCACCGCCGCCTCACGCCGCAGCCCCCTGTGAGGATCCAAGGGTGCCATATGCCATAGGGAGGCCGTGGTCCCCCCCCCTTTTCCCACAGACCCCTGAGACAAGCGGCTTTTTACCAAGTGTTTTGTTTTTTTTTTAATTGGGTCACATCTATTCTTTCTGGGTCAACACCCCACAAGTGCTCATGTAGGTTCTAGTGCCCTCTGAGGGCACCAGCCTCCTTGCTGAGGGGCTGGCCGGAGTGGGTGCTCTCCTTGCAGTCCTGCCCCAGGGGAGAAGTCCCCGCTTTTTGCTTCCGTTTATTTATTTAAAAAATATATAATCAGCCACTGTTTCTATTGGTTAGAATAGGGAGCTCTTGACCACCTCCCTCAGCCAGGACGCTGTGAGCTCCTCAACACTGGCATCCTTCAGAGAAAGAGCCAAGGTTGTCCCAGACACGTGGAGCTCTCCACAACGCCCGCTCTTTCCTGCAGAGGGTGGGCCAGGCCGTGCGTGCGTGGCCTTCTGAACACGCCCAGGCGTGGCCCCTACCTACCCCCGGGCTCTCAGAGCCTGTACCTCCCTCCACTTTCTAGCTCCTTTTCTAAAACAGACCTATACTTTCTTATAAAGTGCATTTGGAAACCAACCTTTGCTGCCAACAGGTGTCTCTGGGTTTGTACTGGCCCCCAACTCTCAGGCCGCCCTGCCGGCGCCCAGGCCGCCTCCGCCTTCACACTCAGGACCTCTTGCTCTTTCTTGACCTGCTCTCTGCCCCTGCTGACCTTTTTTTCTTTTTTGGAGGGGGGGGGTTCACTGTCCGTGCCACAGGGGCATCTCCTTCCTTAAAATCAACACTGTACTGGAAAGCCGAGGGCCCGCTTCCCGCCCCGCCGAGACCCCCATGTTTGCCGGCGGCAGGTTCACTGTTGTTGCAGGATGGAGACACGTCGCCTCCCCTCTCCGGTATGGAGGGGATGAACGTACGTCACAAAGTTTTTCTTTTTTTTTTAAATGTGACTGGGTTTTTTTTCTTCTTCCCCAAATCAATGTTTTAACTAATAAATATTTTTTTGAATGAAGAGGAACTGTGTAGATGACATTTCACGCTTTGTACTTTTCCGTTTGTGTCTGTCTGTATTTCGGTAAACAGTCCGCCGGGGGGCGGGCGGGAACCCACAGACTTTTGTATGAAGCTTCGGATCCTGACCGGGGTGCGCTGTGCATTTGGACCCTGGGTTTTGGGAAATGGTCATGACACTGCCAGGACTCCACAGGGACCTCGATTCTAAAGACACAGCTGCTGCTCCCAACTTTGCACATCTTCCTTTATTAAAAAAAAAAAAAAAGGCAAAAACTGGAACTTTTTTGCAATATGAAATATCATCTTATTTTCGCTCATTCTGTGACACGTGCAACTCTTTTAAAAGCCATACTGAATGGTTAAATGTTTTTTTTTTAGACCCTATATTGTGTGTTTTGTATGTGGCCCTTTTAGAAAGACTTTGTAGTGAGGGTGCTGTGTGTGTGTGTGTGTGCTTTTCCTAAATATTTATTTTTCCAACATGCTTTCAACTTGTCAACAAAAACAAAACAGTAAAAAAAGAGGGGGACAGTGTTTGAAGATTGTTGATTATTTCCCCCCCCCCCGGGAAAAATCTATATTATATTGACTTTATATTAATTATTATAAAGCTGTGTTTGTATTGCAGATGTGTTAACTAATTGGGGGAGGAGGTTTCCTCGTCAGCGGGTGGGAAATCAGAGCTGTTGTCTGCTTCTCTGTAGCCATAGGACAGGTAAACAGTACCTTCTCTAGTGGTCTTGCGATTTCTTGTCTGCCTGGGCTCAGGCCTGCCTGTGGGTTTCCTTTCTGTGACGGGATTAGCTTAGACATTCTTGCAAAGCGATCACTTTCAATAAATTGGGAAATTGCTGCTCAAGCAGGTGCCTTGTGTGTGTTTCAGACAGGGTCCCCTCCTCCAGCCACAGATTGGGTGGATGTGACCAGAGTGACCCTCGCCCCCTGCGGCCAGTTGTGGCCCTCCTGGGCCTGCCCACCACACCCATGGCAGGGTCCCCGGGTTCTATGACCTTTCCCTACCCCAGGAAGCAGACACAGCTTCTGAAAAAAAAACAAACCCAAATCTTTAATGTTTCTCCTTGCCTGGCGCAGCCCGGACGTAAGACACCTGAGCTTCGCAAACATGATACAAATGTCAGCCCCGGGGTCCTGGAACCATCAGGTTAAGTGCAGCGGGGAAGCCCCCTCCCGACCACCCTCAAAGTGCATCCCAGCCTGGCTCCCACATGGCCTTGAAGCCGGGCCCTTCAGCACCCTTGACAAGAGTTCGTGGACAATCAGGGAGAGCAGCCACCCCTGGGGACCCCGGTGGGGCTTTAGTGCAAAAGGCTGGTTTCTTCAGAGGCACTTTGAGTGGTGGGACCCTCCGCCACCTCTGGGGGTCCAGGGTCACTGACACCCTTTCCCCATTAAAAAGTAGGCCCTGCGGCTAAGAGAGGCCCCAGGCTGGGGATGGGGGGTAGCTTGTTTTCTCCTTTAAGAACCCCGGAGGGGAGGGCAGTGGGCTCAGTCCAGGAAGCGCTGACAAGCCTTCTTCCAGCGGCAGGCCGTGCACCAAAGGTCACGGCGCTCCATGCCGTACACTTTCCGGCACTTCTTGGCATCACCTCGGGGCTTCCTAGGGGCACACACAGTGGGGGGCATGGAGTGCGATTGGGCTGGGACCCTCCCCACCTGCTGCCTGCCCCTCAACACACACACACACACACACACACGCACCTCAGGTTGGCACCAAGCTTGGAGGGCAGGGCTGGCACACAGGCCCTGACTGTGCTAGGCTGTGGCTGCAGCCGGTTGGGTGCCAGGCAGCCCTGAAAGGAGACACAGCTGTGGTTTGCTTCCCTCCAGAGTACCCCGGAGACCCAGCTCCAGCTGCTGCCTGTGACCTCACGTACCTGGTAGGAGTGGTCACTGTGGCACACCTGGGGGGTCACCGCAGAGCTCAGCATCTGTGGTGGGGACAAGTCCAGTGGGTGCAGCAGGCTGGACAGGGCCGGGGGCTCTGGCAGCTCCAGGTGGGGGAAAGTGGGCGGCGGGGAGGCTGTGGGGGACATCGGGGTCAGGCTGGACAGACCATCGGTCAGCATCTCCAGACCAATGTCCAGCTCCGTGTAGTAGAAGTCCTCTTCGCCATCGCTCTGCTCTGGTTCTGCCTGCCGCCTGCTGGGGACAGAGCAGGTGGGAGCTGAAAGTGCTGGCCCACATGGCCTACCCCGCCCCCCACCCCTCCAGCCACCACCCACCCACGCACGCACCCCAGGTGCGCCAGGCGGATGTGTCTCTGCATCCCTGAGGCCGTGCTCAGCACCTTCCCACAGCGCTTCCACAGGCACTGGAACAGGACTTGCACCGCACTCTGGGCGACAAGGGCCGGTCGTCAGGCTCAGCTACCCCTCTTGGGGGGGGGTCTGTGTCCACCCCGTCCTGAACAGTGCACCCAGGCTCACCTTCCTCTTCCGAGGGGCAGGCTCCCCGAACAGGAAGTGGGCTGCCTCCAGGGTCAGTGGGGGTGACGGGGTGGATGGGGAGGACTGCTCGCTGGCTGGGTCCCAGCCCCAATCCCCACTGCCGCTGCTGCTGTAACTGCCTGGTGGGCGCATCAGGGTTTCAGACCAGGGCTCCAAGCCGGGCTCTGTGGGGACATGCCAGGCCAGTGTCAGACTTCAGCGGTTTCAGGCTGAGCCCCTTAACTCTTGAGCTTTTGCCTGTTTGCCTGTTCACAGGTAGGTTGTGGGTCCATGGACTCCTGGAGGAGGTTGTGACCAGGAGGAGCTGGCCATGGCTGCATAGGGACTAACCTCCCTAGAACAGGGAAGGATAAATGGGAGATGCCTGGCCAGCCAGATGGAGATGGACAGGTGATCACAAGGTCTGCAGACCCAGGGCACTGGGGCTTTGACCTCAGTGAGGGCACTGGGAGTCCTGATGTCCCTGTGTTTAGAAGGAGGTGTTCCAGGTGAAGGGGTTCTGCTTGACCAACTTTTTTTTTTTTTTTTTACAGGGACAGAGAGAGAGTCAGAGAGAGGGTTAGACAGGGACAGACAGGAACGGAGAGAGGTGAGAAGCATCAATCATTAGTTTTTCGTTGCCGTTGCAACACCATAGTTGTTCATTGATTGCTTTCTCACATGTGCCTTGACCGCGGGCCTTCAGCAGACCGAGTAAGCCCTTGCTGGAGCCAGCGACCTTGGGTCCAAGCTGGCAAGCTTTTGCTCAAGCCAGATGGGCCCGCGCTCAAGCTGGCGAGCTCGGGGTCTCGAACCTGGGTCTTCCACATCCCAGTCTGATGCTCTATCCAATGCGCCACCGCCTGGTCAGGCTTGACCAACCTTTTTCTTTTTTTAATTTATTTTATTTTTATTTTATTCATTTTAGAGAGGAGACACAGAGTGAGAGAGAGAGAGAGAGAGAGAGAGAGAGAGAGAGAGAAAGAGAGAAAGGGGGGAGGAGCTGGAAGCATCAACTCCCATATGTGCCTTGACCGGACCAGTGCAGGGTTTTGAACTGGCGACCTCAGTGTTCCCAGGTTGACACTTTATCCACTGCGCCACCACAGGTCAGGCTTGACCAACCTTTTAAAGTCCTGGAGGACCACTGGCCCTGGGCTGAGTCCCTATCCCTACCCTATGTCAGGGCTCTAAGTCTTACCTGTGCTGAAGGCTGCAGCTGGGGGCCCCAGCAGGAGGGGGCTGGTGGACAGGCTTGTGAGGGCTGCCGCAGCCATGACCTCATCTAGCCGGGCTTTTCCTTGGGGGGCTCTAGAGGAGAAGGGAGTGGGGGGTGGAGGGTAGGTAGGGCAGATGGAGCCCAGCAAGTACTCCAGACCCCACCCCCTACCCCACCCCCGGCCAGGCATACATGTGCAGGCCTGGGCATGTGTATGTGCACACCAGGCTCCCTCACTCCAGGCACTCAAGGCCTGGGCTGGGCAGCAGGCCCAGCTCCGCCCCCAGCTCGGGTTGCAGAGCCCAGATCTCCAGGAACCACCCGGATCAGGGCCTGGGCTGGGGTCTCCCTGAAGCTTGAGTCATCTATAGCCTGGGCTGTGTTCCAAGGTGTCATCTACAGACCCCAGTGCTGGACAGGGGTGAGGCCCCACGGGTGGGCCAGGGCACAAGAGGCCCAGCCCTCCCCCAATCACACATTAACCTGGGTTGCGCAACAGCAGCTGTGGGCCTAGGGCCAGGCGTGGAGGGGGAAGGGGAGGCGGGGAGCGGATAGCAGCCAGCAGTCAGCAGCAGCCAGGGGAAACAGCTCCAAGCACAAGCCGGCCCCCAGGCCCCAGCGGGCCGGGCCAGAACCCGCCCCTGGCTGCACAGCCAGCTCAGGGTGTCTGGCACCCTAGAGGGTTTCATGGTGGGTCTGGGGAGATGGTGGTCAGAAGTCCCAGGATCCCTATGCAGTGGAATTCACTCCAGCGCAACGCAGCCTCTACTGCACAGACTGACAGCCGCCCACTCCCAGCAGAGTTCTGGTCCCAGAGTTTAAGGGGGAAAAAGAGAGACTAACACTGATCATTTCTACTCAACTCTTCCAGGGCTGGTGAGCTGAGAGGGGTGGCCACAAACTCAGTTCGGGACTCTGACCAGCCCCGCACCGCGGACCCCATGGGGGTGCTGGGAAGGCACGTGCACGCGCCCCACCCA
Source organism: Rhynchonycteris naso (assembly GCA_037038555.1). Lineage (NCBI taxonomy): Eukaryota > Metazoa > Chordata > Mammalia > Chiroptera > Emballonuridae > Rhynchonycteris > Rhynchonycteris naso. The sequence continues at coordinate 169,026,817 of CM073001.1, read as the reverse complement.
CCACCCCTGCACACCAGGACGCACGTGTGCGCACGCCCACTTCGGCCTGGCGCGCGGCTCACCTGTGCGCTGGCACCGGAATGTGCGCCGACGGCGTCGGGGGCCCCGGGGCCGCCCCCGCCCTCGTCCCGGGGCCCCGTGGCTCTAGATCCTGCGGGGGCGCGAACTCCAAGCCCGCCAAGCCGCCGCCCACGGGAGGGCCCTGCGGACAGGGCGTGCTCAGCCGAGGCAGCGACACGGGGCCCCAGTCCCCAGCCAGATCCGCTCCTTACCCGCAAACCGGCTGCGGCCGGAGCGCCCCGCCCCCGGCCCCGCCCCCGGCCCGGCGCGGCGGGAAGCGGCCCCGGCGGCCCGGTCTCGCGGACCCACGAACACACACGGGCCACCGCCCCGCCCCCCGGAGCCCGAAGTTTGTGTAGCCCCGACGCCATCTTTACGGCGAGCGCACTCTGGCGCCCGTCCCCGGCGCCCGGTACCTGCGGCGGCGCGAGCACCGACACGGGCGCGGCCGCGGGTTCTGGGCCGGCAGCTCGGGGTGAGGGGTGACTGCAGCCCGGACCAGGCGCCGGGGGGCGCTCGGCCTCCATGGCCTGCATGCCGGGCGCCAAGGCTGCAGCGGCGAGGCCGGACGCTTGGGACGCGGCCCCGGGCCGGGCCGGGCTGGCCGGGCCGCCGACCCCCGCCCTGGACCGGCAGCCACCCGCGCCGCTCTGCCCCGAAGCTGCGGCCGGACCCGCCCCCTCCGTTTGTCCCCGCCTTCTGCGCGCGCCTATTGGTCCGCGGACCGTATCAACATTCCGAGGTGGACTGTGGCCCGGAAAACCGGTCTCCCATTGGCTCGCGCTCCTAGGTCACGCCCACTGAGGCTCCCCGCCCCCGGCCCGTCGCTCCCGCGCTGGCCGCGAGAGGGGGCCCCCGCTCACGGCCCCCACCCGCCTGTCGGTCCCTTGGCCTCCGCTGAGCCGCGACCCGCGCGCTTCCGCCGCTGCGGAGGGCCGGCTTCCTCTCGGGGTGCCGGTGCGCGAAGTTGCCAGATCGGGGAAGGGGTCGCGTCTCCTCGGCGGGCTTCCCCCGAGCAGATTATTCTTATCGCAAGGCTGCCCGCCTCCCCCACCCCTTATGTAACCCCTGGGCTGGGTGGCCCGAGCCCTCCCTCGGCGTTCAGGGTCCAAGTCCGACCCTGGGCAGCCACCCTGCCGGCCGGCTGCACCCTCTCTAGAACCGACCCAGCCTGGGGACACCACCCCTAATCTGGCCCCACTCCCCACACTGTCTGCGTGACAGGGACCAGGTACCCCAGGAGGGAGGGAGCCTGGCCCCGAGGTAAGGGGATGCTTTTACTCCTTCCAGACAATCGCCCCAAACCCGTCAGGCTTTCAAGAAGAGAAGGCTGTGAGGCGGGCTGTGTTCATCCTTTCTGCGTTGGGGATTTATTAAGAGGCCGGCTGGAGAGGCCAGGGCAGCCAGGATCCCAGGGACCTCACAAGCTGCCGGCTGTGTGGGGGACTAGAGGGAAGAGAGGGTCGGGCCCCACGCTGGAGGAAGGAATAGCTGTACTTGGGTGCTCAGGACAGGGGGAGGGTTGGAAACTCCTGGGTAGGCTGAGGGGCTGAGGGTGGGGGCAGGAGGCCTTCACACGTTCAGTCTGTTAGCTAGAGCTGGAGGTCGGCCGGTACTCAGGGGCCCCCATCTCCTGGATGCTCTCATACACGTTTTCTAGGGGACAGTTGTCTGTGCTCAAGCCCCTAAGTGGAAGGGCCTCATAGGTCAGGTTCTGCCCCAGAGTCAGAATCGCTGCCCGGCCTTTTGGGTCCGGCTGGTCTCCGGCAGGTCCTGGGTCCCTCCTTTTAGGCTTGCTGACCCTGGAGTACAGGATGTCCACCTGGAGGGGGAAAGCCAACCCAGGGAGGGGTCAGCACCATCCCCTCTGCCAAGGATCTGCCCAGCCCCACCTACCCCATGCCAAGCCCTTCACCTTACCTGAGTGGCTGGGGTCCCCTGGACCTTCCCCTGCTCCAGACCTTGGGGTCCTGGATCTGTTCCCTTGATCTTTCGAATGCAAGCATACTCAGCCACCACTGGTCTGGCCTCAGGCCCAGGTCTGGCACAGCTACTGGTCAGCCGTGCCCCTGTCCACACCACAGGGCTGGCTGCCAGGCAGGCCCTGGGGATGGCAGCCAGCCCCACGTTGGAATAGGTGGCCTCGGTGCCCACGAAGGGCTGGGCAGTGGCAGTAGCAGGTGAAGTCCGAGGCAGTTCGCTGTGTGAGAGGGCAGCTGGGGGCCCGGTGGTGCCTCTGGACACTTCCAGACATTGTGGGAGCAGGAGATCCATGCTGGCAGGCCGAAGGGCTGGGGCAGGGGTCAGAGCAGAGGTCAGTTGGGGCAGAGGGAATCTCAGCGCAGCCTGTTGGAGGTTGTGGTGCAGAAGCCCTGCCCACAGCCCTGCTACTCCTAGCTGGGCTCACCTGTGCAGACATTTGGGCTCCTGTGCAGCTCATGCAGCCTGGTGTCGGACTTGCTGAGCATGCAGAGGTGGGGTCTTCTCAGCAGTGACTGGGGGCAAGGAAGGCAGGTCGGTCCCCTGCTGACCCTGCCCTGGTCCCAGGGAAAGCCTGGCACTCACCGCTTCTGCTGGCATCACAGTACCCTGCAGCCCGGCCCTATGCCTCTGCGCCTGCTTCCTGGGGGCAAGAGGGTGGTCAGGCCAGGGAAGCCAAGATGGGGGCAGAGGTGTCAGCCTCTGGTCAAGGAGGACGGGCCTGGAACCCCGCCCCCTCTGGCCACAGCGCTGAACCAGGCTCCACATAGAACCCAGGCAAGGGGCGGACATACCTGTGGCAGGCTGTGCAGAACACACACAGCCCGAGGAGTAGGGTGAGGCACCCTAGGACCCAGAGGGCAGGAGGGGCCAAGGGCATCAGCGGCCACATCCTGCGAAGCCCTGGACCTGCCTGAGGGCAGAAGACGGGTGGTGGTGGCTAACTGAAGGACTGAGCACTCACCTGCAGCCCCCTACTGTGCCTCACACTGCTGGGCGGTCTCCCGCCCTTGGGCGCTCTGACTCAGCATACAGGAAACCCCAAGACTCAGCAGCCCCTCCCTCCTACAGAGGCCAAGAAGACACTGCCTTGATGCCCACCTCCCTCCCTCCTCTGGTTGGGGCCCCGGTCAGAGGTGTGAGGCTATGTGCTCTTCCTGGCCTCCAGGAGTACCAGAGTGGTAAATGTGACCCACATGACCATAGAGGAGGGCCAGTGAGGGCCTGGCCAAGGCCTCACTGTGGTCACTGTGGCCCAAACTTGAGAACTAGGGAGGCCTCTGAGGTCACATCCCTGAGCCTGCAAGCCACAGGTCACAGACACACCTGCAGCCACGCTGTGACCAGGCATGGCCTCTGTCTCAGGTCATGTCTGTAGTCATCACTACAGAGCCTGGCCCACTGAGGAGCTGGAAAGGTGGGTCAGCAGGCAGATGGGGGCTGCTTTGGGTACTGATGGTCCCCCCACCTCTCCACTCCTTCATCCTTCATCCCTGCTGTTGGGCCTGTCTCCTTCCTGGGGCCTTACCAGGGCTGCAGGGGATGGGGACCCACCACAATTACACAGCCTGTTAGTCCAGGCACACGGACCCAGTGAGTGGGCTTCCCATACGAGGTCCCAGTGCTCTAAGTGTGGAAGGCCCGGGTCCTCCCAGACCCGTCCTCAGCTGCTCTCAGGACACCAAGGGGCTTGGAGAGCTGGCCAGGCTGGAGGTCAGAGCAGGCACTTACCAAGGCCATGGGCACAGGGGCACCTCCTCAGCCCTGTCTGGGGCAGGCCAGGTGGCTTGGGCACCTCGGGGAGTGGTGCTTTTGTGTGGCTCCAGCCCGTGGTGAAGCTCTCTCTCACTTCCTGCCTGTGCGTCAGGATGCGTCACGACTCCCTAGAGCTGCCGCTGCTGCCACCGCAGTCTCACCCACCCCTGCAGCCCCTGCCTAATGTCTAGATGATACTCTGTGGGCGTGAGCTACGAGCCCGCAGGTCTGAGAGCCTGACTTGTCTCCACCCACGAGGAGATGGCATATGCTGGTGAGGGGACAGGCACAGCACGGGGACTGGGTGGTCTTGTGGCCACCAGCCACTGGGGCTGAATCCAGACACTTGGGCTCCTAAACCCACCCTGCCAGGCCCTCCTACCTCATTAACAGCTCTCTGTGATGGCCACTCCCTCCCACCATGTGCCATGCTTTGCAGGTATTAGGCAACATGGGGACCCATCTGGGAGGCCAGGGAGAAAGACAGTTCCCCAGGCTCTCTGCCTCTGGGCCCTCTCAGGACTCCTCTGGCCCAGCCCACAGCCCCACGGAGAGACCCCTGTCCCCACGGACACCACAGCCAGCCGAGCCACCACTAAAAGACACTGCAACAAAATCACTTTAATGTCCTCGATGAGCGGACATGGCCAGTGGGCTCCATGGACACGTGAGCGTCAGGACGTGACCCCGCACTTCATCTCCACTCAGCAGTGTCCACACACCCTCAGCCGGCAAGAGGGCTGACCGAGGGGGTATGCTGCAGCAGCTGGCCCCTTTCTGGAAGCATCTAGCTCCTGGGCAGCAGCAGGGCTCCCTGAGGGCAGCTGGGAGCCCCGAGGCCCATCCATGGCACGTCAGGGCTCTAGAACTCAGTCATCTTCTTGTGGGTGTCCGCCTTCCTCTGCTCCCTCTGCAGGCCTGCCTCCTGGGCCCGGAGCTGCCCCAGCTGCTGCTGGGCTCCGGCCAGCTTCTCCTGCAGCTGGGCCACCGTCACGCTGTGCCTAGAGAGAGGTCATCACTCCACGTGGGCTCCCGGGCCACGGCCACAGGGCCCCAGGCTGCTGTGGCCACTGCCGGCATCTTCGACCATCCAGACCCTCCTCAGATTCAACCCACTGTTCCCCCACATGTGAACTGTGGGCTGGATGCCCAGGGCAGGGGCGGAAGCATGGCCACCCCAGGTGGTCCCGCCCCAAGTTCAGCCCCACACGTACCGGCCAGTGTTGCGGGCGAGGGCCTCCTGGATACCTCGGATGTCCCGCTGGGCTCGTTCAATCTTCTCCTCGGTCTGGAAGAGCCGCAGGCTCAGGGCCCTCTTGGCGCTCTTACTGGCATGGTAGAGCTCCTTGCCACTGCGCCTCCCTGGGGCGGTCGCCCCTGCCTCCAGGGCCCCCGGAGCCTGGCCCTGCAGCTTCTCATTCAGAAAGTCAAACACGCTCCGTGGGGGCGGGCGGCCTCTCGGCCCACCCCCTCTGCCCCGGCAGTTTGCGGGCCTGCTGGTGCCAGCCTTGCCACCCTTGGTCCTCTTCTGCAGGATCTCTGCACACTGGTCCAGCGACTTCCCCCGAGGCAGCACCACAGTGTGGATGGGCTCCACCCGGCCGTCCGAGTGTCGGCCCAGACCTAGGGGCACAGGAGGCTGGTGCTGCTGCTGGACCCCCCCCACCCCGTGCTGCGGCAGCTCCGCCCCTCCCCGGGGCACCCACTCACTCACCCTTGCCAAACTCATAGCCCATCTTGGCGAGGAGCCTGGAGCCCATGCCTCGCGTGTGCACCTCCCAGCCTGCGAAGGCGGAGCTGCAGGTCCCGTGGTCGGCGGCGCTGGGTTCCAGCACTGCAGGAGACAGGGCATCAGCTCCGCCCAGGGCACGTGGAGCACGCTGGGCTCCCGCCAGCACCAGCCTGAGAGCTCAGCTCTGGGCAGGGCTGCCATTCCCTGAACCTCAGCTGCTGCCTGCAGCTCAGGTTGTGACGTGACAGCAGAGCCGGTGGCAGACTGCAGTACCACTGGCCCCAGTCCTCCTCTGGTCACTTGTGGGTCAGGCTGGCCCCTCCCAGGTGGTGAGCTCCTCCTTCCTCGCCTTCACCTGTTCAGCTCAGTCCTCCCTCTGTTATCGTGGACATAAGGTTTCAGGAGCCACTCACTCACGGAGAGCCCCTCAGGGATGTCACCCGTCTTCATTCTCACGGACCCTCAGGAGGACTGGACACTACCAGCCAGTACATCTTCCTGAAGCCCCCCACCAGGGGCTGCCTGCACACAGCACAGCTCCCTGCCACCTTCCAGTCGCTGAAGGAGCTGCCGAGAACCTTCCCACATTCTCCCCCACTCCTGTGGGGGCCTCCTCGCCTCTCTAGGCCCAACTGGTGGGCCCTGCCGGTCACCACGCACTAGGCACAGCCCGCCTCGTTGCCCTCTCGCTCTCCAACTGCCTACTTAGATGGTCCAAGTCCTGTCCAGCTAGGAGCCTCCCAGGGAGAACGCAGCCCAGGCCGCCCCTTGCTGCCATATACCTCTGGCATAGCTGGAGTCGTCCGCGTTGTCGCTGTCCGAGTCAGACGACGCTGTGGACTCTGGGCGCAGTGGGGGCAGGATGCTATCCCCCTCCAGCACAGCCTCCTTCAGCAGCAGTGAGTCAAACTTGACTGTGTAGTAGCCACTGTCCACGTCTGGAGGCAGGGACAGAGACAGGCTGGGTCAGCAGCCTCATAGGCGGTAGAGGCACACTGGGGATGGAAGCAAGGTGGGCCAAGGCCACGGGCAGTCTCGCGCCTCTTGGGCACGGGCACGGACCTAACAGCCAGCCAAAGCAGCGGTCATAGGGGCGCTACACGGGTGAGGGATGGAGGGGCCTCCCACGAGGGCCTGAGGGGGGCCGCAGGCAGCCTCACCAGTGATCCGTGCAGGGTACCAGAGCCCATCCTGCTGCTTGGCCAGACACGCAGAGCCGGCCTGCAGGGAGCTCAGATCCGGGTCCTGGAAGGGGCGCAGCTCGTCCACAGAGACCACCTGCCCGTGGGAGAACCTGCAGGGAGGACCAAGGGGCGGCACTCAGACACTGCCCACCAGGGGCATGTGAACCCTGGAGAACCAAGTCCACCTGCCTGGACACGGCCCTGAAGGGAGGGAGAGACAAGGAGACAGACACATACACACATGTAGTGCACACACAGGTGCCATACACGTACCCATGTGCATGCATCCGTACACATATGCACACACGTGCACGCTGTCTCGCTCTTACTCCTGGGAAGGACGTGGGCACTGTAAGGAAGAGATCTCACGTTGCCCCCTGGGCCAGAGTGATAACGTGACCAGCAGACAGCCTTGTGATAAGTGTCCACCGCTTCCACCGGACATGAAGCCCCAGACAGCAACAGTAACAACCCAGTTACAACAGTGGTGCCTTGACTTTAAGAGATCAGCGAAATTAGCCTGACCTGTGGTGGCGCAGTGGATAAAGCGTCGACCTGGGAACACTGAGGTCGCCAGTTCAAAACCCTGCACTGGTCTGGTCAGGGCACATATGGGAGTTGATGCTTCCAGCTCCTCCCCCCTTTCTCTCTTTTTCTCTCTCTCTCTCTCTCTCACTCTGTGTCTCCTCTCTAAAATGAATTAAAAAAAAAAAAAAGAGATCAGTGAAATTAAAACTAAAACCAAGAGACAGAGAGACACAGAGAAAGAGAGAGGAGGAAATGTGAGGACTACAACCTTTGCTTTGCCAAATGAAGACATTAGAAACCACATGAACACCCTGCTGTGCCATCATGTTGAGAGGAAACTGCTTTAAGCTCACGGGACCAACCAGAACTGGCATCTGCCCACAACACAGAGTCAACGCCAGGCATGACTGTCTTTCAAGGCAGGAGTTGGTGGTGACAGAGAGAGAGAGAGAGAGAGGGAACAGAAGGCACGCTAGCCAGCTCCCACGGGGGGGGGGGGGGGGGGACAAAGATGGCTTCCGGGCAGTTCCTTCTTACACCTGGCTGTCCGCAAGTACCTAGGGAACTGCCAATGGTCAAATGGCACCAGCAGCTGCAAGTCTGGGCCCCAAATGGACAGCCGTGGAGACTGTGGTTGAAGAGCCCTGCTCAAATGAGGAGCAAAACTACTTGTGCAAAAGGGAAGGACTCAACCCAGGTGAATACAACCAAATGCCACCTTCCACGCACACGCGCACACACATACAGTCCATCCACAGACACAGTACACAGCAGACACCACCCACTAAACGTTTCTGCAGGAATCTTCAGTGATATCAGAAACCTTAAAATTTGGTATACTTATTAAACCTAGCAAGCACTTCAAAAAAAAATAATAATGAAAGGTATGCCAAGATTTAGCCACAGTGATGCTAACCAAATACTATGAACACTTGGAAATAACCTGAATTTCCAACCATGGGAAGTCGTTCACAGCAAATTCACAGGTGAATGCAAAGCTAAGAGAACGGGGTAAACTGACCAACAGAATGAAAGTGTCATCGGAAGAGCGGTGAGTCAGGGGAGACACCCCCGCAAGCCCCTGCCCACAACAAGCAGAGAGACACACAGCAGAGAAAGGATGTGAACCTGGAAGCAGTCACTGGAACGACATGGAAGACTCCGAGCTCAGCCACGGCCAAGGACGGAGGGTATCGACTCGTCTCCACGGAGAATCAGGCTGAAACTGGGCAGAACTGTCAGCATGCATAGCTTCAGAGCTCCGGGAGTCGACTGAGCCCACCACACACCGAGAAGGGGTGACACTTGGGACAGAACTGGGGGGTGGGGATGCGTGGGGGGCTGCTCCCGGCCCGCCCAGGTCTCACCTGCAGAGTGGCAGAAGCAGAGAGTGGACATGGGAAAGACGGTGAAAAACCAGGGCCTGTGGCTAAAAGGAGTGAGGCGAGAACGTACAGCTTGGAGGGCCTGGCGTCGGGAGCCGGGAGCAGCGGACACTGGGCGGGTCTGGTCTTCACCAGGGAGACTGTGAGCATGAACGGGCCACAGCGCACTGCACACTGCACGCACCTGGGGCCCTCTCGGAAGCTGTGTGCATGTGTCAAGAGCTCTGAGTGACGTCGGACCGGACCGAGTGAAAGCACAGGGACAAGTGCTACCTGAGCTCACGCAGACCAACTGGCGGAGGGAGAAAACCCTCTGGGAAAGGCAGGTTTGAGCACGGCCTCTGGTTAAGTCCTTGGTGGGCCACTCAGCTACACAGACAGCGGGTAGCAAAGAAACCAGACTGAAAAGTGAAATTAAATTTAAGAATCTGAGCAGAAATATCAGAGGCTGCACACTATGGGATGGTAGGGACAGGCTTTTGTATTGTAGATCCAGAAAACTACTGAAACAAAACAAAACACTCAAGAAAACAATTAAGAATCCTGAGTTGTTACAGTATATCGTCTGAAATGTCAAGATTTCAATAAGAAATTGACTAGAAACGCAAACAGAAAAGTGTGACCTGTATTGTGGGGAAATAAAAGCAGTTGACAGAATCTGACTGAGCAGCAGATACGGTGAAGACTTCAAAGTAGAAAGTATTGCATATATAAGTATGTTCAAGGAATTAAATGAGAATATAATGGAAACAGAATCTTAGAAGAGAAGTAGAAATTATATAAAAGGAGTCAAGTGGAAATCCCGGAGCTGAAAAGAAGAATTCACTAGAATTCTGGCTGCCAGTCTAGCACATACGGAGCTTGGAAATCACCCCTGCCCTAACAAAAAGTAAAAAGTGGGACACTGGACAGTCCCTCGGGCCGTACGCGCACTCGTAAAGGCAACTACAGAAGGAACCAGAGAAGCAAGCAGTAGTACATTCGGTTTGTAACTCACTTTGTTCCCCTAAAAGATTTAAAAGACAAATTCATTCATTAAGCAATACTCAGAGATCCACGTTTCTGGGCACACAATGTACAGACATCATTTGGAACGATGACAACGTAAGAGGGACAGTGCAGGAGCAGAGCTCTGTGTCCTACTGGCACTGAATCGACGTGGATTCAAGCTGGGTTTTTAAATAGTTTACAATGCTAATCACAATCCCCAGAGTCACCATTATTAAGAAAATAACACAAAAAATACAGGGTGGGCAAAGTAGGCTTACAGTAGTAAGTCTGTGAAACAGTTTTTTCACGTTATCGTTTATTAATTATTGTATTATTTTCCACATGAATAACTGTAAGACCACTTTTGCCCACCCTGTATGCAGAAAAGGAAAAAAGAAGGGAATCAAAACGATACTCTGGAGAAAACAAACACTAGAAAAGCAGCAATGGAGGAACTGAGGAACAAAATGCTGTAAGACACATAAAAAATGGCGGAGGTCAGTCTTTGCTTATCAGTAATTACTTTAAGTATAAGCAGATTAAACTCTAAATAAAAAGAAGACATTAGAAGGATGGATTGAAAAATTGCCCCATTTGTCTCACTGGTGGTGGCACAGTGGATAAAGCTTTCACCTGCAATGCTGAGGCCACCGGTTGGAAAACCTGGGCTTGCCTGGTTAAGGCATATAGGACAAGCAACCAATGAATAACTAAAGTGAGGCAACTATGAGTTAAGACTTCTTGCTTTTCCCACCCTCCTTTCTCTGTAAAATCATTTTTTTTTAATTATCCAATTTGCCTGACCAGTGGTGATGCAGTGGATAAAGTGTTGAGGTCCCAGGTTCGAAACCCCAAGGTCGCAGGCTCATCTGCTTGAGCATGGGGTGACAGACAGGATCCCATGGTCGTGGGCTTGAGCCCAGGTCGCTGGCTTCAGTTGGAGCTCCCTAGCACCCCCAAGCCAAGGTACGTATAAGAAAGCAATCAATGAACAACTAAAGTGCCACAGCGAGTTGATGCTTCTCATCTCTTTCCCTTCCTCTCTCTCTTGTGCTAAAAAAATAAAAAAGATATCCAGGCCCTGGCTGGTTGGCTCAGTGGTAGAACGTGAGCCCAGCATGTGGAAGTCCCGGGTTCGATTACCGGCCAGGGCACACAGGAGAAGCGCCCATATGCTTCTCCACCCTTCTCCCTCTCCTTTCTCTCTGTCTCTCTCTTCCCCTCCCTCAGCCAAGGCTCCATTGGAGCAAAGTTGGCCCCAGCACTGAGGACGGCTCCATGGCCTCGGTCTCAGGTGCTAGAATGGCTCCGGTTGCAGCAGAGCATCGCCCCCTGGTGGGCATGCCGGGTGCATCCCGGTCGGGCGCATGCGGGAATCTGTCTGTCTGCCTCCTTGCTTCTCACTTCAGAAAAATACAAAAAAGAAAGAAAAGAAAAAGGTATCCGATTCTGTGCCATCGTTAGGAGACTCACTGGGGTCAGGACAAGAGGTTGAGAGTGAAAGGGAAGCTACCAATAGCTTAGCGGGAGGTTTTTATAAAAAAGGTTGACTACCCCTGGACAGTCAGATAAAGAGGAGTTATGCTTACACCTGAAACTAGTACAAAATAATGTTGAACATAAAGTGTAACGGAAAAAAAACCATATATATATATATATATAAATTAATGAGAGCATCAACCCATCAGGAAGCTATGACTATCAACATACACAGGTCTGTTTAACGAGAGAGTCCCAAAAATCTATGAAATAAAAAGAGAATTAAGGGTGAAATATAAGAGCTGAGACTTCAACACCCCCCTTTCAACAATGCAGAGAGAAACCAAATGAAAGGCCCTAAACAAAGAGAGGACTCGAACGACACTGGGACCAACCAGCCCTGGGGACACCTGCAGACCCGGCCACCCAGCAACAGCAGAACACACAAGCCTTCCCAGGGACACACGGGACATTCTGCAGGTCAGGACACATGTGGGGCCTCAAAACACGTCTCAGTCAATTTTAAAACACTGAAATCATACAAAGTACCAGGGGGGAGTGAAATTAGGAATCAACAGTGGAAGGAAATCTGGAAAATCCACAAACACGTGGAGATTAAGCAGCACAGTCTTGACCAAGGGCCAACGAGGAGGAATCAGAAGGCAGGTCAGACAGCTCAGAGACGAATGAGGATGGGAACAAACTCACCGAACTGTGGGCTCCTGGGAAATGCAGCTGCAAATGCCAACTCCAGGGAAGAGGAAAACCTCAAATCAATAATCTACTGTATACCTTGAAGAATTGGAAAAAGAGCAAATAAACTCAAAGTAGCACAAGGAAGGGAATAATGAAGGTTACAACAGAAATACATGAAATAGAATCAACAACAGAAACATAAAATAAAACTGACAGACCTTTAGCAACACTGACCAATAAATAAGAGAGCACTCAGAGAATCCAGGAAAGAAAGGGGACACTATTTCCCACCTTAGAGATACACACAAGAGACTAATGTGAGCAATTCTATACCAACAAATTAAGATACCTCAGATGAAAAGGGCAAATTCCTAGAAACACAAAAACAACCAAAGTAGACCCCAGGAGAAACAGAAAATCTAAATAGACCTATAGCAAATAAATCCAGTCATTAATCAAAAAATGTCCAACAATAGCAAAAAGTCCAAGCCCAGATGGCTTCACTGGTAAATTCCATCAAATGTTTAAAGAAGAATTTACACCCGTCTTTCTCAAACTCTTCCAAGATTCCCGACACCCTAGCCAGACAAAGACATCACAAGAGAAGGAAACGACAGACTAACAGCCCATTGGGAACAGAGAGATGGAAACAGCCTCAACAAAAAACTAGCAGACTGAGCCTGACCAGGCGGTGGCGCAGTAGATAGAGCATCGGAATCGGACTGGGATGCGGAAGACACAGGTTCCAGACCCCCGAGGTCGCCAGCTTGAGCGCAGGCTCATCTGGTTTGAGCAAAAAAGCTCACCAGCTTGGACCCAAAGTCGCTGGCTTGAGTGAGGAGGGGTTACTCGGTCTGCTGAAGGCCCGCGGTCAAGGTACATATGAGAAAGCAATCAACGAACAACTAAGGTGTCGCAAAGAAAAACTGATAATTGATGCTCCTCATCTCTCTCCGTTCCTGATTTTCCCTGTCAATCCCTGTCTCTGACTCTCTCTCTGTCCCTGTAAAAAATAATAAAAAAAAACTAGCATTTTAAAGGTTTCTACACCACAACCAGGAATGTGACGCTAGTCCCACACAGGGAAGTCACTCAGTGTAACACATACGGTCACAGAACAAAGGGAGATCACACAAGAGCATGTCGATGGATGCAGAGCGGGCACCTGAAAAAAAGTCCAACGCCCTTCATGATAAAAACACTCAACAAATCAGGGACAAACTTGAGGGCAGGGATGGAAGCCCACAGTGGCCTCACATTCGCTGGTCAAAGACGGAAGCTCCCTGCCGAGGCAGGAGCAACACAAGGGCTTCTGCCCTCACCACGTGCTCCCATGTTGTCCTGGGGGTTCTAGCCAGGCCAACTAGGCAAGAAAGAGAAACGAACGTTATTTGATTTGGAGCAGAAACGTTAAAAGCATCTCTACTTGCCAAGGACATGGCTCTATATATAACAATCCTGTATCATGCACAAAAAATCCTGTTTGTGACCCCATTGTGAGCCTGGAGACGCCATCTCCCACAAAGAGCAGCCAGGGCTTCTGGGAGGCATGCCCACTCGGACAGGAAAAGCACGGATGGGGGGGTTCCCCCATTGACAATGGGGGCCAAAGGGAGAGAGGCGTCAGCCCAAAGAGGCTTCCGCTTGCTGAAAGTGTGACAGTTCCCATCAAGGATCAGAATCATGCCTTGGCCAAATGGCTCGGTTGGTTAGAGCATTGTCTGAAGCACAGAGGTTGCTGGTTCAATCCCCAGTCGGGGCACATAGAGGAAATGATCTATGTTCCTGTCTCTCTCTCCTTTCCTCTCTTGCTAAAGCAGTGGTTCTCAACCTTTTTTGAAGTACCGAACCCACCAGTTTCATATGTGCATTCACCAAACCCTTCTTCAGTGATAAATAAAATATGATTTTTTTTCCAAATTCAAGACATAGGTATATGTTTTTTTACTGGTGCACAAAATGAGCCGTGCATGAACATCACCTTGCTCAAAGAACAAAACCAACAAAGTGCTTGAACTCACAACAAATGACGGTATTACTTTATTCTGGCCTCCACGGCAGAGGCTTCTCGGAACCCCTGAGACCGACTCATCGAACCCTAGGGTTCGATAGAACCCAGGTGAAGAACCACTGTGCTAAAGTCCATGAACAAAAACTATATATATTAAAAATAAAAATAAAAAGTTTGAAAAAAAAGAGGACCAGAATCACAATAGATTAAAACTCATCAAATATATTTAAATCCATAGGCCATCATCTTCTCAGTATGAAAGAGAACCAATTCATTCTTTTGCAAATTAAGTAAACAAAACAGGAAGCCTATTAGTCCCAGGTGGTGGAAGGAGGGTGTTTGTAGGTAGTTAGTGGACCTAAGCCCCGCGGGGCAAGTACAGTGGCTCCCCGCAGCCTCGGCAGTCACAGAGCCACCGCCTGGGGTTGCTGCACGGGTAATGAGTAAAACAGACCTCGGAAGAGTGCCCGGTGCAGAGAAAGCCGCAGAGACATGCAGCCTCGAACCCTGGCATGGACATCACGCGATGAAGTGCAGAGGCTCAGGGTAAGGATGAAAAGCTTAGCCTTCTGTTCCCTCTTTTGTGCTGGTGTCCTGCACCGTCCACTCTGGACACTCACTGGCACACTCTGATTTACACACTTTTCTGCACGCACGCTATACGTAAATAAAATCTGCAGAGAAAGAAGGCAGGAAGGAGGCAGACACGCACATTATAGTTTAATAAGAGAAGTTTGCTAAATAAAACTTTGGATCTAGCTAAAAATCTACTAAGAAATAGGATGACCAATGAACTAAAGACAGTTACTCTGGACTGTTGGCTAAAAAAATAAATTATGCCTGACCTGTGGTGGTGCAGCGGATAAAGTGTAGACCTGGAATGCTGAGGTCACCAGTTCAAAGTCCAGGCTTGCCCAATCAAGACACTTACTAGACACAACTACCTAAACTTGATGCTTCTTGCTCCACCCCCCATTCTCTCTCTTTTCTCTCTAAAATTAGTAAGTATAATTTTTAAAAAAAAGATTCTCAAAGTAAATTATCCACTAGGAATTTTAGTAAGTAACCCTTCCAAAGATAAAGTAAAAAGTAGCAAAATTAAAGCTTTTACACTAAGAGAAAGAAGACAACACGCTAACCATAAAAACCTGAACATAAACAAGACACTTTTGTTTAATCCATCATACGTAATGATACAAAGCCTATTTTTTATAACATCCTTATCCAGCAGGTGAGGAGTGCATTCTGAATTATAGGTAAAAATCCAGTGGCCCCTAGAATTTGCTTTAATGTGTGAGGTCCAGGGGCAGAGAAGCGGGCAGGGAGAGGGGATGCAACCAGACTGGGTGAAGGATGACCAGTGAGAGAGTTAGAAGACAGAGTGGGAGGTCCTCGTGCCAGCCTCTCCAATGGTGTGCATGGTGGCAAACTTCCCTAATAAGGGCCGACTTTAAGAAGTTTAACTTTGAAGAATAAAAGTGCTGATGGGGAGTGGGGGCTTCTTTTCAATTCCTGCCTCTTCTACCCTTGATTTAACCTGAGAAAATCCGAGAGAACAGCTAAACAAGGACACTGCCTGGAACACACTGGCCGGTCAGGCTCCCTCCTGTTGGCGTGAGCGGCTGGGCACGGAGGGAGCCACGACCCTGGTCCTGTCTCCAGCCCCGTGAGGCGACCGGCCCAGGAGCAGAGCTTTACCTGCAACTGTCCTGGAAGCGGCACTTGCCCTCCAGGAAGAAGGGACAGGGCTTCAGGGACTTGTGCGTGGGGTAGAGGTAAAGCACCCGCACGGCGGGGGAGCCGTCGTCCGCCTCCTCTGTGCCCACGATCATGGCGTTGTGATACTCCAGGGTGCCCCAGGCGCTGTAGTAGGGGGCGTTCACCTTCCTCCCACTCAGCTCTTCCTCGTCCTCAGAATCCTCCCCTTCATCCTCCTCCCGCCCGGGCTCGCTGGGTGCTGGACCGGCTTCTCTTTCGGGTTCAGTGTCCAGTTGTGCCCTGGCGGCGACTGGCCCGTCCGCGGCCTCAGCAACGGCCGGCTGGAAAGCCACGTCCTCCTCGCGGTCCTGCGCCGGGCGCTCCCCATCCAGGCTGGCCAGCAGCTTGCTCTTTCGAACGGACACCAGGCTGGCCTCGGTGAGCTCGATCAGTTCCTTCAGGTCCCCCTGGAGCTGGCGCAGGTCGGCCAGTTCGGCGGGGTCCAGGCCGGCGCCCAGGGCCAGCTCCACCTGCTGCAGCTGCGCTCCGTATGTGCGGAGCGCGCTCTGCAGGCTCTCCTCGTCCATCCTGCGGGGACGGCGGGGCAGGTCCCGGGTCCTCACGCTCACGGGGGGAGGTGGGAGCGGATCTGCGAGGAAGAGAAGCCAGGTGAGCCCGGCTCCGCCGCCCGGAGGCTGACACCGAGCCCGGGGCCTTCGGCTGCACTCGGGGCCGCACAGAATCCGCACAACGGCCCGCGGAGCCGTGTGCACGTCTTCCTCGTCGGAGGGACGGCGGACAGGCTGGGAGAGGTGATCCGCCCCGAGCGGCCTTGGCTCCCTTCCCGGCCGCCCCGCGCCCTCGCTCCTGCCCCCGGGATCCGCTCAGGACGCTGCGCCCGCCCCAGCCTCCCGTTCTGCCGGCCTCCGCCGGACCTGTCACGTCGGGCCCGATCGCCCAGACCGCGCCCCTCGCCCTGGACCGGGAGCCTTCTCCGCGCAGTCACCCGGCCGCGCCATAGAGAGCCCACCGGCCTCACCGGCTAGAGCGGCGCAGCGCCCGGCTTCCGCCCTCGCAGCCGACCGGCACTTCCTCTCAGGCACCGCCGCCGCCGGAAGTGTTTGTCGCGGGAGCCGACGGGAAGCGTGGCGCGGGGGCCGCTGGGACGGCTCCGACCCTACCCGGGCGGCCAGCCGCGTCCCATCGGGCGCTGCGCGGAGCAGCGCGGGTCGGCGCGGGGTCAGCGGGTCAGGCGCGCGGCAGCTCCGGCCCGGACGGGCGCAGGTAGGCCGGGGCTCGGTCGCCGCCTCCGGGGAGGACGGGGCGGGGCTGGGCGCGGGGGCCGACGCCGGTGCCAGAGCGGGTTGGGCCCTGGCGCCTCTCACGCGTCGCCCCCTGCTCGCCGCACGGCTAGTCCGCGGCCGCCGCCGCCCCGCCGCCGCACGCACCCCCGCCTCGGAAAAGCGGGGCGTCCCTGTGAGTCGCCCGCAGTGGTCCTGCCGTGAGCCCTGCGCCACCTGACGTGGTGACCCCGAAGCGATAGGGCACGGCGGTGGTCCGCGGGCGCGGTGGACGGTGTGGGCGGGGCCAGGCTGGGGGCGTGGTGGCTTGTGTGGGTGGGGCGTCATGCCGTGGGCGGGACCAGGGCGTGGTGTGTGGGGGCGGGGCCAGGGGCAGGCTGGGGGCGCGGTGGGCCGTGGGGGCGGGGCCAGGCTGGGGCGTGGTGTGTTGTGTGGGCGGGGCCAGGGGCAGGCTGGGGCGCGGTGGGTTGTGTGGGCGGGGCCAGGCTGGGGCGCGGTGGGTTGTGTGGGCGGGGCCAACGCTGGGGGCGTGGCGATCCCGCGGTCCTGGCCTCAGCTCCCGCGCCTGGGCAGGATGTACACGTTGCTGTCCGGGCTGTACAAGTACGTGTTCCAGAAGGACGAGTACTGCATCCTGATCCTGGGCCTGGACAATGCCGGGAAGACGGTACGCTTCTCCCTGTCCGCACCTCGCTGGCCTCCGTCCTCGCGTGGCCAGCTCACCACCCGTACAGAATCCAGCCCCTTTCCAAGGCCATGGGACAGTCACCACCATCTGCTTTAAAAGCAAGATGTCTGCTCTTGGAACAGGCCCGAGGAGGGGTGTTAGGGGGACATCCTTGAACTACTCTAGCACCTCTTGTCTGTCTCTTCCTCTCCCCTCAGACCTTCCTGGAACAATCAAAAACCCGATTTAGCAAGAACTACAAGGGGATGAGTCTCTCCAAAATCACCACCACCGTGGGTCTGAACAGTAAGGCAATCGCTGAGGCCTGAGGGGTGGGTTCCACCCCTGAGGATACTGTGATGTCCACAACCACAGAGTCCCATGTGTGAGGCTGCTGGCTCTGGTTGGCCCCCTCCCAGGAGGACTAGGGTGGTGTGCTGTCCCCAGGAGAGCTGGGAGATGGTGTGTCGGGGACTGGGGCCACAGCCTCACCAGGCTTCTTCTCTCCCCAGTCGGCACTGTGGACGTGGGAAAGGCTCGGCTCATGTTCTGGGACTTAGGGGGGCAGGAAGAGCTGCAATCTCTATGGGACAAGGTGAGACGGATGCACACACCTCCTGGCTCTCGTACTGTTTCCTTCCAGGTGGCCTCTGTGGTTCCATCCTTTCTTTTCTCAGAAGGCCTCAGACTCACCTTTCTTTGCTGTGGCAGCAGCTTCTGTCACCTTAGTTCTTGAGGCTCCGCAGCCCCCAGTCCTACCCTGGTGTCTGAGTCAGTTCCCTGAGGCTAAGGACCACCTTGGTTCTTTTCAGCGTAAATATGCTGTTAATGAACGTGGGACAAGCCAGAAAGCGGCTCAGAACCTCCCACGGGAAAGGCAGGGTGCGGGCCTGGTGCCCAGCACCCCACCAGGCCTGAATGTCTCCATGTGGTTCTCTGCTCTGGCTCAGGACCCGTCCTCCCTGGTGGCTCTTCTCCATCAGGCAGCAGTTGCCTTCTCTTTTGACATAGGGTTTGGGCATTTCTGAGATAGCGTTGTTCTTCCTGCCACACACCCCAGGCTGGACGCAGCACTAGGCACTGGGGTGCAGCAGTGACAGTGGGCAGAGCAGATCCAGCTCCTTCTCTTAGGCAGCCCCCCCCCAGTGCACCGTTATGGTGGATTTGGTACAGCTTAGTTTGGGGGTACAGACGTGGCCTCCTGACATTTACTAGCTGCCCATGGGTTTAGAACCGAGTGGCAAGGTCCTGATTTCTGGTTTGATCCCAGCAGCAGGTACCTAGTATCCTTTTCTGTCCCCCGCCCCTCTCAAGTACTGCCTCCTGCCTTGATTTCCAGCCAGGAGGGCAGCTTCTGTCCTGTGGCCAGAAGGTGTGGCCATTGAAGTCATCTAGAGGCAGGGCCGAGAGCCGGCTTACCTGTCTGAAGCCCAGACACATGTGAGGAGTGAAGCAGACCCTGCACTTTGTTGTTGGTTAGGGTCTCAGGGGCTACTACTGAGATGGAGGTTGGGGTGCGGGATGCATGTTGGGGTCAGAAGCTAGGAAGGGAGTGGGAAGGATGCAGGACTGGGCAGCAGGAGGGACCAGTAGGGAAGCACTGGAGGAGAGTTGTTCCTCACACTGCCCAGGGCGGGCCCAGCTGGCCGGGCCTCTATACCACTTAGTGGGTCACCTTGGTGGACTGTTCTGAGCAGCTGTGATCTGATAATGTGACTCTTTGTGGGTCCTGTCCGAGCCATCAAAGGAATGTCCACCGGGCACCTTGCCTACCACTGGGCAGCAAGGCCTCTGTGGGTGACCAGTTCCTGCGTAGGCCACAGCCCACCATGCACCGCTTACGTTCACGTCTCTGATTTGGTGAGTGGCTCCTCCAAGGTCCAGGGCCTCCGTTGAGGGGAGGCTGGACGAGCGACAGGAGAGGGAGAACTGTGGGCTGGTCCCTCAGGTAGCACTTCTGCAGGGGCACCCTGCCTTCTGCCGGTG
The DNA here is from genome assembly GCA_037038555.1 of Rhynchonycteris naso. Lineage (NCBI taxonomy): Eukaryota > Metazoa > Chordata > Mammalia > Chiroptera > Emballonuridae > Rhynchonycteris > Rhynchonycteris naso. The sequence continues at coordinate 169,007,365 of CM073001.1, read as the reverse complement.
GGCTCGTTTATCCCTACCAGGTGGGACCTCTGCCAGGATGCCCAGGAAGCAACCAGGGTGTGTGACTCAGCGGGTCCCTGCTGTGCCCCTGTGAGGGGGTGCTGCAGTGACCACAGATCAACCCTGCCAAGCCCAGAGCTGTGGTGGGGCATGTGCTAGGGTCCTCTGTGGGCCAGAGAAAATGGTGAGACGGGCTCTTGATTCCTCCCTAATTTCCTGACTGGGGCCGTGTTTTCCCACACCAGTGGGACCTCCTGGTATTCGGCCATAAGAGGGCTTCTGGCATCTGTTCCTCTAGGCTACACCCAAGGGACTGGTGTGTGCCTACCCAGAGGCCAAGCTTGGGCTCTGCCCTATTTCCAGTGGTTTTTTAGGGTCCCCCCTCCATGAGAGGGGTGATGCAACCATTGGGTTCTGGGCTGTGGGGCAGCCTGCTCTGTCCTGGCCTTGCGCACATTCAGCCCCGGATGTGCTGGTCCCATCGCTGAGCCGTCACCCTACCAGGGCCCTGGCACAGGCTGCGATTGAAGTTCTTTGCCACCCACGGGCTAGTGCTGATTCTCTCACTGGGCTGCAGACACTCTAGGTCCCTTTCTGCATGGAGACCTCCACCGTAGGGCCTGCCAGCTCCCGGTGCCAGGGGTAAGGCGGCCAGCGTGCTCCTGGGGCAGCTGCAGCCCTCACACCATTTAGCATTAAGGTCTGCGTGCAGGATGCACACCCTGTAAAGCCCAGGGCCACCTCTGTAGCAAGTGCAGACAAAGGCTTGTCGTAGATGGGGTGAGGGCCACACCCAGGAATGCTCGAGTGTCCTTCGACTCACTGACCACTGGCTCATCCTGCCCAGTCTGCAGAACAGCCTGGCTGTGCTGGGTAACAGCAGGAGAGCAACGAGATCCTGTTGTCTGCTCCTCAGTGTGGACGTTGCCAGGACTCTTCTGGTTGGTGTGGGAGGTAGACTCAACAGACCTGTGGCCGTGTCCCCTGTTCCCCAGGCCCAGTGGGTCTGTCCCTCAAAAGGCCCTGCTTTGTGCGTGTCTTCCCAGGGTTGCTCTGTTCACTTGGCCCCTATAACTCAGACTCCAGGCTCTGGCAGTGAAGGGGTGTGGGGGCTCTGTTCTCCTGGCACCAATTCAGACTACAGAGCTCTGAGCTCAGTGATGCCGGCTTGGTTGTTGGCCGTGCTGTCCTGTCACAGAGAGAGCTGCAAATGTGACACTGCCTAGCCCCTCGGTGGCCAGCATGACATCCCACCGGTGTACTCACCTCTGGGTCTGCTGGGAACTGGCTTGGTCTGGCTTCCTCCAGCCCCCAAGCCTCATCTTTTCCTTTGGGACACCATCAGGCCATGGCTGTGGGTGGTTCGCAGGCGCAGATGCAGCCTCCGGGAAGTGGTCAGGGGAGGTGGCTACCCCTGTTCAAGGTCAGCAAGCCCTTCCTGAAGGGTTCTATGGGATCATACCTCCACTCTGTCCTACCTCCCCACCTTCGGAAAGGTCCCAGAAGAGTCTTGCAATTGGGGGGTGGCTGAAGACTCACGACTTAGCCCCCCGTTTTTCCCTCGCCCCCAGTACTACGCTGAGTGCCATGGCGTCATCTATGTCATCGATTCCACAGATGAGGAGAGACTGTCGGAGTCTAAGCGAGCTTTCGGTGGGTACAGCCCAGCTACGGCTGAGGGGATGTTTAGGTCCAGGCTACACATCCCATGTGTCCAGAGCTGGGCCATGTCAGGTCAGAAGAACCCTAGCCACGAGGGAGAGTGTCCCTGCCTGTGGAGAGGTGGGCATGGCTAGGCCTCAGGAGACAAAGGGGGCTGCTCACTGCTGCCTCTTGTCCATCCCAGAGAAGATGGTCACGAGTGAGGCTCTGGACGGCGTCCCCATCCTGGTGCTGGCCAACAAGCAGGATGTCGAGGTGAGCCTGCCCTATTGCCAAGGACAGGTGCCCATTCCAGGGAGACCTCCACCTTCCTCGGACACCCAAGCTCCATCTGCACAGAGCTCATGCTTATGGCCATGCAGGGCACCTTCTGTCCACTGGGGGGCGGCCACGGCCTGTCCCCAGGTGGCCCTTAGAGACCCAGCTGGTGCAGGAGAAAGCTCTAGAGAAAAAAGACACAGACCCCATGTGGGGGTATCAGTGCTAAGTCCAACCTGTTCGCTGCCTTTGGGGTTAGCAGCAGTGCCAGCATCACCCCCAGAACTGGGGGCTCTCTGGGAGGGACACAGGCTGTCCCCAGGACCACCAGTTAGCCATGCCCCTTGGAGGTGCTGTGCACAGGGAAGCGTCCTGAGCCTGCATCATAGGTCACTCCTATCTGTCCACCCCGACTGAGGCCACTCACTGGACAGGACCTCCTGGCCAGAGAAGCCCTGAGGGGCCACTGCAGCCTCCCACCTGGTCCTCAGCCCCCACCTCCCAGTTCTTGTCCTGCCCTGGCAGCTCTAGGGACTGCCCAGGGGTCCGGAAGGAGTCCTCTGGTGCCAGGAAACAGCCTGCCCCCCTCCCCCCCAGACTTGCCTCTCCATCCCGGACATCAAGACCGCGTTCAGTGACTGCACCTCCAAGATCGGCCGACGGGACTGCCTGACCCAGGCTTGCTCGGCCCTCACAGGGTGAGTGGAGCCCTAACCCTGACCCGAGGTCACGGGCGGCCCCGCCTCACACCCTCTGTCTCCACAGCAAAGGGGTGCGCGAGGGCATCGAGTGGATGGTGAAGTGTGTGGTGCGGAACGTCCACCGGCCTCCGCGGCGGAGGGACATCACGTAGGTGTGGCTGGCACCTGGGGCACACACAGCTGGAGCCAGGAGAGTGCACCTGTCGGCTAGAGCCACTGATCCTGGGGTGCAGCTGGCACCTGAGCCGGGAGAATGCACCTGTCGGCTAGAGCCACTGATCCTGGGGTGCGGCTGGCTTTGCCTTTGGGTGTTTTCATTTGCTTTTGTTTTTTCTCTAAGACTTTTCTTCTGTGTTTTGAAAAATGTAGGGGCTCAGAGGCTTCTGCCAGGGGAGGGGGGGAAGCAGGGCCTGCAGCTGCCTCAGGCCTGGACCCCACTCGTGGCCTTGGTTGGTAGCTTTGGGGGTGCCCTTTGGAACTGCCACCCAGCAGCCCTGCCCACAGGCCCGGCCTGGTGAGGGCTTCAGGGTGCCTGGTTGGAAGTGGTGTTTCCAGAGCCACCACACACCCCTGGAGAAGGCTGGTGGGCCTGGCTGCCCTTGACCTCGCCCCCTCTAATGCTGGTGGTGGGCTGGGAGCTGGTGTTACCTGGAGGGAGACCTAGCCCACATCCCTGAAGGCCAGGAGGCCCTGGGTCCTGATGGAGCCTCAGGACTGGGCAAGGCGCAGTCTGACTGGGGAGCCATGTGTCCCACCCCCAGTGGCCTGACATCACCACAGTTTGATCCCCAGTGAGGTGGAGAATGCTGGAAGTGGGCACTCCCCTAAGTACACCTGGCCTGGGGCCTACCGGGGACGACTGTGGGTGCCAGCTCTTGTGCGTCAGTGGAAGGGGTGCTGGGAAGTGGGTGGGTCCCCATGTTGCCCAGTTGGTGGTGTGCTGGGCCTGTGCTCCTGGCTCGGGGGGGGGGCGAGGGCCTCTTCTAGGCCTGTGCCCAGCACAGAGACCCTCCAGGCAAGGCCAGCCTGGGACCCTCCTCTGTGGTCCCTGAGGAAGCTGGCGACACCCAGTGGGCCTGGCCATGATGGGTGTGTGTATGAAAAATAAAAATGGTCTGAGTGGCTCCTGTCCATCCTTCCTCCAAGTGCCCAACTCTGTGCAGTGACCACAGTATAAGGACTCCCAGGCTGGAGACGTGGCCCATCCAGGCCCTGCCTTCCTGCTCTGTGGGAACAGTCTTTACCCCAGCCTCATGGCCTAGGGTCAGGTCAACCAGACTGCCCTACTGCCCCAGTGGGGCTTGAGAGGAGCTGTTGGGAAAGGATGAGTGGGGGTGGGTGGAGACCCAGTGGCAGGTGGGATGGCTTATGGGGAGTCCTGGGCCTGTGGGGAGGGTAGGGGAGGGGATCCCCCATCCTCTCCCAGGGCAGAGGAACCCTTGTGAGCCTGCCTGAGAGGGAAAAGCCATTTCCCAGAAAGCCAGGGGGAGGTCTTTGGCTGGTCCCTCCTGGGAAGTCCCCTGTTGGTAGTGAGTGGGTGGAACTAAAAAGGAAGACCGGAGCCAGTCCAGGGAGTCTTCCACATTGGAGTGCCTGGACTTGGTAACACTCCTGGGCTGTGCCCCCCTCCTGCCACTCACTGGCCAGTCTGACCCACCTTCCACACTGTCCCGGCTGCCAAGAGCTTGGCTTGAGGGGTCCCAGAGAGCCTCAGGCTCCCCCACTGCCCTCCAAGTTGGAAGGGCCACACCTGTCACCTGGCTGTATCCCACAACCCCACCATCAAGACCTGTCTTAGTGTGTATGTGTGTGTGGGTGGGGGGGTGTCTGAGGGCTCTGGAAACATCCGTGCTGTCCCCATCGTGCTCTGAGCAGACACAGTACTGTTTTACACAACCAGTTTTGCAAAACAGCTTTATAAAAACTAAACTTTATGCTTGGTCAGTAAAATAAATAGGGGAGGAGGGGGCTGCTCACCCAGCCAGGAGGAAGCGCTTTCGGACGGTGCGCTCCAGAGCCCGCAGCCTGGCTGCATGCAGGGCCTGCAACAGCCCCTCCACTAGTCCCCCGGGTTGTGCCTCCCGGAGCTCCGTGAGCTGCTGCTGCAGCTTCTGCTGCAAGGACGCGCGCTCCTCCCATGAGTGCTGCGGATTCCAGGCCCCCTGGTTCGTCAGGGCATGCTGCAGCCGCAAAAGTGTCCTGAAGGAGACGTTCTGGAAAGCCACGAAGTCCACGAGGGCGCGTTCACATTCCTCAGTCTCTGCAGGAAAGTCAAGACAAGGTGGGGCTTGCAGTCTAAGACGAGGGTTCCCCAGAGAGGTGGCTCCTCCCCATTCCCTGTGCTCTCTGGCACCCCGGGGATGGGGGACAGGGGAGGGGGCGTCGAACAGGAGGACACCCCACGCTAATACCTGAGCAGTTACCTGCCCGGACTCCGCGCCTGGCATGGAAGAGGCTGGCCCCAGGACGTGAGCGGGGCGCGTGGGCCTCCGCCTGGGGTGAAAGTGGACCCTTCAAACTCTCTGGGCCTGTTTCCCAGTGGAAGGTGGGGAACAGCATCACCTGCCGGCGCTGAAGTCCTCAGCGCAGTGCAGTCAATGGGGCCGCCGCCACTACCCAGGGCTTCGCGGTGGGGCTCCGCGGTGGGGCTCTAGGATTCCAGGGGGGCCCTTCCCAGACGCCCACTAAGTGCTTCATTGTTTCCGGCTGAGCTTGGCGCCGCCCCTCACCTGGGCCCCTGGCTCACCTGCCCCCCCTGGCTCTGGCGTGCTGCGTGGGGAGTCCGTGCAGCTGGTGCACATGGCGTCGTGGAAGGGGGAGCCCGGCACGTTGAGGGCCAGGCCCAGGGCCGTGCAGTTGCGGTGGGGCTGGCACTGCTCGGAACTGGAGCTGTTGGCTGAGAAGGTGCCCGGGGGACACTGCTGGCACTGAGTGTTCTGGGTGGGGGTTCCTGGGGACGAGACGGGAGGGCGGGGTCAGGAGGAGCTGGAGCCTCCTTGGCCCAGCGCCGCGCTCAGGGGTCCATCACCCACCGAGGGCAACCACTCCAGAGCCGGGTGGGCAGGGCGTGTGCTCCACGCACAAGCCCGCGAGCGCGAAGTAACCGGGGCGGCAGCGGCAGGCGCGGTTGTGGACGATGGAGCACGGCCGTGCCTCCTCCTCGTTCTCGCCGCAGATGACGTTGCAGTAGCGGCAGCGCTGCAGGTAGTTCCAGAACTGCGTGTAGTGTTGCGCCGGGCACCGGAGGCACGCCGTGGGGCGGTCCCGGCGGCACGGCCGGTACACAAAGGTGCCCGGGGGGCACTGGCGGCACGTCAGCCATTCCTGCGTGTCCGCGTCCTGCCACAGATAGGTGGGCGCGTCTTCCACCACCCCGCACGGGTAGGCTGGCATGTCCTCCGCCATCCCGCCAAAGGCCAGCACCAGCAGCAGGAAGGGCAGCGCGGGCAGTGGGATCAAGGGCGGCCTCGCCGGCGTCTTCATGGTCCTCCCTGCAGGGGCGGGGCAGTAGGACTCAGCGGGGGGTACCAGCCAGCTGCAGCCCCGTCCCCACCTGTTCAGGCCTGTCTGCCGCACTGCCTGCAGCCAACCCCGGTGCTTCAGCTCTGGCCCGCGACTCCTATATGGGCTCAGCCTCGCCACACCCCGGGGAGGGGCCAGCGACCTTCAGGGGTCACGGTATGACCCAGTTTTGGGCAGCATTACAGCCCTCTCGCTTGGCCTAGCCCTCCGGAGCCCAGTGCAGGGGGCAGTCTTGGGAAGCCCTGCCTAACACTAGGGACGACAGCTCATGACCCAGTGTCCAGGATCTCCCCTGGTATCAGTGTCTTTGTGTGCGGCTCTGAGGACAGAAGCCGAGCCAAGTTCAAAGGGTTCAGGACACTGATAGGACAGGGTGTCCTGGCAGACACACCTTCCTTCCCAGCACCTCAAATCCCGCCAAGCCAAGAGCACATTGACAGCATGCCAGTGGTGCCAGCAGCTTTATTAGACGCCTGTCCACCCGCCTGAAAGCAGACCACTACCGAGGCGAGGCACAGGGCAGTGTCGTTGTCCCCCCCTCACGCCAGGGGAGCAGACAATTCCGAGTCCCCACTTCCAGTTGTGGAGCCCCTGAGGCTCCACCCACAGGCCAGCAGCCAGGGGGAGTTCTGGGGAAGCACCTTGTAGCACCTGGTTTCAGGGTACCTCCCACACAGCCCTAGACCAGGTTGCCAAGTCAGGTGGGCCAGACGCCCATGTGCACAGTGGATTGGCCTCCCTAATGGCTGGGCTCTTGGCCAAGGGGTTGCTGGTGCTTGGCCTTGTCCACTCCCAGCAGACAGGCAAGGGAGTAGTGGCCTCAGCTCCGGTCCCTGCAGTGCCCGGGTGTATCCAGAAGACCTGCTACTTCCAGCTGGGGCGTTGCATGTCCAGCACATCGCTCTAGGGGCCTGTGAAGACACAGAGGGCACTGGACATGCCTGCCAGGCACCGCTGACTACCCTGTCCCCTGGGAGGGGTGCCCAACAACCCTGTCCCCAAGACCTGGAGGTGCTGCTGCCAGAAGTCCTGGCATTGACTGAAGATGCAGGAGGGACAGTGTGAGTGGACAGTGTCCGCTGCCCTGCAGCTGGGCACACCAGGCCTGCTGCCCAGCAGTCCCTGCAGTCCCTCCCAAGAGACCTACCACACTCAGACTGTGTCTGTCCTTGGGGGGCACTGAGGGCCTGGCTGGGGTCCTCTGCACCCCCAGCTGGCTGCTGTCTGAGGAAGGAGGAGATCTTACTTTGGGTCCTCCCTGGTCTCTCCGTGGAGGGGTCTGGACACAGAGGAGTGAGTCAGGGGGTGCCAGGGCTGAGTGGGGTCTGGTGTGACAGGGTGGGGACAGCAGCAGCTGACACTAGGCAAGTGACCCTACCTGGCTGGGGAGCCCTGGAGGCAAGGTCAGGAAGCACCTCAGAGCTCCCCTCTCCGGGCCCTGGGGGCTCGGTGCCTGCGCCCGGGGTGGGCCAACCGGTCAGGTCTGCACACGTCTGACGGAAGCGCTGCTTGTGGTGCGAGCGCACAAACATGCTGAACCCTGTGGACGCGGTGCTCACGTGACGGGCCTTGTAAGGGAGCTGCTCAGTCCCAGCCTCCTCCCTCCAGCCTCCCAAGTCCCCTTCTGGGCAACTTGCTCTGCAGCAGGGGCAAGTCCTCGGGCCTCGAGGTGGTCAGTGCTGCGACGATGGCCACCACCTTCTCAAAGTCATCATCCCGCTTGTAGGTGGTCAGTGCTGCCAGGAGCTGGCTGCAGCCCACAGACCCCAGGGCCCTGCGCACGTCGGCCAGGTAGGCACGTGCGGCGGGCGAGACCCGCTGCTCCGCCCCAGGGGCACCTCCTGCCGGGCAGGGAACACAGACGTGCTGGGGGTTGAGGGGCAACTTTACACTGCCTCCCTCCCGGGGGCACAGCTCCAGAGCTCCTCCACCAGGTCACTCCTCCCCTCGGGGTCTTCAGCTCTGCTCCTGGCTCCGGTCAGAAGCCTGTTCAGGGAGCAGGTACCTTCGGGTGGTGGCCTGGAGACCATGTGAGGCTGGCCCTGGTTCAGGTGCTCTCCAGGATTCATGCACCTGGCTGCACCCTGGGACAGGGTTATCTTGGGGTCAGGCTCCCTCCTTCCTGAAGGAACATGGAGACAGCAGTCACCCCAAGGGTCCTGAGTGCTCCCCAGGAAGGAAGGTTGGGTGCACCCCCCTCCTCAACCCAACCTGCACAGCCCCATGGACATTATGTGCTTGTAGGGTGGGTGCAAGGGCACCCAGTGGCACCAATCCCAGGAGAGGGGTGACTGCTGAAGTCTCCTTGGAGTGGTGGGGGTTTTCAAAAGCCTCCCCCCCCCCATGACAGCTGTTCATAAACAGGGACAACAGAGCTCCCAGGTGTGTATGGCTGAGCTGTATGTGCTCTGGGGGCCACACCCCCTCCATGTGGTGCCACCTTGCAGCGGCCCATCAGACCCCCCATGCCCGTAGGAACAGTGAGGCTAGGCCAAGTTAGGAGCCACCCAAGGACCCTGGGTGCTGCCACCATCAGGGTCTGAGTTGGAAGGTTCTGCCTGGGTAAAGCCCTGCTCACCGCTGGGGTCCAAGGCTGGCTGGGCCCACCGCCTGTGTGGAAGGCTGTGCTCAGGCAGGTGGCTGCAGCCTCGGCCTGTGAGCTGCAGGCACAGCTCCTCAAACTGCTGCTTGTGGTGAGGCCGCACAAACTGGTAAAAGCCTGAGCATGCAGATGCACACGCTGTGGCCGCTGTGCCAGGCTGCGGACCCTGCAGCTGTGGGCCACCCACCTGTACCTCTGCTGGGGAACAGGGGTACCCGGGGTTCTGGTGGCCCACCCGGTGTCCTCTGGGGCCCCACCCCACGGCTGGGGCACCGTCCCAAGGGACCTTGCAGCAGGCTGTGCTTCTTGGGATCCTGGGCGAAGAGGGGACTGAGACGGTCCACCAGGGCCTGGAAGTCGTCTGAGCCCTTGTACTCCTGCAGGGCCCGGGCGAAGGAGTCAAAGCTGGCCTGGCTCAGAGCCTGCTTCACGGACACCATGAACAGCTTGGCCCTGTCCGCCTGCGCACCTGCTGCCGGCCCCTCCTGTTGGACACAGGGCTCCATTGAGGCAGACCCTCTGTCCCCGCAGGGTGTGGCTGGCAGGTGGGCAGGCACCCAGGGAAGGCAGCCAGGAGGGGCCTGCAGGGAGGCCACACTCCTTGGGAGCAGCACACAGAGTTGACTTCCCGGGCTGCCTCCCACCACCCTCCCTGCCCCCACCAATCCCTGCCCATGGCTGGATGCAGCAGCAGAAGTCACTCAGCCAAGAGGGCACTCCGGGCCTAGAAGACAGCAGCGCACAGTTAGGGTCACTCCTCAGAAACCAGGGACTGGGAGCATGCCCCCAGGCCCTGACACTGGGCCCTGGACCAGGAGGCATGGAAACCAGACGGGAGGGACCCAGGCTTTCTGGTCCGTCCAGTTCAGCCCTGAGGGCACAGGCCCCTGGCACCCAGCCCACTTCCTGACAGTGTCAGCCCCTGGCATTGCCTGGCTCTTCCCAGAAACCAGGCAGATGGACAGACGCACGGGGCTTTCCAGAGGCTCGGGCTGTCACTAGTCTGCTCTTAACTGCTCTCCTGTGAAGCGGGGAACACTGACCCTCCCCGTGTGTGGGCACATCAGCATTGACCTTGGACCAGAACCCAGCACTGCCCAGGGGAGCTGGCCCAGCTGCAGGCCCACCCCAATCCAGCCTCTGGGGCTGGGGCCTGACCACCGCCTGCTTTGGGGCAGGGGGAGGGACATAAGGCCTTCTGTGGAAGGAGCCCACGGGTCTGAAAGCCCAACTCTGACCACAGCTCTGCAGGACTCAGCATGGGGGAACTGCCACCAGAACAGGAGACGCCGTGGGCTGGTGCCAGGCGGTGCTGTTTTCACATACTTTGTGGGGGTGTCATGCTTTCACAGTAAAAGATTAAAATGAAAAAGAGAGTTGGGACCTCTGTAGGCTGGGCCCCCACAAGTCAACATCCACTGAGACAGCAGGGAAGCCCCGGGGCAGGAACTGTCTGGAAGATGCAACAGCTCTGGAACTAGAGGTAGACATTCCAGCCTAAACAGAGGTGGGGGCCACGCTGACCTTGGGGCCACCATGGTACCGCAGCCAGGCTGCACCCCTCAGCTCCTGCGCCCGCCTAAGGCCGATGCCTCCCCACGCCCCAGGGCAACACAGAGCCAGAATGACCGGCTTGGCTGCTCACACCTCACAGTCTGCTGGGTCAGGGCCACCTGCCATGGGACAAGACCACCACACTCCCAGGTGCACCTGTGGGTGACACACCCACCTGGCAGCTGACCAGCCTGATCTTCCTCCTCCCTCCTCTGTGCTCCTCCACAGACCTCTTCCTGCCTGGGAGGGAGGCGCTGGAGCAGCCCTGGGTCTGCGGGAGACACAGCTGTGGTCCCAACCCGCGCCCTCAGGGCCCCCTCCCTTGTGGCTGGGCGGACATGGTCCTACAGGAGCTGACCGGCCGAAGGGAAGGGAACAGAGGGGACGGCGCCGCAGGATACGGGGTTCACAGATCAGACTGGAAGTTGGGGACTTCTGGCCAAAAGCTACCGGGCAGGCGCCGGGTCCTGGCCAGGCAGGCTCCCAGCAAGGGCGCAGCAGAGCTGGACCCTGAATGGACAGCGTCGAGAACCCGCAGAGGTGTGATGGGGGCACCGGCCGGGGAGTTGGGTGTGTGCTAAAACCCCCGACCGCCTGCCCACCAAGGGGATGTATGGGTGAGAAGAGACAGGCCGTGCCTGGGGGCCTGTGTCCACCCTCTGCGGCCTCTGCACACGCACCTCCTCCTCCCCAGCCATGGCCTGGTCCCTCGGCTCTCTGGCCAGGTGCTCGCTGTGCTCCAGGGCGGCCAGCAGCCCCACAGGCCTTCGCTGCGTGTGAGCCGGCTCCTGATGGTATTCTACACACAAGCTGCCCTCAGTGTCCCCCTCGTCCCCGGAGGCTGGCAGTCCTGTGAGAGAGCATGAGCGTGGGGCCCACCCTGGGAGAGGGCAGGGAGCAAGCCAGGCCCCCCGGCCGCAGCCAGGCCCAGCCTGTCACGTCACCGGCCACACGCACCTGTGGGCTTCCGCCTCAGGCTGGGGACGTGCACGTCCAGACTCTTGGCTTTCTTGCTGCAGAGGGGCTGGAGCGGCACGGTCACCGTGACGGCAGCTTCTCCCTCGCCCAGGCTCGGGGCAGCAGCCAGGGGAGCTGGCACGGGCATCTGGACAATCACAGGTAGTTGTGTCCACCCAGCTCCTCCCGGGTGGGGGGGCAGGAATAAGAGGGCACAGCCAGCTGGGTGCCAGGACTCACTGTTTTCTGGGCAACCCGGAAGAACTGGGCCACATCTCGAATGACGTGGCCAAAGTGGTCGTACACCCTGACGTGGGGACGCACCCAGGACGGCAGCTGCGCTCTGGCGTCCGCACCAGCGAACCTGGCAAGAGGGGCCGTCAGCCCCGAGTCCCGGACGCCCCCCAGCCCTCCAGCCCAGGCAGGGGCCTCATGCAGGTGAGGGGGCCACACCTGTGGTCACAGAGGAAGATGACTCCGTAGTCATAGCGATGCCGGATGACCCGCCCGATGGCCTGGTTCACAGCCCTAGATGCCTGCTGCCGGTACCAGTCTTGCCCAGAGAGGAACTGGGGAGGGCAGCTGGTCACGAGGGCTCCAGGTCCACCCCTGTGCCCACCCGCGCTGCCCCACCTCACCTGCCCCAAGGCCCCACACTGGCCCTTCATCTCATCTAGAAACTGCATCTTGAGGATGACCCGGGGGTCCTTGCGTGGCGGATACGGGAGGCCTGTGACGATCACCCCTCGGCCATTTCCATCTGCAAAGTCCAGCCCCTCGCTGGCCTGGGGACAGTGCAGTCTTCACTCAGCAGCTCCACATGAGCCTCGACCTTCCCCAGCGTCCCCAACACGCTCACAGCCACATGCTCTCAGGTACGGGCAGCCAGCGGGAAGACCTCCAACCCTGGCCAGGCCCTGGCAGGAGTCCACCTCCTGGAACCTCACGGCCACTTATCACCCCTACCCACCATGGCTGGCCCAGCCAGGGTCAGGAGGGCTGCCCGCCTGACTCGTGTTTGCTGGAGGTAGGGCCCAGGGGAAGGGCTAGGCCTGTCCCCCCCACAACATAACCCCCACGTCCACGTTGCATGCTCTGTAGGTTAGGGATAACAAGCAGTGAGTGGGGAGCCGGACCCTTACGCCTCACCTTCCCCCGGCACACGGCCAGGAAGGCGGCGCCACGGGACCCTGGGGAGGTGACACTTGCGTAGTAAGCACCCATCACCTGGAAGGAGAGGCGGGTCATCTGGAGCCAGGACACCAGCCCCTTCTACCTCCAGCAGCAAGACCCCATGCCTCATCCCCTGAGATGAAGGACTGTCCCAGCCAGGAGGCTGGGATCCATTCTAGAAGCTTCTTCATGGCCCGGGCTCCCAGGCTGACTTGTACGCAGCACCCAGGGCCTGCTCAGTGGTTCCTAGGAAACACAGGGACCGCGTGGGTGGGAGAGCCTTGCTTTCCCAGTGTCTGCTGCCACCGTCCTGTGCCCAGGATTTCTGAAAGGCAACGTGCCCAGGCCCGGCAGGACCTTGGCCACGTGCAGCCTGGAGCTGGCCAGAGCCCCTGGTAGGGTGGCTGCCAGCCCGGGGCAGCCATGGGGCAGGGGAGCCCCAGAGCTCGGACCTCTGAGAAGCCGGCCTTGCTCCTTGGCTCCACAAACAGAGGCTTCAGGGCCTCCAGCTTCCTGGCAAAGTCATGGGCCTGTGGGAGGAGATGCAGAGAGACACACATCAGGCTCACGGGACCTGGCGGGTCGCCAGCTGCCCCACTGCCATCCTGGCTGTTTGGGGTCCCCTCCCACCCTCTCAGGACACGCAGAGGGCAACGTACCCGCCAGAACTCCAGGCTTTTCTCCAGGACGGGGTAGGAAGGGAAGAAGACCAGGAGCCCGTGGGGGACCACTCGGGCAATGTTGCCTGGAAACGCACCGGCCACAGTCAGCGGGAGGGGTCTTTCGAGGAGAAGTCCCCACTGAGAGGAAGCAGGGAAGGGTGCAGGGCTGGGGAGGGGGTCCCCAGACACCACAGGTGATGTGGGGCCAGGATGGGACTGGGCCTGGCAGGCCCTGGAACTCACCTAGCGCCTTCCCAAGGGAGGACAAGCACTCTTCAGAGAACCTGCACAAAGCCCGGAGGCTGCAGTCATTCAGGCCCCAGCGCTGACCCCCACCGGCCTCCTCTCGGGCCAGCCCCCTACCGTTTGTCAAAGGCGGAGCTCAGCTGGGCTCCATCAGGGCCTTTGGGGATGATCCCCACCCAGATCTGGTGCTTGTCAATGACGTGTGGGTTCTCCAAGCAGACTGGGAAGGGGCTGCAGGCAGGGGTGTCCCCCGTGAAGTTCTGAACCCAACACACAGGCAGCCCTCTGCCGAGGGGGTTGTGGCCCTGGGAACACCTCCCCCCAGGCATGGGGCAGCCTTACATCTGCATCTCCAGGGCGAAGGAGGACACAGGGGCCAGCGTGCCACTGGTGAGGATGAGCGTGCGGACGCCCTGGCGGACCAGCTCCCGCATGCTGTAGCCAGGGCTGAAGCACCAGTAACTGAGCACCTTCCCTGGGGGCAAGGGTGAGGCTGGGTCACGGTCACCCAACAGGGAAGCCCTTGACTGCCACCCACGAGTCTCTTCCATGGGCAGCTGTTGGGCCCCACAGCCCTTTGCTTGGTCTGACCAAGGGGGGCCTGCCTGACCATGGGCGGAGCTGAAGGTAGGAATGGGCCCTCCCTGGCAGTCTGGGGAGCGGGAAGCAGACCAGAGAGGCCAGCTGACCCCAACCCCAGACATCCAGAGATGACGGGTGAACAGGGACTCCAGAGTAGGCAGAGACCACCAGGCACCCCAGGGAGGAAGCAGAGCCCAGCCCCCAACAGCCCAGGCCTCCAGGTGACCTCGGTGCAGAAACAGCAAAGAGGCTGGAGGCCAGCCCAGGTTCTGGGAGGCAGAAAGCAGCAATGACATCACCATCCACAAGTCACAGCGAGTGGAGGTGGCAGCTCCTCAGGGCCTGGCCCCCTGGGAAGGAGACCGGAACATTCCACCCCCCACCCCCGGCAGACACACCTCCTCCCACTTGCTCCCCAGCCCAGAGCTCAGGAAATGAAATGGCTCCTGTGATGACTTCCTCTGGGATGCCAAAGTCAACACCAGGCCACAGGTCAGCATGGGCATTTCCAGGAAGAATGGCTCTTTCTGGGGACAGAGAAGCCTTTCCCACTTTCGGGATGGGATCGGCCCAGTGACCTGAGGGACAGGGCGGAGCAGCCACACCGTCCTGGGCCAGCCCAGTCCTGTGTGGATGGGGCCAGGTACTACACAAAACCAGCTCAGGAGACGCCCTCATGGAGGCCCTATAGCCTCAGAACCAAACGGAACCACACAGGACGGTCTGAACACACACATTCCTAACTAAAAGCGGGATGTGCTGGGTGGTCACGCCCTAGGCCCGCAGCTTCCTTGAGAAAGGTCAACGGGTCAATGTTTACTTTAACTGAGCCTGTCTGCTGACCTGACCTGCTGTCTTTCTGCACGTAGGATACCAGACCCTCAAGTTATCAGAGGTGAAATCTCCCAGTCAGGCCCCTCAGGGCCCAGCCTGAGTCAGTCCCTCATGACATCTGGTCCACATACCCTCCGCATGCGCTGTGGATGCCACCGTCCAGCACACACCCAAGTGAGGGTCGGGGTCTCTCTTCTCCTCCTGACCCACGTTGCTCTCTCCCTCCCCGTCACCCCCACCTGCGGGTTGCATGGGGTCCTCCTCTGTCACCTCTCTGACTTTAATGCAGGGGTCCCCAAACTACGGCCCGTGGACTGCATGTGGCCCCCCGAGGCCATTTATCCGGCCCCCGCCGCACTTCCAGAAGGGGCACCTCTTTCATTGGTGGTCAGTGAGAGGAGCACAAGATGCATCCACACCCATAGTTCCCACTGAAATACTCGTCAGTTTGTTGATTTAAATTAACTTGTTCTTTGTTTTAAATATTGTATTTGTTCCCGTTTTGTTTTTTTACTTTAAAATATGTGCAGTGTGCATAGGGATTTGTTCATAGTTTTTTTTACAGTCCGGCCTTCCAACGGTCTGAGGGACAGTGAACTGGCCCCCTGTGTAAAAAGTTTGGGGGCCCCCGCTCTAACGTATAAAACAGGCTGCACAGTGGCCATTCTCTCTAGCATTCCCGCAATCCCTCGAGATCTGGCTTCCCAGCAATTTTTGTCAGTTTGGCTCAAAAACATAAACATTCTCTACAGGTTTAGACGTTTCTTACATTGGCACCTGCCACAGCAGAGGAGGAGTATAGGGACCCCAGGCTCGGCCTCAGGGTGCCCCCTCTGCAGGGCCAGGCCCAACGCACCCCAGCTTTTCAGGGAGCCTGGAGGATGATCTAATTTTCTATAAACACCCAACCCAGGGAGTGGCCACTTCTCAGAATTCACATACCCTCAGAGGACAGGGGACACAGGGAAGGCTGTGCCCCACACACCCTCAGCACCTGTGGAGCTGGCCAGCGCTAAGGCCCAGCCCACGGGGAGAGCAGGCAGCTGCAGAGGGAGGCACAGACAACCCCCGAGATCATGGGTGCTGTATGAGGAGTGAAGAGGCCCCACTGTGACCTCGCCCACACTCCCAGCCCTTCTCCCATGGAACCACAGGTGAGCAGCCGGCAGACGGGGGCAGCTCACAGATGGAATGTCAGATAGGGAGTGTGGGAATGGGGTCTGGGCATGCAGAGACCAGGGCCCAGAGCACAGGTGGGCCCTGGGGGCTACCAGCTGCACTGAGGAGTGACCCTGACCACAGGACCATCGCCCTGGACCTATTGGGCTACAAACCCCACCCAAAAGGCTAAGTCCCAAGGGCTTGTGGCCAGGACACTTGCCTGGACGAGCACAGACCCTTCCCTGAGCGGCCCCAGCAGCCCCAGGTCCTAGACACAGGGCAGCAAGGGAAGCTGATGTGAAAAGGACAGGACTCAGGGACAGGCCTGAGCTCAGAGCAGGGGTCAGGTAAACAGGGCCAGCATCAGGGGGACCTGGAGCAATATTGGCCAGCAGACTCTACAGAGTGGCCTCTGCCTGGGCCTACCCACGTCTGTCCACCTGGTTGGACGGCATGAAAGCCCTGGGCATGGTCAGGGGTCTGTGACAACCCTTTTCAGAAATGTCCCTGGCGGTATGGGAGAACTGGCTGTGCCCTAGCTTGGTGGATGCCCGGTTACTCTGAGCAGTGCTGCTGGGCCTTCTCCGAGCCTATTCTATATCTGACAGCTCTTTGAGAGAGCAAGGAGGGAGTCACCTAATGATGGCTGTACTCCCAAGCTTGGCTGAGATGTGGCACCTCACTGTGATGGAGCAGGGGACAATGCCCGGCCCCCCAAGGTGCCATACCTTGCCTTCTGGCCGCTGTGGTGCTCCAGGTATCTGACCGCTGAACTGTCCTCCGGTGACTGGTGTCAGGGTGGATGTGCACCTGGAGGCGGAATGGACAGGTCTTGAGACACCACCCCCACCTTCAGCACCCCCTCCAGAAGGCAGCCCCCACTTGGTAGGACTGAGAGCCCTACCCATAGCCCCCCTCTGGAAGGTGGCCCCTACCTTGTAGGACTGAAAGGCCCCAGGCCTCCCCGTGAAGGTGAGGCCATCCTCAGCAGGGTCTGCACTGAACACAATCTGGAAGACAGATGAGGGTAAGGTCCTAAGACACAGCAGAGGTGAAGCTCCCACTGAGTGATCCCACACACAGGACGAGCCTGCCTGCCAACAGCATCCCTGGCTGGGGACCCCAGGCCAAGGGCAGGAGGTCACACCTGCCTGTCCCCTTCCCTCAGCGAACCCCCCCCCCCCACGTGGAGGTAAACATCACGCCAGCTTCCAGGTCTAGCAGACCTGCCCGCGGCACCTGTCACTGCTGTCTGCCCCTCTTCCTTCTCCCCACCCCTCACACAACCCCTTGCACCTCAGGATGGCATGTCTGGTCTGCACGCAGTATGGCCCACAGGGCTCAGGGGTTCTCCACCTGAGGGGGCCATGCAGTGGCACCAGGGACCACCAGCACCTGTTGGGCTGGTCTAGCAGGAGAGCAGGTCTCCTGTGCTTTGGTTGCCAAGGACCAATGGCCACTAAGGGGCCTCTTCAGAAAGGCCTACGAGGCAGAGCACTTGAAGCCACCTAGCTGGCCCTCACCAGCCGGCCGGGTGAGCACCCAATGGGGACAGTGGGCCTGGCTCATTCCTCAAGCTGAAAAAGTGTCTCAGCTAGACAGGGGACAGGGAGTGGCTGTGTCCTGTGGTCCTGAGGTGTGACATCCCCAATGGGTCTGTAGAGAAGGGCTCACCGACCCCTCGTGGCTGCCCCACTGCAGAGCAGCTCCCAGAGCGCAGGGTGAGGCCGGCCTCGCTGGAGACTTAGGGACCACGTCCACTAACTCTGAACTCTCCAGCCTCACGGGCCCCACCCAGGCTCCTAGGTGCTGCCTGGACACTCACCACACACATCTGAACATCTCTCTGGGCTGGTCAGCCGTGTGGCCAGACACAGCCCTAGGGAAACAGAGCCCACCTCCCCGAGATAGCCTTGTGCCTTGACTGTCCTCTGAGAGGCTGCTTGAGGAGGAACTTGAGAAACGTTCTGCCCCGAGGTCGGCAGTGAGTGTCCAGGGCCAGGCAGGGCGCCTGAGGGCTGCTGAGCTGACACACGTGGTGTGGATGCCGTGGCCCTGCCTGAGTGAGCAGTGCAGCAGGAGCCGGAAGCACCCCACCGCCAGCAGGGAAGGAGCCGCCATGTCCCCTTTGCAAGCCGGTCCTACCTGGATGATGTCCGTGAGCTTCTGCAGCCCCGCTGTGTTGGTGAACAGCCCTGCGCCTGTGGGAGCAGCGGGCACTGACCACCCACGGCGCCAGCTGCTGAGGCACCGGGCCTCCGGAGCATGAGCCACCCGGACACGTGCTCAGCTCCGCCGCACCCCCCAGTACCGACATGGGGATGCCAGGGGAGAGGCGCCCCTGCCGTTCCACACCTGGCACCCTCCCTCCTGTCTCCAAACCTGCCCGGAGCCACCACCTCAGAGGGGCCTCTGTGCCCCCAGAGGACAAGATCTAGAAAGGTCTGGCTGCCCCAGCACCCCCGAGCCCCAGAGGGAACAGAGGCTGGCGGGCCCACAGCTCGTGATCCACCGAGGGCCCTGCTCCTCCATGGAGGGTGACTGGGAGCAGGCTACGCAGGACTAAAGCACCACCGTCCAATGGCACTGGAGCCTGCACGCCCAGCCACACTCCCGCTCGGGGCAGGCGGCAGGCTGCAACCGAGTGCTACCCCACAGGGAGTCTCAGGAAGGTGTAGGCACGGGGTGGTAGGGGACTCACGTCCTGCCAGGTGCTGGATGATCTGATCCAGGGAATCCAAGATGCAGCTCTTGGTTTGGAACGTGATCTGGGCCTTAGCAAACAGCTCGAAGATATAACTGTGGGCAGAGAGGACCCAGACTGTACTCTAGAGCCTAACAGGCTTCTAGAAACGAGCTCTGAGCCATCCAGGGGAGGCACTGGAGGTGACAGGTTCCTACGTCCCCAGGGGCCCCAGCAGGGAGGAGAGCAGGTTCAGGCCCCGGGGTAGGGGGTGGTGAGGTGGTCAGCAGGGCCTCTCTGAGGCGTGGCTCTGGGCAGGTTTGGAGAAACGGGAAGGAGTACACCAGGCAGGTGTAGGGCAGGGCAAGCTGGAGACATCCGCAAGGGTCTGAGCACAGCGGAGTGGACAGGCAGCCTGTGCTCCAGAACATTCTGGAAAAATCTGACCCCTGACTACCTGGGCCTGGGTCCTGGCACAGCCGTCAGCTGTGTACTGAGGAGAGCTACGACCAGTCCAGGCCATGGGCCTGTACCTGCCTGGGAACGAGCCACTGTCCCGCCTGCCGAGAAGACCAGAGGCCTGTGGGGTCTAAGCAGGTGGCTGGGGTGACCCCACTTTTCATCCCAACAGGACATGGCTCGGGCAGGCATCTGAGCAGCAGAGGAGGGGGACACAGGGCAGGAAACCAGGGGGAGTCAGCTGAGTCGGTGGCCCTCCCTGGCCCCCAGGACTGAGAGGGACCTTGCTGGGTGTGTGATGCCAGTGATGACCACTCGGTGGCCCAGGCAGGCGGAGAGCGCAGCTGGGACAGAGCCCCATACACAATGGTCTCCAACTCCAGGCGGGGCCTGGGGTACCGGGCCAGCTCCCAGTCCCTCACCTCCCCGGCTTGGTGACTCCACCGTTGTCTTCCGGCAGCTCAACGGCGTCGATGGCCCCCTCCAGGCGGAGAAGGATCACTGCGGGGCACAGAGTGGTCAGGGGCAGCCCCCAGCTGCAGCAGGAGGGCGGGTAGGCAGGCGAGGTGGCAGCAGGGGTGGTCAGGGGCACTTACTCTTCAGCTTTGCGATGTCCTCCAGCTCCATGTTCAGCCCTGGGGAGAAAGCAGCCCGTGCACAAGTCTGCATCATCACAGCCATGCGGAGGGTGCCCATGGACAGCAGGGGCTCTGTCCATGCAGCCCAACCAGAACGGAAGCCGTGGTCCGAGCCAAGGGCGCCTCGCCTGGCACAACGACCAGCCTGCAACAACCAGTATCCTCATGCCCCCCACGTGGGCCTGGAGACACCATCTCCCACTGAGAGCATCCAGGGCTTCCGGGAGGCGAAGCTGATTCCACACTGGCGCAGGGAGTGTAGGGGTGAGGGTGGGGCGTCATGACCCCTTCAACAACTATGGGGGCCACTTGGGTTCAAAAATGATGAGACTCACAAAGCCCTGCAACTGTCATCAGTGATGACACACACGGTCCCGCAGTGACCGTGGGCCCTTCCTGGCGACAGGAGTCCAACAATACGTTGGGAACAACTCTAACTTCCGAATTTGAAAATTGAGAAAAGGGGGAAAAATCAATCATTTGTCCCACCTTACCCACAAGAATGGTATCACCATATAGCAAGTGACGCAAAGAGCATCTTACGAATCAATCAGACAGTAGGGTCCGCACATCCCACCCTGCACGGCGGGAATGAAGGGACCTGGGTGTCGAGCGCCACAACCGTACCATCAGAGCAAGACCAGCCACGGTGTGTCCCCGGCCTGCCCCCAAACCCAGGAATGGGCACTGCCAGGCCTGCATGACAGCAAGCCAGAACCAGAGCTGGAGAACCCCGACAGTGGCCTCCAGATGGGGTCCAGTGGCCACACTACACTTCATGTCCCCACCAGGGACACACGAAAGGCCCAATGTCCCCCCTGCTCGCCATGTGTCACTGGCCCGCGCTATCACCACAGCGCCCACCGCAGGTAAAGCTGCCCCTGCCCGGTGACGAGCGATGTGCCCACGCTGGCCTCTTTGAAGAAGCATCTGATGATGTCTTCTGCCTGTTTATTTTTTTAATTCTTTTTATTTATTTATTTTAGAGAGGAGAGAGAGAGAGAAAGAGAGAGAGAGAGAGAAAGAGAGAGAGAGAGAGAGAGAGAGAGAAAGGGGGGAGGAGCAGGAAGCATCAACTCCCATATGTGCCTTGACCAGACCAGTGCAGGGTTTTGAACCAGCAACCTCAGTGTTCCAGGTCAACGCTTTATCCACTGCGCCACCACAGGTCAGGCCTCTTCTGCCTGTTTTTAACTGGGCTATTTTTCCACGGAGTGCTAAGAGCTTCTGGTGCATTTTAGGCACAGATCTGTTACCAGATGTGGGATTCGCAAAGGTTTCTCCCACTCTAGGGGCTTTTCCGTGAAACCACCGCCATGCATGAAGCTGCCATGCAGACGGACACCTTGGCAACGACCCCTGCTCTGTGGGGTCCCCCAGAACGCCTCCCCCAGAGCCAAGGACGGAAAGGGGGACTTGTGGGAAAACTGACACCCTCAGCCAGTGACCGAGGCCAAAACCGACAGTGTGAGTCCCGGCTGAGAGCGTGGACACGGACAGGAAGTGAGAAGGGCGCTTTGCACCTGTGCTCTTCCTCCTCGTAAACCGTCCAGAAAAGCACCCAACACATGCCAACTAAGAGACGCCCGACAGCACAACTAACCAACCCGCCCCCACACAGCGACCAAGGTTATCAAAAACGAGGCAAGTCTGAGAAACTGTCCCGCGTGAGAGCAGGCCACCTGAAGCTGCCATGTCACGTGCTTTCCTCAGACAGAACGGGGACATTAGGTGAAAACCAAGGAAATCACTCTTACACCCCTTGGGACGATTATCCCCCCCCCAAATAAAAGGTCCTCAAACAACTGAAAAGATGTTCCCTTTCACTACTATGAGAAAATGACACATAGATGCTAAGAGGAAATTCACTGCAAAATCGAGTGACAGCCTGACCAGGCGATGGCGCAGTGGATAGAGCGTCGGACTGGGATGCGGAAGATCCAGGTTCGAGACCCCGAGGTCGCCAGCTTGAGCGCGGGCCCATCTGGCTTGAGCAAAAAGCTCGCCAGCTTGGACCCAAGGTTGCTGGCTCCAGCAAGGGGTGGCTCAGTCTGCTGAAGGCCCGCGGTCAAGGCACATGTGAGAAAGCAATCAATGAACAACTAAGGTGTCGCAACGGCAACGAAAAACTAATGATTGATGCTTCTCACCTCTCTCCGTTCCTGTCTGTCCCTATCTATCCCTCTCTGTGACTCTCTCTCTGTCCCTATACAAAAAAAAAAAAAAATCGAATTACATAGAGAATCCATCTGCCGTCCATTGAAGTGGCCAGAATCGTCACACTGTGCTGCGAGGCAGCTGGGACAGACACTTGTGCCCACTGCTGGTGGGAATGCAGACTGGCGCCGGAACTATTATCAACAGACAGGCTCGCCCACCCAGCCAGCCCGGCTTCCGAGAACTCACAAGACAACAGCACATACGCACTCAGTTTACTCATTGCAGCACTGTTTGTAATTGCAAAATACGGGAAACAGCAGAAATGCCACGAAAACAGCTGGACAGACACGGAATGTCTGCAGGAGGGAGTCCAGCAGCTGAAGAGATGGCGGGACGTCCACACAGCGAGGGGGCAAATACAGC
The DNA here is from genome assembly GCA_037038555.1 of Rhynchonycteris naso. Lineage (NCBI taxonomy): Eukaryota > Metazoa > Chordata > Mammalia > Chiroptera > Emballonuridae > Rhynchonycteris > Rhynchonycteris naso. The sequence continues at coordinate 168,985,088 of CM073001.1, read as the reverse complement.
CAAGTGCCAGCACGCGTGTACAAAGTGCAGAAAAGAACAGAGAGAGAAAGAAAGTAAATACACCTGTAAATAAGCACAGACTGAGACACTCCTCTGGAGTGTGTGCTGACTGCTGGAACCACGGGAATGTTTCAGATACTCCAAAGGAAAAAAAAAAGTAATAATAAAAAAATGAAGCATAAATAGAAACAAATGACGCAAACGGAACAATGTTGCCACAGTGTGAAGCGGCAGGAAATACCCTGAGGAATTTCCCAACACGGTGATTTGAACCAGGAAGGAACTAGGGGACAGATGTTCATTTAGGGGGGTCAAACAAGAAAGTAACAGGCGGGCAGGCGGAAGCGGGCTTTCTCGCTCTCACATAGAGGCGTTACAGACACGGGCAGGCAGGGGGGAGCAGGGAGGGCGGTGGGTTCACGGGACCAGTGGGGGAGGTGCGGCGTGCATATGGCACTCGGGCCTGCGAGCAGCTAGGGTCACATGTGCGTGTAAGCGAACAGAAGACTGTCCACTCGGAGAAGTCCAACCGAGAAACGAGAGGCACGAGGTGGTAAGGAGACTCGGTGTTCTGCCCACAGGACAGCAATCATTCATTCAGGGAGAGCTGTCCACGGAGGCCACACGTTACTTAAGAATTACAAATGGAAAAGCAGTAACTTCACAGCAGAAAACCGTCCAGTCACTATGTGGCCCAGGGATCGAGTTCATGTCAACAACACAGAGACACATGCCAAGCCGGGCGACCTGGTGGGCTGAGGACACGTCACCTGAGAACCCTGCCTAACACGCACACCTCGCATCAGATCACGAGGTTATACAGCAGACAAACCCAAACCGCAGGGCATTCAGCGTAATAACGGGACGCCCAGGCGGAGGCCGGGACAGTGGCCCAGCTCCCGGACCAGCAGCGTTTTATTCCGTTGTGCTTCGAGCAACAAGGCCAGTCGAAACATTCTAATGCGGTCTGTTGGCTGGACAAGACTGCGGGGTCCATGCTGATTTCCTGAGGGGGTCACAGCACTGAGGTCTCAGGAATCACTCCTGAGGAAGCAGAGGAAGGGGCCCCACCCGCCCTGCCGACCTGGAGGGGGGCAAACCTGAGCAAGGGGGAGTCTGGGTGAAGGTTGGACATGAGATCAAAATAAAAGTTTTATCAAACTGGCCCTGGCTGGGTGGCTCAATGCATAGAGCCTCATCCTGGCATACCGAGGTCATAGGTTTGATCGCCGGTCAGGACACAGACGAGATGCAATCAATGAGTGCACAATTAAATGGAATGAGTTCATAGCTCTCTCTCTCTCTCCCCCTTCCTTTCAAATCAATGCAAAAAAATGTTTATAAAATTATATAAAAACAGGCCCTGGCGGGTTGGATCAGTGGTAGAGTACCAGCCCAGCGTGTGGAAGTCCTAGGTTCGATTCCCAGTCAGGGCACACAGAAGCGCCCATCTGCTTCTCCACCCTTCCCCCTCTCGTTCCTCTCTGTCTCTTCCCCTCCCGCTGCCAGGGCTCCATGGGAGCAAAGTTGGCCCGGGTGCGGGAACAGCTCCCTAGCCTCCGCCTCAGGCACTAGAATGGCTCCGATTGCAAAGGAGCATCGCCCCCTGGTGGGCATGCCGGGTGGATCCAGGTCGGGCGCATGCGGAGTCTGTCTGTCTGCCTCCCCACTTCTCACTTCGGAAAAATACAAAAAAAAAAAAAAATCAAAACAAACAAAAAATTATATAAAACTAAAAGTGGACATTTCAGAACAAGATATAAGACATGAAACAACATGAAGTCAGGTTTGCAAACACTCAGAAATAAAGTGACGAAACTCAAACAGAATGAGAAGGGAAGCAAAGAGCCATTCTGGCAGTGAGAGCGGGTTCATAAGGGACACGGATGGTGCCGGAGAGAAACCGCAGGTGCACACATGTTGAGCATCCTGCCGCACTCCTGGGACTCACGTGCCAATTATACTCCCGTCAAAGAAAGGAAGCCTGGCCCCGGCTGGGTGGCTCAGTTGTTTGGAGCGCCGCCCTGACCGCCAAACTTGTAGGTTCAATCCTCGGTCACGGCGCATATCAGACTCAACTAATTACGGCGTGGATCAGTGGGACAGCAAGTCCTTGTCTCTTTCTCTCCATCCCCGTCCCTTCCTCTCTCTCTAATAAATCAATCAACAAAATCATTTTTTTGTTGTTTTTTAATTTTTTTTCTTTTTTCTTTTTTTTTTTCAGGGACAGAGAGAGTCAGAGAGAGGGATAGATAGGGACAGACAGACAGGAACGGAGAGAGGTGAGAAGCATCAATCATTAGTTTTTTGTTGCTGTTGTGACACCTTAGTTGTTCATTGATTGCTTTCTCACATGTGCCTTGACCGCGGGCCTTCAGCAGACAGAGCCACCCCTTGCTGGGGCCAGCGACCTTGGGTCCAAGCTGACAAGCTTTTGTTCAAGCCAGATGAGCCCGCACTCAAGCTGGCGAGCTCGGGGTCTTGAACCTGGATCTTCCACATCCCAGTCCGACGCTCTATCCACTGCGCCACCGCCTGGTCAGGCTGAACAAAAACGTTTTTTAAAAAAGAAAGAAAGCCTGACCAGGTGGTGGCGCAGTGCATAGAGCGCTGACCTGGAATGCTGAGGGCCCAGGTTTGAAACCCGAGATTGCTGGCTTGAGCGCGGGCTCACCAGCTTGAGTGTGAGATCATAGACATGGCGTCATGGTTGCTGGCTTGAGCCCAACGGTCACTGGCTTGAGCAAGGGGTCACTGGTTCGGCTGGAGCCCCCCTTCCCCCCGTCAAGGCACATATGAGAAAGTAATTAATGAACAACTAAGGAGCTGCAACGACGAGTTGTTTCTCATCTTTCTCCCTTCCTGTCTGTCTGTCCCTGTATGTCCCTCTTTCCCTGAAAAAAAAAAAAAAAATGAAAGAAAGAAAAAAAGAAAAAGAAGTAAAAGAAAAGCGTGTAAGAAGAACTGGAGTGAAGTTTTGAGCTCGGGTGGCCACAGCATGTCCCGGGAGAAGAACCCGAAGTCCAGAACGCAGGAGCACATCCAGAACAAACCGTTCTGGGGACCCCTGGGAAAGAACATGGTGCCCCGCACAAACGTGACCCAGAAAAGTCCACACGGAGACAACAGGGTGACTGGGCTTTGAGGAGGAAAAATCCTAAAAGGACCCGCAACTTCGGAAACAAAACACATTTTAAAAACAAGGTTGCGGAAACGCACGTGCCTTAGAGCCGCTCCCGCCTAAGTTCTCTGGGGAAGCAAGCACCCACTCCGCCTGACCCTCGGACACCTGCATCCGTCTGCGCTGCACACGGCGAGAGCAGCCAGCCCCGCCCCAGGCACACAGGCCTCCGTGCGCACGGCTGACACACCTGTTGTCACTGCCACGCAGCAGAGGGAAAGCGCACAGGTTGGGGGAGGCCGGAACGTCTTCAGAAAGTGCCGGAATGGCCAGGCGGAACCAGCCATCAGCGAGGCCCTGGGAGGTGGCCCCTAGGACCCAAGATCGCCTTGCCCATCCTCGGTGCCCTGCCTGTGAGCTCACCTGAGGTGGAGTCTGCGCTGATCTCCAGCCGGAGCTCGCCCTGCTGCGCTGCCTTGGTCTGCTCCTCCAAAACCTGGCCGATGACGTCCAGTCCAGAGGCCACGTCGTGGGGGGTCAGGTCAAAGGACACCGACTCCTCACACATCTTCTCCTGAGAGCCCAAGCACGTGGCATGAGGGGAACAGAGGCCAGGACTGGGGGGCAGGGTATGGCTCTGAGGCGGGGCCTGGGGGTGCAGAGCTGAAGGGAGCAGAGGGCCCACCCTACCCCACAGGCTCCAGGGCCGGGTCACAAGTGTCCCAAGATTGCAGCCTGGCCCAGACCAGTGTCTGAAAACCATTTTACTTCAACAGCCAACATTTCATAATTGGAACTTTTCCCGTTAAAAGTCTCGATTTATGCCTGACCAGGCGGTGGTGCAGTGGATAGTGTTGGACTGGGATGCGGAAGGGCCCAGGTTCGAGACCCCGAGCTCGCCAGCTTGAGCGCGGGCCCATCTGGCTTGAGCAAAGAGCTCGCCAGCTTGGACCCAAGGTCGCTGGCTCCAGCAAGGGGTTGCTCGGTCTGCTGAAGGCCCGCAGTCAAGGCACATGTGAGAAAGCAATCAATGAACAACTAAGGTGTCACAATGGCAACGAGAAACTAATGATTGATGCTTCTCATCTCTCTCTGTTCCTGTCCCTATCTATCCCTCTTTCTGACTCTCTCTCTGTCCCTGTGGAAAAAAAAAAAAAAAAAAGAGCAGCTTTAAAAAAGTCTTGATTTCTGGGCCCTGGCTGGTTGGCTCAATGGTACAGCGTCAGCCTGGCGTGTGGAATTCCTGGGTTCGATTCCCAGTCAAAGCACACAGGAGAAGCACCCATCTGCATCTCCACCCCTCCCCTTCTCCTTTCTCTATCTCCCTCTTCCCCTCCCGCAGCCAAGGCTCCATTGGAGCAAAGTTGGCCCAGGCGCTGAGGACGGCTCCATGGCCTCCGCCTCAGGCACTAGAATGGCTCTGGTTGCAATGGACCGATGCCTCAGATGGGCAGAGCATCACCCCTGGTGGGCATGCCGGGTGGATCCCAGTCTGGCACATGCAGGAGCCTGTATGACTGCCTCCCTGCTTCTGACTTTAAATAATTTCTTTTTATTTTATTCATTTTAGATGAGGAGACACAGAGTGAGAGAGAGAGAGAGAGAGAGAGAGAGAGAGAGAGAAAGAGAGAAAGGGAGGTGCTGGAAGCATCAACTCCCATATGTGCCTTGACCAGACCAGTGCAGGGTTTTGAACTGGCGACCTCACTGTTCCCAGGTGGACGCCTTATCCACTGCGCCACCACAGGTCAGGCTAACTTTAAAAAAATACAAAAAAAAAAAAAGTCTTGATTTCTGGCTACTGTCCAAGTCAGAGCTGGTCCGCTGGGCCCATCGTCCCTCATGGCAGCAAGTGCCTGGAACCAAGTGGGGCTGGGGCGGCCATCATGGGCATCACCAACTCAGGATGCCACGTCCTCACAGAACACAGGGCTGCCCTGCTGGCCTCCCTCCCGGGCCATTCCTGGAATCACAGAACCCTGAGCGGGTGGGCAGTGACAGAGGGGGGCAATACCTTAGCCAGCTTGCTTGTTCACAAAGCAAGGCCACAGGGGCTGGGAAGGAAAGGTCTGCACTGCTTTTCGCAGGGAAGCAGGTTGGAGGGAGGGGCATCAGGATGGATGCCAGGCACTCACCACATTGTGAGCTTCATCGAAGATCACCACTGTCCCCTTCAGGTCGATGTTGTGAGCCCGGCGGCTCTACAGCAAGGGGAAGGGGTGCAGGGCTGGAGCCAAGTGGGGCAGCCACCACCCCTCAAGGGGCTCCTGCAGGCCAGGCAGGCACCCCCCCCCCCCGAGCCCCGAGTCCCACACTGCCAGAGACACAGGGAAAAGCTGGGCACTGCCCTCCCCACTGAGCTGGGCATCAGGTGTCCATCCTGGTGACAAGCATTTGAGAGAGCAGGATGTGACCCCCTCACCCTGGCACACAACACCCCCAGAGGATGGAGGAGGACTAGAGAAGCACCTGCTCCCGGGGGCACTTGGGGAGACACCTCCCAGCTCCCAGAGCCGGGTAACCTGTCAACATGATCCCCAGGACCCAGTCGAGGCCAAGGACCCTGGACAGAGAACGTCCATGGTGCTTTCATGACACGGAGCGTGAACTGCTGGGCACGGGGACTGTCACGCCCCGGCATGAAAGCAGGAGGGCCCAGCCCTGGCCAGGCGTCTCACCCAGTCTGTGGGTTCCCTCCCCAGTCAGGGCACGTACAGGAAGCAACCAATGAATGCACAACTAAACGGAACCACGAGTTGGTGCTTCTCCCTCTGAAGGCCCCTCGTGAGCCCAGGGACACCCGGGGCCAGGAAACGGCTGAGGCCTCACCTTGGCGTCCAGCAAGTAGTTGTACGGCATGAAGATGATGTCAGCCTGTTGCTTCAGGTTCCGGGAAAGGTAGTACGGGCACAGCCTGGGGGCACAGAGAGAAGATGTGAGCCACACAGGAGGCCCAGGCAGGGGCCGGTGTTCAGGACGCAACACAGCGACCCTGGGCCACAGGCCGTGGCCGGGCTGGACTGTGTCCTCTCATGAACGCTGCATGGGTTGGGGGGTGCATGCTCACCCCTAGAACAGATCACCTATTTATTTATGGAAGAGGCAGAAAGACTCCCGCATGCGCCCCAACTGGAATCTACCCGGCAAGCCCACTAAGGGGCGATGCTCTGCCTATCTGGGGCCACTGTTCTGTTGCTCAGGAACTGAGCTATTTTAGCGCCTAAAGCGAGGCCATGGAGCCATCCTCAGGGCCTGGGGCCAACTTTGCTCGAACCATTTGAGCCATGGCTGCAGAAAGAGAAAGAGAGAGAGAGAGAGAGAGACAGAGGGAAGCGGGAAGGGTGGAGAAGCAGATGGGCGCTCCTTCTGTGTGCCCTGACTGAGAATTGAACCCAGGACTTTCACATGCCGGGTCTTCGCTCTACTGCTGAGCCAATGGGCCAGGGTCAGATCACTTATTTAAAAACCAACAAAAACGAGAAACCCCAACCCTGTTCTGGGTAGATCGGTGGGGTGATAAAAAACAAACAGTCCTGTCTCATCACAACTTGAGCCCTGATGCTCCGAAAGTCGCCGGTAAATGTCAGTGAGGAGACCGGCATGTGGGCTAGCTGAGCCCTGACGTAGTAAGGTCAGCACCGTGTCCACTGGTCCCTCAGAGCCAGACCACAGAGGCCTGGCGGGTGGGTCCACACCCATAGTGGTCATCAGCAGGTGGGCCGAGCACAGGGAGGGGGCAAGGTCCACCTTACTCTACAGTTCTCAGGACTGCTCCCATGAGTCATAACCAACAAGTGTTAGTTTAATGGTTAAAGAAAGAAAACAGAGAAGGAAAGAAAGTGTGGGCCTACATGTTGCAGGAGGTACCGGCCCGGAGGACACATCACTGTGGCCTTGAGAGAGGGACTTACTTGTGCTTGTTCCCACTCTTGACCAGGTCCTCAATGTCCAGAATGGGGGTGGCCAGGTCCTGTTCCAGGCTCTTCTCTGCGGATACAGGCAGGAGTGAGCACCTGCCCTCTGGCCCCGAGTCCCCATACCCCAGGGGACACCTAGGATAGAATGGCTTCCACAAACCAGGCAAAGGGGCAGCCACCCCGAGAGCCTTTCCAATATGGCCGACTCAGGCCCACGTGGGAACTCCTCTTCACGTGACCCAGCACAGGCCCCCAGTTAGGAGCTCCTCTTCACGTGACCCAGCACAGGCCCCCAGTTAGGAGCTCCTCTTCACGTGACCCAGCACAGGCCCCCAGTTAGGAGACAGCACCTGCCTTCCCGGCTGAGTCCCAAGGGGCAGGAGTCATCAGGCCATGAGGCCCTGAGCGCAGCCCCAAGGCTATGCACACTCAACTCCCAGCTGCTGCACACTCATGAACAGCAGGAGCAGCTCCACGGCCCTCTTACCTTCCACGTTGTTGTAGAAATAACAGGAGCGACTTGCCACCTTCTTGCGGCACAGGTGGATCTGGAAAGGGGGAAAGGACACGCAATCCCGCTTAGTGTGATGGCCGAGAAAACAGAGCACTGGGCTGACCAGTGGGTCCACCACTGACCATGCCGCCCTGCCCTAGCCTCCAGCCAGCTCTTCACTCGCTGTCCCCCACCCATCCCAGGGCACAGCCGGGGGCTCTGAAAGCCAGCAGCACCACCTAGCAGAACCACAGAGGATGAGCGGGGTGGGGGGGCCCCCGGAGCCCACCTGCATGTGGTTAGTCTCCTGCTTCTTCACCTCGGGGTGGATGCACAGCTGCTCCCGGGAACCCAACACACACACCCGCGGCCTGGAATAGAGGACCCAAGAACCGGAGGGCAATCGCCACAGTGCATCCGACAACATGGGCCATGTGGGGACACACAGGGAGCACTGGGAAACTTGGCTCGTGAGGGAGTGGCCACGGCCAGAGTATCCCCAGGCTTGGAAGGGGCTTTCTCCAAGGCATGGCCCAGGGTGAGCAAGAAGCCCAGGCAGGGACCAGGCAGAAGGGAAGAGACTCAAGAATATCTATATTGACCTGCTGTCTCACAGGGAGACTGGGGGGCCCTAAGACTCCTGCAGCTCTGCCTGCTCGAACTAGGGTGCAACCGTGCTGACCCACACCCCAGCCGACACCACAGCGCCTGCAAGGAGCTCAATGTGTGAACCAAGGTCAGCACTCTCTCACAAGCAGTGGGCACTGGAGAAAGCCTGGCCATGCACGGAGCACAGTGTGTCCTCAGGCTGTGGTCCGGGCACAACACTGTCGACCACCGTGCCAAGGCCATTCCCCCGTGACTCTGAGGCAGGGGGGAACACTGCCTGACCCACCGGTAGGACGTGTTCCGAAGCTCGCCGATGACCTGCGTGAGCTGTGAGTGGGTCCTGGAGGCATAAATGATCTTTGGGATGTCTGCGTAGCAAGCTGCCAAGGCACAAGGAAGCAAAACAGGGCATGGCTCCCCAAGCCAGCATTCTCATGGACTGCTAACTCAGGGACACTCGGCTCAAGCAGCCCTTCGGACAGCTGAGCATCGGACACCCGACACTTGTACCAGGAATGGGTTACGTAGGTATCTGCAGCGTCCTGGTTCGGCTGCAAGGCTCTGACCCGAGGTTTGCAGTCAGGATGGCAAGACATGATGTGGCAGCTACAAAACCGCCTGTTCACCCTGCTTGAGGGCCTTGCCCACTAGCTCCATCCCTTCACCCCGTCCTTTGTCCCTGCATCCCTGTGGGGGGGGGCAGGGCAGGGGCTGACCTGTGGCGTCTCCCTCTGAAGCAGCATTCCCCCAGGAGGACAAGGGGAGATCACGGAAGAGCTCCCCTTGGGCTCTCTCGGCAATCTTGCGGGCGGAGATGGCATCACGCAGGTGCTCCCGCCAGGCCAGCGTGCTGCAGAGCAGACACAGGGTCTTCCCTGTGCCCGTGGGGCTCTCCAGGATGCCATTCACTTTCTGAATGAGAAAGCAGGGGTGAGGCGAGCAGGCCACATGGCCCAGATTCAACAAGCCCCGCACCCACCCACCAGGTGGCAAAAGTCCCGAGGGACCGTGGATAGTTCCGTAGAATGACTCCCACTCTCAAACCAAAACCGTGGGTTAATTCAGCCTTCCTTCGCAAACAATTAGCAGAGTATTTCCCAGCCTAATAGAAACAGTAAGATGACTAACGAGGCACCAAGTCTCAAAAGAGGAGCTTGTTCTGCGACTCTAGGTCCAAGCTTTCACACTGACGGCCCACATAGCTCTCAGATGGGAACCTGAACGGGCACCTGGGAAACAGGAGGGCAAAGCTGTGCCAGGCTGCTCGCTTCAAAGAGTCTGTCCACAGCAGCAGCCTGAAGCCCAGGTGCAGTCAGCCCTCGGGGGCTGGGCACGGGAGCAGGGAACGAGAGCGTGTGCTAAGAAACCCAGCAGAAAGCAATGGACCCCTGCTACCTTCCTGCAAAACCCCAAGGTTTCAAGACCTTCCAAAACGACGGCTGGACACTGGCCGTCCCTCTATGTGGAAACATGTCCTCCAGATCCTCAAATGGCTGGCTGCTCCTTGTCATTTGGCCTCAGCCCAAATGCCACCACCTACCACTTCAGAGGGACCCCACAGGTGCTCCCAAGCCTATTATTAGGTCTTTTCTTCACAGCACTCCCACCACCTGGATTATCTTCTCTTTTGTTCATTGTTTATCATCTTTCTCACCCCGCCTAGAACGCTGGCCCTACTTATGACTGAATCCCACATCCGGAAGAGTGCCTCTCATCCAGGAGGACGCGGTCCTGCAGTGACTAGGAAGGTGGAGTGTGCTGACCCATCCCCCAGGTACAAGCTGTACCTTCTGCAGACACTCGAGAACCTTGGTCATGTACTCCTCCTGGCATCTGTATGGCTGGAAAGGGAAATCCACGGTCACACCGTTGAGGGTTATCTTGGGCATAGTGACCTGCTTTCTGGAGGGCACAGAGCTTGGCCGAAATGCAGGTGGTGTGGGTCCCTGAGACAAAATCCACTCTGAACATCTCAGGGTCTCAGCCACTCCAGGTAACGGATGCCAGCCCGTCGTGGCACTGGGACATGACCCGGTTCTCCAGGGAAGCCCTGTGGCACAGAGATGGGGACAAGCCTGTAGCCGACCTCTCTGGGGGCCAGTCATCTCAGGCAGCCCCTCCCGTGGATAAGCTCCTAAAGCAAGCCTGTGACATCCTATCACAAGGAGCTGGGAGGTAAAGAACCCTGCATCCGGCCCCACCTTGTTCTTCCGTCCAACACACTCCATCTCACCCACAGAGATTTAAGGAGCCCAAGTGGGACACAATCCCACTCTCCACGTGTAATAATAATTCACTGCCTTCCACCAGAGCTTGAGAGGCCAGATTCCAGGCGCGGCGTCCTACCGCAGCCTGGGGTGGTCTGAACCTTCTGCCCCTGGGTCTCCCAACCCTCTGCTCCCCTGGCCGGGAGCTACACCCCATCTCTCCCCGGTGGGCAACCAGGTGTATACCATGTTCCTGCTCTCATCTGGGAGGCCAATCCGTGCGGCCCCCAGGAAGTCACTCAACTTCTCTAGGCCTCAGATGTTAGACATCGGGACTAACAGCCCATTCGCCTAAACACTGAACGCCCGGCCTTCTTCTGCACGGCCGGGCCACTCGGCAGCCACCGCCAAGGGACCGGTTCCGTACAGCACGGAGCCCAGACCCCAGAGCCCAGGAGCGCGGAAACACTACCGATCCCAGAATGCGGCGCGGCCAAATCGTCTAAGCGCGGGCCCGAGGGCGGCGCAAGGCCTGCCGGAAGCTGTAGTTTCGAAAGCCGCCGCTCGGGTAAAAGTACCAATTGCAGGGACTCCGTCACTCTCCACCCACTTGTCTCTGCGGGGAGCCTTCCACGACTGGGGAGGTCACAGGAATTCACCCCAGTTCGGACGAGGCACCACCAGCGTATCCTCCGCCGTTAGCCGGTTCGGACTTCCCGGGCTGAGGCGCGTAATCGGCACTTGACGTCACTTCCGCTCCCAATTCGGCTCTAGTGCAGTGTTCCCAGCGGAAACCGTTCTCCAGCCGAGAGTTCCGAGCTGCGGGTTCTCTGGGTTCCAGGACCCATCTGCCCCGCTTTCTTTGACCCTGAGCCCGGGCACTGGCACTCCATCCACCGCGGGAAGAAACCTAGGGTCCCGCCCGTTCCCTCCCGCGATGTCACCCCCTCCTTGGCTTCCATTCCACTACCCCACCCTGGGACACCCAGAGCTCTTTTTTTTTTTTTTTTTATAGGGACAGAGAGAGAGTTAGAGAGAGGGATAGATTGGGACAGACAGGAAGAGAGAGAGACGAGAAGCATCAATCATCAGTTTTTTCTTGCGACACCTTAGTTCATTGATTGCTTTCGCACATGTGCCTTGACCACGGGCCTTCAGCAGACCGAGCAACCCCTTGCTGGAGCCAGCAACCTTGGGTCCAAGTGTTGGGATCGCGGGGGCGTTAAGAATTCATGTCTAGGACAGCATGACCCAGAGAAGGAACAGGGAAGATAAAAGGTGTAGACCATAGGAGTTAGGCACAGTTAACCACACCCACGTCATGTTATGTTTAGCTAAGATAGCAAAACCGTTATAGAAGGTTTAAGCAATAATTGCATGAACTGTTTTTAAAAATTGTCCACTGACCGCTTGTTACTACGCCATGTGACTGTGTGTAATCTTCTGCCCACCTATAGCTAACTGCCAAGTTTACTTCTGGATCTGATGCTTGCTTGCTCAGCTATGTAAGCCATAGTCTGTAAGCGCTCGGTGTGACTCCGCGGACAGCCTTTTTGAGTGCTGTAGGAGCTCACCCCTGCGCAGGTTTGCATTTTGGCCATAAAAATTCTTTGAACTCCTGAAAGTCTCCGATATTTGTTTTGCACCCGGCGAATGCAACACAAGCTGAAGAGCTTTTGCTCAAGCCAGATGGGCCCCGCGCTCAAGCTGGCGACCTCAGGGTCTCGAACCTGGGTCTTCCGCATCCCAGTCTGACACTCTATCCACTGCACCACAGCCTGGTCAGGCCAGCGTTTTTTATTTATTTATTTATTTAAAGATTTTTATGTATTGATTTTACAGAGAGAGGAGGATTGGGGGTGAGGAGCGAAAAGTATAGTTCCTTCACTTTAGTTGTTCATTGCTTGCTTGTTACTTGTTCTATGTGCCTTAACCCACAAGCCCGGGGTTTCGAATTTGGACCTCAGCAACCCAGGTCCATGCAACCACAGGCCAAGCACTCAGAGCTCTTTTTAAAACTCAAGTGTAAATAAATCACTCTCCTTAAAATCTGCAAATGTCTGCCCCTTCCCATGACCTGACTCCTGGGAACTTCATCAGCTCCTTTCTTTACTGTCCCTTGGTTTCAGCTGCTTTTCTGGTAAATGTTCCATACGGGCTCCTTTGAATCCCCAGCACCTATCACCAGCTGAGTCAACAGGGGGTCCCAGGAACCCCCCGCACAGCTCTGTGGGGTTAGTTAGAGATACTTGTCTGGGCCACCCCTACATATTCCAAAGACACCAGGAAGATATCGATGCTGCTATGATGGCCCACGGGCAGCTGGCAATGTTGATTTCAGAGCTTCTCATGGGCTTATTTAATGTCCAGATGTTTTCCTGCTGATGGCACATGTATGCTACATCTGTGTTCATGCTGATGTATGAGATCATGCTCAGGGTAGCTCATAACACAAGCTGGCATCCACCATTACCTACCTGTTCCAGTGACTGTAGAGTGTCTACCCTGGCCTCTGAGCAAGGAGCTTGGAGACGATGAAGAGACCTGGCCACACACTGTGGAATGCTCACCAGACATAGGCTTCAGAACCATCCATGCAGGCATTGATATGTCTGTCCTAACAGCTTCTGAGATAAGTAAGTTTTTTTATTGTCCACACTTTATAGGTAAGGAAACAAAGCACAGATGATTAGTAGATTGCCCAAGGCCAGCAGTTATCAACTCTCAGAGGCAGAAGTCACCTTTTTTGCCTCTACCCCCTGTCATGTGGTAAGAACAACAGCGTTCATTCCCCTGCCCCCATGAAGCCCAGGGAAGGGAAGGCTCGGATCTAGAGACTTGACAACATTCTAGGTCAGAACTGGAGATGAGGACCTTGAGACCCTAAGCTGGTGCATGAACTGCCTGGTCACACCTCACGTGTAGTAACTGCCCAGCCTCCAACATATAAATGCTATTGTACTGACCCTAACCCTGAGAGATGAGAGGGAAGGGAAACTGAAGCTGGCCAGAGCAAGCACCGCTCAGCGCACAAGGATCTTGATCAGTCAACAAATTTGAACTGAGCATCTGCTCTAGTAAGCTTTGTGGGACTCCAGCCAGGAGATGGCATGTGGACCACAAGACAGATGTTAACCAGTCACAGGCTTGCTGTGTGTGCACATCAAGGTGTGTTTATATACTTGCCTGCTGGGCCTACTTCTGGCTGACTCTGGTTCTTAGGTTTGTCCTTGTCTTTCACCTTTCTGAGCCCATCTCATCTCTCTGCAGGTTCCTGAGGTTTCCCATAGTTTTATTCCTGGTCCTGGGACTTAACTGCTTGTGGAGTAAGCACTGGTCTCAGCCTCGGTGGCTCTGTTCCTAAAACAGGAATGGCAGTTCATCTGTCTGACTTTCTATTCCCAAAGTGAGGCCAGGGGTCACTGCAGAAAAGGACCCATCATCTCATCCAGAATCTCCATTTGTGAGAAGCAACCAGTCCCTGAGCCCAGAGGAGGGGGGAGGCAGAATACCCACCCACTCACCAAGTGTGCACATCTGTCCTCTATCATCTGGGAACTGTAGTCATTGTCTCATCTTACACCTGAGTAATGGAGGCCGGAAGAGTTAAAAGACTCACCATAGTCATGGAGCAAATGGCTGTCAGAGCTGGGTTTGAAACCTGTCTCTGTCTTGCTTCAAAGCCCTTGTGTTAGGCCCTTGGCTACCACCTTCACTTACCCTCTTCTGTCTTAGATTCTGCTCATCCTCTGGGATTCCTCTCCCTGATCTTCCACACCAGATCCCTCTCCATGTCCGTGACACACCTTCCCCTCAGCACAGACCATGGAACACAGAAGGTGCCCCCCAACCTCCAGCAGCCTCAGTGAATAGCTCTCTGACCCCATCCTCACGTAAGCAAGGCTGCCCCCTCCCGCCTAGCCCACCCAGGAGAATGGGAGCTGTCTCCACCATCCCCCATGCCTGTACAAAGCCAAGTTGGGGGAGCAGCGGGTCCTTGGTGAGCAGGGAGAGATGGGCATCTGGTTGCAGTACTACCCACTGCGTCCCAGGCTGATCTGTCTCCTCCTTCCTCCCCTTCCTCCACCCCTTTTCCTCTGAGCCTGCAGCCCCTGCCACAGCCAGGCGCTCTCTCTCTCTCTCTCTTCTTCTCCTCTCTCCCTCCATCTCCCTCCCACCGCTCGCCGTGCCGCCTCCCTCCCTCCCTTCTTCTCTTGCTCCCTCCCCTCCCGGGCACTGCAGCATTCGCCGACTGCAGCTCTAGCCGCCACCCGCGCCTCTCTGGCCTCTGCAGCCCCCGCCGCCGCCGCCAGCACCATGGCCAGCACTGTGTCCGGTAGGCGCTCTAACCGCGGGCTTCCTGGGGCCGCAGCGGGTCACAGCGGAGGCCATTGTCTGACCGGGCCTGATGCTGGGCCCGGTTGCGGACCTGTTTTCCCATCTCGGACCCGCGCACTGCAAAGACGCAGGGTGCGGCCGGGCCGAACCCGTAGGAGCTCGGGTTCAGAGCCGCAGGGTTGGGGTGACCCCATGCCCCAAAGGTTGGGATTGCGGCTTGGGCCTGGCGGGCGTGGGCTGCTGAGCAGGGCCTGCGCCGGGTGGAGCGCCCTGGGTAGAGGTGTCGGGCGCGGGGGCGCTTTGCCCCCCGGCGCACCGTGGTGCCAGGTCTGGCGCGACTGCGGCACGGTGCCTCCTAGAATGCGGGCGGCGGCCTGTGCCCCTGATGGGCACGCCTGCGGGTGCTGACAGTCTTCTGAGGCGCCTGGCAACCGCGCAGACCCTGGTCGAACCGCGCCTTCCTAAAAGGGGAGGAGGGAAGAGGGTGGGACCCTTTGTGGGAGCCGCAGTCCAGGGTCGAGAGCCGGGTTTTCCCTGCGCCAATGGAGTGCCCCAGAAGGCTGGAGGAGGTGCTGAAAGCGAGCATGGAGGGGGACCCGAGCTGGGACCCAGGAGAGCGGTGCTCGCAAGTCCCGTCGCTGCCTCCTCTTGCGGCTGCGGGCTCTTGGACCACCCTCTGCGACACCGTGCCGCCCGCTCCGTTAGAAAAAGCCACCGCCCTTTGCGCAGCGGGGTTTGAATGGGGGAGGGGCTGCTGCCGTTTCCAAGCTTTCCGATGATGGGGGGGGGGGGGTGTCTGAGCCTCCCTCCCCCGCCGCCCTGCCTCCCAAGCTGCAGACGCACCGCCATCGATAGCAGCGACCCCCCCCCCAACACACACCACCACCTTCCTGGTCCACGTCGGGCGCGGAGCTCCCGCAGAGGGGCAGGCACGGGGCGAGGGGTAGGGTGATCGCTGGGCACAGACCAGACGCGGGGGAGATGCCAGGTGACCCCGGGATCGAGGAAGAGGGGCTCTCTCTCCCCGGGGAGCGGTCTGCTCAGTCCAGCCGCCCCAGGACCAGCTTCATCTTTGCACTCGGCCCACGGATGGCGGGGCAAGCCGCCCCGACCTTCTACCCTGTCTCGCCCTACGACCAGGAACAGAACTCCGGCCCACCCTTCCCTCCGCCCTGAGAGCGGGTCGCCGCGGTCCCCTCTGCATAACTAACCTGCTTCTCTCCAGAGCTCCGCCCACCCACGTGTGCCCCTCCGGGGCCCCGCCCCTCAGGCCAGGCCGTTTCACCGCCTCAGCTGACTCCCGCATCTGTTTAGCGGCGACCAAGTGCGTCACTGACCCACGTCGTCTGGGGTTCTGGTCCGCCTAGGGTTTCCTCCGCTTCTCTGCGTCCTCGCTGACAGTCCCAGAGATATTAGGACCAGCTTTGGGCAGAAAGAGACCCTCCTCCAGCCACGGAGCGCTGCCCTTCCCACCCTGAGGAGGGACTTCGGGTTCTTTGCTACCACCTGAGCTGTGGGACAATGGGCAGCCACTTGTGGGGAGCACTTCTCAGCCTTTTCTGTGGCTCACCCCCCTTTAGTGAAAATCCTGCTCAACAGAGTTCATTCCCACCACCCACGGGACAGATAAGCAGACAGATTAGACAGGGGAGGACACAGTCAAAGTCTCTCCTCCGATGGCGGTCAGAGCTGGGCACCCTCTGACCTCAGAGCCCCCTGACACTAGCTCTTATCTTCTTTGCCAGATATGGGGGCACTGATGACGCTTGCTTGGTTCCATAATTTTTCTAGGTGTTGGAGTTGCCATTGGCGTCCGAAGGGAAACCCCTTAGTTCAATTGGTTAGTTTTGCTCAGTGGGTCACCACACTGAAGACAAGCTGTAGTGCCAGCTGGGGAATGGCTCCCTTGCAACATCATCTGGGGCTGGGCCTTTCCTGTTCTTCCATCAGTGCCACCCTAGGGAGAGTGTAGCCACAGGGGCACAGGCCTGTGCTCATCACCAGCTTCTCCAACCACCTAGCGCTGGACAGAGCATGGTGGCCTGGCCTAGAAGTGGCTACCTGAGGGTGCCAGGAAATGTGGCTGAAATTGGGTTAAGTGAACTCCAACCCCGGCTTTTCTGTTAAAGGTGTCCCAGTCTGCTCATACTCACCGGTGGCTTTGTTTGGTCTTTGTGGCCAGGAAGGGAAGAGTCGTCATCTGCTGTGGCCTGGTAGCCGCTGCAAGATTGATCGTGGCTTTCTCTTCCTATGCGGACAAAGAGCTCCCACAACCTTCCTTTGAGGGCCTCTTGTGGGGCTGAGCTGCACCTACTTGGGAAGACAGGGTGGCCTGTCAGCGGCCTTCCAGGGCTCGTAGCTCTCACATGCTTCCTTAGAGTCATGCTCATTCTAAGCCTCATGCGATTCCATCAGCCGTGAGGCCTCGCACCTGCTACTGAAGTTCAGGGCCTCAGTTTTTCCATCTGGCTGGGCGTGATAGTGCTGGTACCTCCCCTAAGTTTGTTCTGAGGGTTGAATGAAATTTTTCAGGATAGATGCTTGGCTTGATGCCAAGCAACAGGTGGGAGTGTCCCATCTGTGCCAAGCAGCATGGATGTGGTGGCCACATTTCCCAGTTTCCTACCCAGAGAAAAGGGAGTTGTGCCACAAGTTCCGCCATGCTGGGTTCCCAGCACTGTTGCAGGTAACTCTGACTTGTGAGAGAGGGGCAGCCTGGGCGGCAACACGCTCCCCTGTCGGGGAGAACTTCGCAGCAGCCCCCAGGACCCATTTAGGGGGGAGGCCCCCTGCTCTGCTAGTTCTGGACAGACCCCTGTCCACATGAGGCTCCCAACAGAAAAGTGCCATCAGAGACCTGGGTTTGTGGCCAGGTACCCATCCTAGCAAGCTGTGTGACATTGGGTGGGTCACTTCCTTTCTCTGAGCTTCCTGTCTCCTCTGTACAAGTGAGGCAGACAAGGGTGTCTGCCTGCGCTGGCTGGCCCTGAGGGTCAGTTGGGAGGATAGGTGTGATGGGCTCACCCCATGGGTGCTGGCATTATTGTGACCCTGCAGCTGTGGGCTGATCTGGTGCCATGTTCCAAGTCTTTTGCTCATTGAGGATCTAATCATCCAAAGCCTAATATGCATTTTTTGCATATTTAACATTTAATATGAAGAGGAAGAGGGAGATGAAATCAATCCAGGTCATGGCAGAGATTTGTTTTTAACGACTTCCTGAAGCCAGGGAGGGGAAGGAAGAGAAGGGTGCTGGTGAGGGGTAGAAAAGGCAGGGTGTGCTTTCAGCCCTAGGGAAGTTTCCTGGCTTGGGCTGTGTCTGTCGAGAGGTGGCCTGGATGAGTCCGGGTCTCCTTCTCTTCCCTCTGCCATGAGACATGACCTTTAAGCCCTTTCAGCTCTGAAAATACATGTGTAACCTCGTCTCGCATGAAGTTGGTCCTAGGCTTATTCTCCAGTTTTCCGCCTGCTGCCCAGTGCCCTCCTCTAACCTGAAGCTAGACAGCCAGATCACAAAGTAGGCCTCACTCTCAAGCCCCCTTCCACCTGGTTTCATGAGGACCAGTCTTCTGGAAAGTACTGAGAAAAACCAAGCTGGGGAATCTCTGTGACCATCAAGTGCCGAGCTGTGTCCCTGTTCACAGCTGTAGGAGACAGCCCCTCACTTCCCAGGTAGACTCGACCCCTGGGCACAGCTGGGACATTATGAAAGCTGTGACCTCAGCCTCCAGCCCCTGCTCCCTCTCTTCTCTCTCCTGACAATGTAAGGCTCACACCTGCTCAAAGTCCCCTTCCTGCTCCCTAAGTCTCTGCCAGCCTTCCTCCATGCTGAGGTGACAATGGCCTGGAAGGAAGCCTCCCTGGCATTTGTCCATAAAATGGTTCCTCTTCTGTAGTGAATCTGCAGCTCCTTTTTTCTGGGAAAATGTCAGGTTGAAGGTAGAGAGGAGGAGGAACCAGAGCAGCTGTGAGCCCCCAGGTTCCTGGCCTGTAAGGTAAACCCATTCAAGGGTTCTGAAAGGTCAGGATGGGGTGTGTGTGTGTCTGTTGCTTGGTGGCAGATGCTGACAAGGTTAGACAGAACCTCTTCCTTCCTGTCCTCTCCCGGGACCCAGGGATGTCCTCTAATCTAGTCCCTTCTTACTCCCTTCCCACCTTCCCTCTGAGCACAGGGTTGGCTACACCCCTCCCCCGGCTTCTTCTGCCTGCTGCTGTTGCTGGCAAGTAGGCTCTGCCCGGTCTTACACCCTCCAGCTCCCAGCACATGCACTGTGATGGACTCTTCTGCCCCTTTCTGAAGTTAACTTGTAACAACACCAGGAATGCACGAATAGATTCTGCTTAAAGAAAGATAAAGTTGACGGGGGCAGGGAGGCGAACAGAGAAGACAGTGCACAGAGATGTGTTGTAGAATCAGGCACCTGACGCCTGTGTAATTGTGTTAACCAGGGTCGCCCCGATACGCTCAATTAAAAAATATATAAAATTGACAAGTCAGATCAAAATCCCCTTTGAAGCCCCACTCCAGCTCTCCACCCCCCTTCCAGCCTCCTGGAACCAATGAATAAGATATGTTTTGCACTGTGTGCCTCCTCACCCCCCAAAGGCTCTTCCTGCTGCTTGTCCAGGAGTCTGTTGTGCTCAATTCACAGCCTCTTGGGTTCTTTCCAGTGGAGCCTGCCCAGGCCATCAGGATATTTCAATCAAATAACCTCATTCTCTATGTTGGCCGTGGGAGGATTCTGCTCCCCAGGGACTGTTCCCTTAGGCCGGGGCCTGATTGTTTCTGTCCTGTGCCCTGTGTCTACACCAAAACCCTCTTCAATTTTATGTTAACTCAGTTTCAAAACATATTGTGTGCAATTTGCTTCATCAGAAAGTTTCTTGCCCATCAAGACACTTGTCCAAATTCTTGTGTGCCCCACTGTGGGTGCCTGCGCATGCTCCTTCCTTCATGGAAGCCAGATTCACTCTCCCTGGAGTGTCTCTCTGGAGGCACAGGGGACTCTGAGTCTCCTAAACTTTGGGACCTGCTGGAGTGGTGGAAAGAACACAGGCCACATGAAGTTGCACTCGAGGAGCTCTGGGGAAGTCACCCCAGCCATCTTGGTCATCTTGGTCAAGTGGAGATGACAGTATTGAGCTTGTAGGATTGTTGGGACTTAGGGAGACACTGGGACCCACCTACCTACTTTGAGTCCTGGCTTCCCATGAATACATCACGAATAACTCAATTATTTCCATTTCCAGAGTGGGCATTTCCCCTTCCCCAGCAGGGTTTAGGGCCTCAGCCAGGCTCACCTTTTCTGTCTGGGCGGAGTCGACACCAGCTGTGGGCTTTGGGTCTGCGAAGGTAGAGGGTGGGTTGTGGTGCTGAACGGACAGCTCCCTTTCCTTTGGTCCTACCTGGGCATGGAGTGTGCTTGGGGAGGGCGGGGTCTAATGGGTAAATGGAGAGGGAGGAGATAAGAGGGCCTGAGGGCTTCTCCCAAGTGTACAGCCCAAGGCAGTGCTGCCTGCAGAAGCTTCACTCCATGCAGGCCCAGTCCCACCGCAGAAGGCGAGTTCTGAGAGGGGGAAGTATGTGGGTGGGTGGGGGACAGAGGGAATGAGGGTTGGGAAGATACACAGTGACAAGGAAACAGACACCGAAGGACACAAAGAGAGACAGCAACAGAGAGGCAGGGGATGAGCAGGGACACGGAGTGAGGGAGAGACCCACAGGAAGACCAGAAGACAGAGACAGAGCAATGCACAAGAGTGAGACAGACAAGCCTGACCTGTGGTGGCGCAGCGGATAAAGCGTCGACCTGGGAACACTGAGGTCGCCAGTTCAAAACCCTGCACTGGTCTGGTCAAGGCACATATGGGAGTTAATGCTTCCAGCTCCTCCCCCCTTCCTCTCTCTCTCTCTCTCACTCTGTGTCTCCTCTCTAAAATGAATAAAATAAAAATAAAAAGTAAAAGAGTGAGACAGACAGACAGACAGACAGAAAGACGGGGCCTGAGACACAGCAGTGGAGAGAACAAGGCAGGAGGCCCCACAGGGAAAGACAGACTCAACGTCCAGAGGGTGGGGAGGGAGAGAAGAGACGCAGAGAGTCAGAGATGCGGGCCCTCAGGGAGTGTGAGGACAGGCTCCCAGAGAGATGCACCAGAGGAGGAGCAAGGGGAAGGAGAGGTTGGGGCAGGTGCACACGGGGTGGGTGGACAGGCTGCTCATGCTGGCCTCTGCCCACAGCTTACAAGGAGAAGATGAAGGAGCTGTCCGTGCTGTCGCTCATCTGCTCCTGCTTCTACTCACAGCCGCACCCCAACACCATCTACCAGTATGGGGGTGAGTGTGTCTGCTCCCCCTCCCGTGGCCTTTGGACCCCCTGGCTTGGCTGGCTTCTGGAGAGGGCGGGGGGATTGAAGAGAGGAGCCACTAAAGGGGCTCAAGCCTGCGGGTCCCTCCATGAGCAGCCCCATCCCCTCGCTCAGGTCTTGATTTGGGTGTATGTTGAGAAGTGGTCCCTCTGCTTGCCCCCTCCTCGGCGGGCCCTCCTGAAGCCCCTATCGGGTCTTGCCCTGCAGACATGGAGGTGAAACAGCTGGACAAGAGGGCCTCTGGCCAGAGCTTTGAGGTCATCCTCAAGTCCCCTTCTGATCTGTCACCGGAGAGCCCCGTGCTCTCCTCACCCCCTAAGAGGAAGGACACCTCCCTGGAGGAGCTGCAGAAGCGCCTGGAGGCAGCTGAGGAGCGGAGGAAGGTAAGGGCACCCCCTTCGGTCCTGGTGAAAGTAGCCAGGAGGTCTGGCCCACCATGAACATGGTCCTCAAGGTGCAAGGATGCTCCCAAATCCCTGCTTGGTCATTGGCCTGGGGTGCAAAGAATCTCATGGTTTCCTGGAGCTCCCCCTGAGAGATCAGAAAGGACAGCAGAGAGGAAGGATCCCCAGTGGTAGGCAGCTGTAGGAAGACAGAAGCCAGACACTGTCCGGGGTGTGTGGCACCCTTGGCCACGGCCAGGAGGGGGTCAGGTGGTGGCCCTGGGACACGAGGCTGGATTGGCATTTCAGCTTGGCAGGGAGTGGGCAGCTCTGCGGCTGGGGACCGACAGGGTGAGTGAGTGGCGGAGGAGGGCACGCGGAGCTTTCTGTGCTCACGTCCTGGAAGTTTAGCAAAGAGGACCAGGACGTCACCTTCGCTGACGCAGGACAGACAGTGTAGGGCCAAGCTCCGCGAGGACTTGTGTCCAGAGGGCAGCAGCAGGGCAGGGTGATGGGCACTGGGCAGGGCCGGAGGGCAGCGTGGGGGGCCAGGATGGGTGGGGGGGAGGGTGTTGGGAGGATGCCCAGGCCGCTGCTCAGCGCCCCTCCCCACCGCGGCCCCGCGCAGACACAGGAGGCGCAGGTGCTGAAGCAGCTGGCGGAGCGGCGCGAGCACGAGCGCGAGGTGCTGCACAAGGCGCTGGAGGAAAACAACAACTTCAGCCGCCTGGCGGAGGAGAAACTCAACTACAAGATGGAGCTCAGCAAGGAGATCCGCGAGGCGCACCTGGCGGCGCTGCGCGAGCGGCTGCGCGAGAAGGTGCGCACCCGGGCGGGGGCCCGGCATTTATTGGGCCCAGCAGGGCACAAGCGGAGAGCCATAAATAACCGGGTCCTGCTGGGCACAGTCGCTACTTTTGAAGCGCTTTGAAGGAAAGCGCATCCGGGTGTGAACTGGGAGAGGGGAGGAGCTGCTTTGGGTTGGGGGCCAAGGAAGTCCCCCAGGAACCTCTTACTTTGGAGGGTCCCCGCCGCCCGGTCCCGGCTTGGGGACAGCCCAGAATGCAGCGAGACCCTGCCGCTGCGAGTAAGTAAGGGGAGCGCAGGACCACGCTCTCACCCCGCCTCATCCCTGCAGGAGCTGCACGCGGCCGAGGTGCGCAGGAACAAGGAGCAGCGAGAGGAGATGTCCGGCTAAGGGGCTTTGGACACCGCGGCGCCTGGATGATGAGCCGAGACAAGAACACGTTCGGGTTTTAGTTTTGTTTTGTTCAACTCTGTCTAGATGCAACTTTTGTTCCCACTCCTTCCCTCTCCTCCCGCACTCCCAGCTTCATGCTTCACTTTCCGCACCCTGAGCTGTCCAGTCCTGTGGCAGTCGCTCACCACCTCTCGGGGAGCCACCAGGGCGTGGCACAGGGTCCCTCAGTTCAGGCACCAGGCTGGGTAGCGGCTGGGTCCCCTCTTGGTAGCTCTCTTAGCAGATGTGATGGTGATCTCAATACATCCATACATCCAGTGGTGGTGGCAGGAACACACCATCTTTCTGTTGGGTTGTCCCATGAACACCTTATCACGTGGGGCACATCAGAGCTAAGGCAACACCACCCACCTGCAAGTCCTCCGGTGGGGGAGGGGCTGGGCACACAGGATGGGGAAGAGGAAGAAAGGATCAGACTCAGATGGACTTCTGGGCAGTGTGCGGCTGGGTCACCTGGCCAGGGTGGCCAGCTCTGGGAGTGTGTGTGCAGTGAAGCTTTGTCCAACTGGTGGGTGAAGGGTGCAGCACTGCTTAGTGTGGTTGCACAGGGGTCTTCTGAGACCACCTGACCTGTGATGGACACCCTGGGAGCCTGTGATCATTGTCTGTGGCTAGAGTGGGACAGTGTGGGATGTGGCCTAGCTTGAGTCTTCAGGGGAGTGGGCATTCTCTACCAGGGAGCCAAGAGCAGGCTACTGTGGTGTAGAGGGTGTCTGAAGCATGACACCCCCTGCTGGCCCCTCCTTCCAGACATGCCCCCCTTCCAAGCCGGGCACCTGTGGGGAAACCCCAGCTGCTACCATTCCTCTTCTTCTCCCCCAAGCTTTGCAAACCTGTCCTTAGAGTCCTTTGGAGTCTTGCCCCCCAATAATGCTTCTGGCCACAGGGCTTTCAGTTTCGCCTCTGGCCAGGTGTGAGTGGCAGCCGCAGGTGCCCCTTGGGGAGGCCCTAGCAGACAGTAGGGGGCAGGGGCCAGGGTTCCCAAGCCACCTCCCCACCCTTTACATTCCTGGCTGGTGGCCCCCTCTGACCAACCTGCAGGTTGGAGGCCTGACCCTAGGCCTCTCCAGCCAAGACCCTCCTCAACTAGGTTCCTTCCCCTCCCTCATCCCGCCCTTTGAGGACTGCCATCTGCCTGGACATGGGGGTTGTCTGGTTTTTGACCTGTCGCAGTATTCTGCCTTTCTCCATGGCAGTCCTGCCCCTTAGCTGGGTACTGGCAGCAGGGTTTCTGCTGACTGTTCTCTGGGAAGAATGACTAAACTGACTAAAAGGCCTTGCAGGACTCAAGAGCCAGCACCTCAGAAACTGGGTGGTTGCATCCCCAGGGACCAGGCTTCCATCCCATGGAAACCAGCTGGGGCCCAGCCAGGGGGCAGGGTAGATGCTGATTCCCTGCATGGGCTTAGGGGGGACACAGGGACTTAGGCCCCGTTTCTATCTCCACTGAGACAGTCTCCAGAAGGAGGGACGAGCCTGGAGTGGAACCCAGCTGCACCCACCTGCAGCTTTGGTGGGACTCAAAAGGGACGCGGAAAGGGAGCTGAGGGCTGGGTCTCTTTTAGCCGTGGCCGCTCTCATCGCGGAAGCCTAGTGTCAATGCACCCATCTCATCCTGTAGTGAAAGTGAACTTAAAAACTCAATCAAATGAACAATTAAAGAAAAAAAAAATCTGTGTGTTTAAGAAACAGTTGCACTGTCGTCCCAGTGTGTCCTGCCTCTGTGGGGTGGGGAACAGCTGTGAGGACACTGCCTGCCCGTGAGGGAGCAGGTGCACACATGGCTGTGACTCCTACAGGAAGTGTTAACAAGCTTGTTTTACCACCACAATTAGGAACAGTTTTAGTGACAATGGCAGTTTCAAGAAATGAGTGAGTAATTGACACACAACCCATTTTCCCCATTTGGAGCCCTGGGAAGACAGTGGGGGTGGGAGGGAGGAGAAGGCAGGCTGCCCCAGCCCTCCCCAGGGCCCAGGTTCCTGCTGGCGATGTGAACACTCTTCCTGTATCTTCACAAAGGTCACTTCAGTGGCTGCATAAGCACCTGTTATGGATGTACTAGGGCAGTGGTTGGCAAACTCATTAGTCAACAGAGCCAAATATCAACAGTACGATTGAAATTTCTTTTGAAAGCCAAAATTTTTAAACTTAAAACTATATAGGTAGGTACATTCCTTATCGAGGTAGCGCCCGCCTGTGGTATTTTGTGGAAGAGCCACACTCAAGGGGCTGTAGGTGGCTCGCGAGCTTTGGCTTGCTGACCACTGTACTAGGACTTTTTTTTTTACAGGGACAGAGAGTGTGTCAGAGAGAGGGATATATAGGGACAGACAGACAGGAATGAAGATGAGAAGCATCAATCATTAGTTTTTCATTGCCGTTGCGACACCATAGTTGTTCATTGACACCATAGTTGTTCATTGATTGCTTTCTCACATGTGCCTTGACCGCGGGCCTTCAGCAGACCGAGCAACCCCTTGCTGGAGCCAGCGACCTTGGGTCCAAGCTGGCGAGCTTTTGCTCAAGCCAGATGGGCGTGCACTCAAGCTGGCGAGCTCGGGGTCTCGAACCTGGGTCTTCCGCATCCCAGTCCGATGCTCTATCCACTGCGCCACCGCCTGGTCAGGCTATACTAGGGCTTTTGAGAAAACTTCTCCCACTTTGATTTAAAGGACCTCTTATGATCTCAAGAATTTATGGAGGGTCCGCAAAGAGCTTTGTTTATGTGGATTATACGGATTGATAGTTATCACACTGGGAATTAGAACTCAGAAATTTTTTAATTCAAAAAATATAGTGATTCATTTAAAAATGATACACCTGTTACTTTTAGCATAGAATACTTTAAAATGAACAAAACAAAACAATTCCCTTCCCCCCAAAGACTTGGAATGGTTGAGGTATATGAAAAAAGCCTGGGTTCAGACATCCGTGGCTGGAAAAGGAAAGAGTATTTTAATAGTTTCTTCTTTATTACCAAACTGAAGCTCAAAAAGTAGTTTCTTAAAAGTTGGCTGTAATGGGAACCTGAAACCAACCGGAACTTTCGATACTCCTGCATCAGCCACCTGGTCTGTGTCATCCTGGACCAAGTCTTACAACTCAGGGCTCCAGGGCCAGGGTGGAGCTCAGACCTGCATGGCTGTGGAGGGCAGGGACAGGATTGTCCTGCTTACTGTCTGGTCTGGAGCCTGAGTAGAAGGTAGGCGTGGCAACCCCATGGCACCCTGGGGCTTGGTGAGGACCTGGTATCACTACCCGCCCAAGGTCCAGGTACTCACAGGAGAGGATCTGAAGGTAGTGACTTGCTCAATGGTATATTTTCCTCTCCCCTGTAACAAACCGAGTGAAAGCTGCCTCTCCTTGGGACCCAGGGTGAACTGCACATCTCCCATGGACACTCCTGGGGAGAAATCTGCATCCCCACTGCCCAGTATTAACTAATCCATCCTGCCAGCCAAGTAGAGCCTAGTGCTGTAACTTTGCTCTTTTGGAGACAGAAGAGGTGAGACCAAGTTCGAATGCCAGGACGGAGTTGTGCTGCAGTGGAAACAGAGATCTGGGGTCCGAGTGCTCATAGGGCTGGCGGCCACAGCTCACCCAAACCAGAGAGTGGTAGGTGCCTGGTGCAGACATGGTGTCACTGGCATCTCCCTCCTGATGCCACACTCGCATGGTCCCTAATACCAGTGCCCTTCTGGGCCTTACTCATTGATTTTATTGGTATTTGTGTTCAGAGCATGAGAACAGGAAAATTCAGAGAAGGGAAAGACACAGACTGGGCACACCTGTTCGGCTAACAGGCTCCATAGTTTAAAAAGACTTTTTAAAGCACTGGCTTGAGTACACTCTATTATTGAAAACAATGGAAAAGCAACTCTCCTAAGAATAACATCACTGGAGTGAAGGTAGCTTGAAAACTTTCCATTCCGGGAAATGGCCTTCAGTTGTCTTCCTGCTCTGAAGAATCAATTCGGTTCACCGCTTAGTCCTAAACACGACACGTATCCGGCCTCTGTTCCTGGAGTGGGAGCACTCCCCGACCAGCAGTCCATAATCCCCCGCCCCAGTGTTTCTGCAGCTGTTAGCAAAGAAAGCAGAAAGCAGCGATACTGAACCGATCAGGACAACTCAGGTGTGCTTGCCCTGTTCTGGGAATGGACAGCCCCAGCCACCCTCGGGGCACCACCGGAGTGCTGCAGCAAGGGAGAGAAAGGAGTGTGCGGGGTCGGGGGTGGGCCTTGGAAATCCTCAGGCCAAGAGCAGGTTGCTTCACAACTGCCCGGGCTCAGGGGAAGGCAGATGAATTCCCCAGCTAATCACCAACCTGGGGCCCTCACTGCACCTTCCAAACAGCAAGGCCAATTGTACCTGTCTCACAAGTCAAAGGAACGCCGTAAAAGCTGGATGATGCCTATCTTTCTGGAAAACCTAAGAGCTTGATATGTCTAGACCTTTACAGAGAGAGCGAGAGAGAACAAAATTCTCAGAGCGTCCCTACCTACATCTAGGTGTCTTTTATAGCTCGGTTACAACCGAGGAACTGAATTTTAATTTTAATTAAACCTAAATGAGCACATGGGTTAGGGTCGCTGCCAGAGCCGCTGGGAGACCGGGGGGGGGGGCGGGGGGGCGGTCAACACTTCCATGAACACTGGATGGCACTGCGCAGATTCAGAAATAAAACCACCAAGGCACTTTTTAAGGCTTCCTGTACGAAATGAGGCACGACAATAGCAGGGTTCGCACTAGACGAGCGGAAGGACGAAAAGGCAAGGCCCAGCGGGCGACTCTGGGTCAGCACCTTTCACACCCTTGAGATAACAAGCGGACATGCATCTGGTTTTTACGGCTTTCTGCTTACGCACATTCTACCCTCACCCTCCCGTCCTTACACAAGTCTCCCTACGCATTTTTTCCCCCTTCGTACCCACCGAGGGGGTCTGCGGGAGCCCGGCAGGTGCGTGGGAGTCCAGCAGGTGCGCAGGCGGACAGAGGCGGGGCCACCGAGCAAGCCGCCCAGCGAGGTTGCTGCCGCGCACGCGTATCAGGCCTCACCGGGCCTTATTTCTCTGTATCGCCCGACTCCCAGCTAAGCGCCAAATAAGTCTTCGGGCCCGCCCTGGCCCGGTGCGTGCGCGGCCCCGCCGCCTGCGTCACTAGGAAGCGCGCGCCCGGGCTGCTGCCGCCGCCGCCGCCGCCGCCGCCGAATCCCCAACAAGGAGCGGAGCCCGCGGCCGCCGCCGCCACCCCCGCCGCCGTCGCCGCCACCCGCCCACCAGCCGTCGCCCGCGCAGGCCCGGCCGCGGCCCAGGTAAGCGCCTGCCGCCCCCTGCGGCGAGGCCTCTCGCTCCGCCGCGCGCCGCCGTCCAGTCAGGGGTCCCTGCGGAGCGTCAGGACGTTACGGCGGGGGGAGGGGAGCGGGGGAGGGGCGGCGGCGCGCGGCGGGCGTCACGGGCGTCACGGGCCCGCGTCAGGCGGCGTCGGCGGCGGCGTCCGCCTCCATCTTGCTGGAAGGTGGCGGCGGGCGGCCGCTGGGGGTGGTGCTCGGTGTGGATGCGGGCCTCCGCCGCGGGTGGGGGCCGTGTCCGCGCCCCGTTCCCGGGTGGAGGCCGTGTCCGCGCGGGCGGGCCTCCTTTCCGAGTGGGGGCCGTGTCCGCGCCCCGTTCCCGGGTGGGGGCCGTGTCCGTGCGGTTGGGCCTCCTTTCCGAGTGGGGGCCGTGTCCGCGTGGGCAGGCCCCGTCCCCGGGTGGGGTCCGCGTTCCGTTCCCGGGTGGGGACCGTGTCCGCGCGGGCAGGCCCCGTTCCCGGGTGGGGGCCCATGGCTGGTCATGACCCACTAGGCACTCCATGGACTCACTTGAGTGTTTCCTTTGGACCAGTTCTGTTTCTTTGCTCACACTTCACACCCGAGTTCCAATTCCATCAGTTCTCCCCCCCCCCCGGGTCATGTGAAAAGCTGCCCGTAGTTGGTGTAAACAACTTGAGTTTGGAAATAAGTATCCACCTGGAAACCGCAGTCGCGGCCATACTCGTGTCCCTCACCTCACTGGGAAGGTGTCCTTCCACCCCCTGCTTAGTGTTTTGTGATAAAGACTTAAGATCTGCGCTCACGAGCAAGCTGTGTATAGTGTGACCAGATGTCCCCCCAAATCCCGATTTTTAACAATTTGCCCCGCATCCCCTGGCATTTTTAAAAAAGTCCCAATTTTAAAAAATATATTACAATACTATTTTTGCATTCTATGAAATTTTTGTTTTGCTCCATATAGATCAAATTTGTAATCAAGACCCCCCTACCCCTCCGTCAATGGTGTCCCGCTTTATCAATTTTAAAATCTGGTCACTGGGCGCAGGCTGCCACTGCGCTGCCCTGCTGCCCTGTGTGCAAGTACGTCTCCAGGGCTTAGTCATCTTGGGCAACTGAAACTTAGGACTCCTAACACCGGGCCACCACCACCAGGCCTCTAGGCTTCTGTTGGCCTGGGTTAGGTCCTGGTATAAGTGGGGTCATGTATTTGTCCTTCTGTGTCTGGCTTACTTCACTTAAGCATAAATGACCCTCCCCAGGTCATTCATGTGGCCGCAAAAGGGCAGCATTTCCTTTTTTAATACTAATTTATATTCTGTTCTGTGGACACACCACATTTTTCTTTTTTCCAAGAGGGACAGACAGGAAGGGAGAGAGATGAGAAGCATCAAAGCCTTTGTTGTGGCTCCTTAGTTGTTCATTGATTGCTTTCTCACATATGCCTTGATGGCGGGCCTTCAGCAAACCGAGCAACCCCTTGCTGGAGCCAGGGGTCCTGGGTCCAAGCTCGCAAGCTTTTTGCTCAAGCCAGATGGGCCGTCTATCAAGCTGGCGAGCTCGGGGTCTTGAACCTGGGTCTTCTGCATCCAAGTCTGACGCTCTATCCACTGTGCCACCACCTGGTCAGGCTGGACACACCACATTTTTATCCATCCACCCATCCATCCATCCATCCAAGACAATTAGGTTGCTGCTTCTACACGTGGGCTACTATGAAGAATGCTGCAGTGAGCATGGAAGTGCAGATATGTCAGAGGTCTGATTTTATTTCCTTCGGATAGGTACCCAGAAGCAGTTTGGCTACATCCTGGGGCAGTTCTATTTTTCATTTTTTGAGGAAACGCCATACAGTTTTCCATAGTGGTCTCATCGGTTTTCATTCCCACCAACAGCACGCAAAACTGTATACCCATTTTATTAAGGATAAACTCAAGTGGAGTAAATAAACCTTAAATATAACAAACTAATCAGACTGCTTATTCAGAAATGATCTCTTTATGGGAAGTATCTTGAAAATTGTGAAAAGGCACACTGGGCGGGGGAGGAATTTGCATACCCATGTGCAAACATGCAGGTGTTTCTATGAATTTAGAATACTTATAAAGCTGTCCATACCTAGGCCTTAAAATAATAAGCCATTTGATGTCTGAACTGGGAAGGGAGGCTTCTCATACGTCTTCTCCGAGCCACAAATTCCTGTGTGTTGGGGGCTGCACAGGTAGGTGCCTGGTCAGCCTGGGTGGGTGTGATGAGGGTGTGGCTGAGACCAAAGCTGGTACATCTGTGCCCACGCCCGGCCAACGAGAAACCCAGATTCCTCAGGAGAGGCGGGACCAGAGGGACCAACTCCAGGGACTGACTGCCTCTTCTGACATTTTCCAAGAGAAGAAGGTGGAAATCTAAAAGTTTTTTATGTGAACTTTGTAAACTTTGAAAAAGTTGGCTGCTAATGAGTAATTTGGAACACAGACCCGTGGTTGTTCCTGGCGTGTGACCGCTGCTGTCTCTAGTGGTATTTTCATTGAAGTGTCCACGTAAGAACACCCAGACCTATAGAGGATTTTTATAATTTATTTGAGCCAAACGGGGTATGCCTGGACGCAAGATCTCAACAAACTGAGAAAAACGCCTTGCACATATCACAGTTCGCAGCTTCTTTTGTGCCTTTGGAATTAATGAGGGAAAGGAGAGATACATGGAGGTGGGAGAAAGCCAAACAGGGACAGGATTACAGGACAGTTAAGATTGTGTGTTCATGCTTTAGAAGGAGGGGTCTGCCAGGGGGCAATTCAAAGGTGTGTTAAACCTAGATCCTAAGGAACAATGGACCGGGCTGACTTGAGGCAAAGAGAGACCTTTTACTGAGGAAGTTATATGCCTGGAGTGTGATGACCCAGCCTGCAGGTAGGGATTTGTGGTCAGATGACCCTATAGACCCCCTTTTATCATCCGCAAAAGAAAAATTTTTGTGATTTTGCAAAATACATGGAAAGCCAGATGTGAATCTGAGTAACTGTTCGCACACTAATGTTTTTGTCTAATTTTTATGTATTTGTGCCCAAGAATGCTATTCAAAATTTTTCCCCTCATATCTTACCTCTAAATTAGATGTAGCTCAATTTCCACTAGTAAGGAACCCAAGCTTTGTACCCGAAACTGGATGCTCCTCCATATACCAGGGGCTAGGAAGACAAAGGTAGTGTCGAGCTTGGTCTGTGTCTAAACCCCAGCGACGTGCTGTGAAGTCACTCTTATAACACAGTTGCTTTTGGAGGAGGGGGTTCAATTTTGTGTGTTCGCACAACTTGGAGCTCTGTGGTTTAGAAGTTTGGGTGAGGACAGCTGCCCATGGGGTGAACCCCTGCCTTTCTGCAGCTTTTGGTGGAAGCGTAAGTTCCCCGGTCCCCGCAGAACTCCCTTCAGTGAAAGCAGAGGGCCCTCGGTGAGCCCGCACCGCAGATCCATGTTGTGTTAAATGCAATCTTACCGTGAAGCTTTATTCACGTACGTTTAAAGCACTTTGTTTCAAAGCCTCAACCTAGAACAAAACTTATATTTTAGAAATATGCAGTACATCTGTCATCTGTCAATGAATTCATTGTTGTAGTTTTTTTTTTAATGGCTATAAAGCATCTGAAGATAGCCTGAGGACCTGGGACACTGGCCTGGGCAGCAGCCCCCACCCTGGGTCAGCTGGGTTTCCCTGGAGTGAGAAGAAAAGGCTCCGATGTGTGAGGACCGTCTGAGGTTCTAAATAAAGTTTTCTTCTGTTTTTTTTGTTTTGTTTTTTTCTCCTTTTTGTATTTTTCTGAAGTGAGAAGCGGGGAGGCAGAGATACAGACTCCCACATGTGCCTGACTGAGATCCACCCGGCATGCCCACCAGGGGATGATGCTCTGCCCATCTGAGGCCCTTGCTCCATTGCTTGGCAACCAAGCTCTTCTTAGCGCCTGAGGTGGAGGCTATGGAGCCATCGTCAGCGCCTGGACCAACTTTGCTCCAATGGAGCCTTGTCTGTGGGAGGGGAAGAGAGAGACAGAGAGAAAGGAGAGGGGGAGGGGTGGAGAAGCAGATGGGCCCTTCTCCTGTGTATCCTGGCTGGGAATCGAACCCAGGACTTCCACATGCGGGGCCGATGCTCTACTTCTCCCGGTTTTTTCAATGCTGCCTTTTCTTCCATGCCGCATTTGCTGAGCCCACCTAAAGTGAGAAGGAGAATTGCCCTCTCTCAGCATCTGGCATTTGGTCGTCAGTCCTGGCGTTGGGATGTGTTTAACTTGGAGTGGCTGTCTGTGGTGAAATGGGTGTGCTTCCGAATGAAACACTCTGACCCCAGCTCCTGGCCTGTGTGCCGAACCGTCTCCTCAGCAACAGCTCCACGTGGTGCCCCCCACACAGGGCCAGGGAACACGTGGGCTGCTTCCCAGTGTTCCCTGCTTTTCCAGAGAAGGCAGCCTTTCTTGGCAGGCGTTAACCGCCACCCCCTCTTCAGATCACCTACATTTTTTCTTGTTTCTTAGTTGGTTTTACAGGGAGAGAGAGAGAAAGGGGGAGAGAGAGAAACATGGATTTGTTGTTGTACTTATTTATGCATCCCTTGGTTGATTCTTGTATATGCCCTGACCCAGGATCGAACCTGCAACCTCGGCATATCAGGAGGACTCTCTAACCAACTAATTGAGCTGCCTGGCCAGGGTGAGATGAACTACTTTCCTTGATTCTGTGTATTTCTGGGTCAAGAGTCAAGTATAGGAGACTGCAGTTGTTTTAGAGGGGATGCTGAGGAAGTCTCAGCTCTTTCTTGTCACTGCTTTGTCTTGCCTGGGGGCCCATCCCTGGTTAGGAAGGTACAGAGCCCACAGGTGCTGCTCAGTCCTGAGATGAAGAAGCTAGGGTGGGTCTGAAGGTCTTTGTTGGCCTCCAACAGACATTCATGAAAACGTTTGAGTGCTAGATACAGTAGCTGAGTGTGATTTACACTCACATTCATCTTGAGACCTTGAGGCCAAGTTTCGGAGTTGGTCACTAATTTGGGTGGGTTAAATCTGACTGAAGGCTTACTGTGAATTTGTTGGAGAGCAAAGAAGGGTAGGGGGCTCCTCCCGAGTGCGATCTGGGCTCCCTCCCTCCCAGGCATGGGTGAGTGCCCACGTATGCCTGGTCAGGGTGGTCCCTGCCCATCCAGTGCTGGGCAGGTGATGTCATTTGTGCATTAGTAAGTATGATAAGTCCTGGCCGGATAGCTCGGATGGTTGGATCATCATCCTGATACACAAAGGTTGTGGGTTCGATCTCCAGTCAGGGCACATACTGGAACAGATAGATGTTTCTCTTTCTTTCTCTCAAATCAATAATTTTTTTTTAAGCATGATAAAAAAGAAGTTCTGAAAGAAAATTTAGTTAGTTATTATATTCTCTACTTTCTAACCTATATCTAGTCCTAATAAGTCATTCTGTTCCGATTAAAACATATTTTTTATGGTGACAAAATACACAAACATAAAATATACTATTTTAACCACATCTAAGTATGCAGCTCAGTGCCATTTCATACATTCACGCTGCTGTGCCACCATACTCATCCAGAACTTCCTCAGCTTCCCGGACGGACAGTCCGTCCCCATCAGACACTGACTCCCCCACCCCTGTTCTGTCTGTCTGTCTGTCTATCTATCTGTCTGTAGGGTGTGACTGTTTGTATTCATAGGAGTGGAACCCTGGAATACGTGTCCTTTCACGTTTGGCCCGCTCTGCCCATGTAATGTCAGGGTGCATCCCCGCTGTGACAGTATCGGAGTTTCAGTCCTTGTTAAAGCGGAGTCCTGCTCCACTGGGTGTAAGACACATCTCGTGTACCCACCGTCCGCCCTGCTGTGTCTGTTGTGAGTCCTGCTGTCACAAGGCTGGTGTGGGCAGGTCTGCACTGGTCCCGGCTGCTGTGTCTGGAAGTGGGGTTGCAGGTCATGTGGGAGGGGGAGTACAGTTATGTTATAGGAAACTTCTAGGCATTTCCTGGTGGCTGTGTGGGCACGCTCCGTTCCCCCAGCCCTGCTTTCTTTGCGCAGAAAGCACACGAGGGGCAGGGAGTCGGCTGGGTCCTGGCCTCCTTCCCCACCACTGCCGTGACTGAGCTTTTCGGACCGAGTGCCGGTCTGGGCGCTCTGCTTGGGGCCCTTAGCCGTCACAGCAGCCAGGACAGACGGTGGTGCCCATTCCACTTTCACCAGACAGCAGCCCGTCCAAAAGTCATGTTCTGGGCCTGGAGAGTGGCTCTGGGGTACCTGCGAGCTGTGTTGTGTGACCCTGTGCCCTGCTCGCCGTTTCCTCCAGAACTCGACGCCCTGGCAGAGTGACGGCCTCAGGCCTGGCCGTCCTCGTCAGCTGAGCCATGGCGGCTCCTGATGTCAGCGTGCACATGGAGGAGGTGGTGGTGGTGACCACACCCGACACCGCAGTGGACGGCAGCGGCGTGGAGGAGGTCAAGACGGTGCTGGTGACGACCAACTTGGCTGCTCACGGGTGAGGACGGGCCTGTGCTCCGGGGGGTAGGGGGGACTGGCAGCTGTCTGTCACAGTGTAAGTGAGGCCTCTGAGGGTGTCCCTTAACCACAGGGCAGACTGCAGGACAGTGGGGGCGTCGCATCCCCCAGAACAAAGGTAACCCTGCGCCCTCACCCTCGACACCTGCATCACCATGGTCACGTGGTTCATTCCTGAAAACACCTGCTGGATAATCTCCTGATGAGATGGACAGGGGGACAGTTGGGAGCTGTTTTTCACAATGAAGTAGCAGAGCCCATGTCTCCCCGACGCCCCTCATGACGGCTGATGTTTCTTCCCCGTCTCCTACTGCTCACGTCCAGATAGAACGCTGGCTGGCACAAGAGCTTGCTGCAGGCTTCCTTTTCTGTCCCCTAGAGGGGCTGTCACGTGGTGGCTGAGTGGCTCCCCTGTGACCACCTGTAGCCTCCGGAGGCTGGGTGGGACCGGCCCCATGGGCCATCTCTACTGCACCCTGTGCGTGACCTCCATCCATTTCAAGCTCCCACCTGTCCTCTAGGAACCTTGGCGTTTGCTGCCCGTCTTCTGCGCCCCTGGCGGTGCTGCCCTGACCGCCCTCAGGGACCTCCCAGGCCCGTGGCACAGCCTGTGTCCCCAGCCAGTATGCCTGGCACCTGTTTCCAGGGCGGCTTAGCTCCTGGGGTCTGGCTTTCTCTGCGGTTGCTGTGATGCTGGCCCTCGGGCTCAGGCCAGCTCTGGTCGCCCACACTGCCCTCACCTTCCTGGGGACCCCTGTGCAGCCCAGGTGGCACAGGACCCCACGCCCGGGCCTGGGACAGACACCTGCTGAGCGGTGCGTAGTGACGGTGCCTACAGACCTGACCCTTTTTTCCAGAAGCTTATATTGTTTGGTAGTTTCTATATCCACATGAAATCATCACAGGAATAGGAAACTATTAAAAGACGGGGCGTAGAGTTCCCGCAGAAGCGCTGCCCCCCCCCCCCCCCCCGCACATGCCCACCTCGTGTGCAGGTGGTCTGGGGTCACGGTGTGGTGGCCGTCAGCGAGGGTCCCTCAGCTGCACAGCCACTGGGCTCTGGGCTCACCCGGAAGGTGCCGCAGGTGCTTTCTGTCATCGGGCTCCTGATGTCTCCCCTTCGTCTCCAGGGGCGACCTGAGCGAGGACAACATGGAGACGGAGAATGCGGCTGCCGCGGCCGCCGCCGCCTTTACAGCGTCCTCGCAGCTCAAGGAGGCCGTGTTAGGTAGGCGCCTGCAGGTGGCTCTCGGTCGCCCCTCATCCAGAGATGGGCCCGGGGCCCAGGGAGGCCAGGCTGCAGGGCCCTCCGGTGCTGCCTGCCTGCATTCCCGCGGCCTATTATGAGTGTCGTGAGCGGTGATGGGGTTTCTTTACAACTCAGCACAGGGCGAGTAAGCTCTTCCAGAATGGACTTACGTCCTCGTAGGTCAGTTAAGCTGTATCTAACACACCTAGTAGTTCTGTAGTGATTGCATGGACGGGCCTGACACTCGGACTCGGGACTGGTCTGTCCCAAGCCCTTCCTGGGACCTGACTTCTGGTTTCTGGACTGGTGGCTGCTGGTGTGCTTCGCAGAGGTTGTGACTGACTTCCTGTCTCCCCCTGTCCCTGCCCCGCCCCTCGTGAGAAGTGAAGATGACTGAAGAGGGGGAGAACTTGGAGGCCGAGATCGTGTACCCCATCACCTGCGGGGACAGCAGAGCCAACCTGATCTGGCGGAAGTTTGTGTGCCCTGGCATCAATGTGAAGTGTGTGCAGGTGAGGGCGCAGGCACAGCCAGAGCACAGGGGGGGTCCTCCCAGTGAGCTCCCTGCTCCGAGGGGCCGTGGCCAGGGCGCTGCAGTTCAGGGGGCAGCAGAGCAGAGCAGCCTCTGGGACGGTGGGACCCCCTGTGGCCCGAGCAGAGCACAGGAAGTGCCGCCCGGTCCGGAGGCAAGCACAGGTGGGGAGGGGCTGACAGGCGGCGAGGGGTCAAGGGGTCCCATGCCTCTCAGCTCTGCGCAGCATGGAGGGCGGACGGAGGGTCTGAGAGCTATCAGACAGAGGGGAGTGGCCCGCAGTCGGGAGACGACATTGCTGCCTCAGCAGGAGTCCCTGGGCTGGCCATGTGCGCTATGACGGACCCACAGCTGATGACCACAGCAGAGGTGCTCTGTGCCCGGCGGTGGCTGGGTGATCTGGGCTCAACCTGGGAGCCCCAGGGAAGCTTCCCTGGCCTTGGTCCAGCAGGGTGTCCAGGCCACAGCCGGAACTTTGTTTTCTGCCTCTGCGGGACCTGCTGACTCACCCATCCGCAGCCTGCTTGTTGTCTAAGTAAATGCAGTTTTATTTTGATTTTTTGGTTCCAATGATTGCTTGTTTAACAAGGTTGAATGGGATATTTTACCTTCTTGGGCCATCTGAGTTCTAGCTGTGGTGGGACTAACAGACTCAGAGCCTGTGAGTCTGGACATGGACGCATGTGTGTCACTGAGGGGCAGTGCCAGAGGTGTGTGGGTGTCCACAGCCCCCTGCACACTGTGTCCTGTAGGTCTTGTCTGGAGTGAACGCCGCTCCTGAGTGCTGTGCCCTGAGCTTGTCCCTCCCAGGTGGACAGCAGGAAGCCCGCCCTGTGTAGGCCAGAGGGCCACCCCTCGTCTCACCTGAGTTGTTCTTTCCCTGAGTCCAGGTTGCTACAGGAGGAATGCTGTGTCCGACTGAGAACCGGCCTGTGGCTCCTCGGCCCGGTCCATCCTGCGTCCCTTCCCCAGGTCGGAGCAGGGGGTGGTGGGCGGCTCCATCCTCACCGCTCCGCTGTGCTCCCTCCACAGTATGACGAGCACATCATCAGCCCCAAGGAGTTCGTGCACCTGGCTGGCAAGTCCACCCTGAAAGACTGGAAGAGGGCCATCCGGATGAACGGCATCATGCTGAGGTGGGCATCTGCGTGTGGGGGCACAGCACTGGGTGAGTGCAGGTGACCATATTGGATGTCCCTCCCTGGTGGAAACA
The DNA here is from genome assembly GCA_037038555.1 of Rhynchonycteris naso. Taxonomy (NCBI): domain Eukaryota; kingdom Metazoa; phylum Chordata; class Mammalia; order Chiroptera; family Emballonuridae; genus Rhynchonycteris; species Rhynchonycteris naso. The sequence continues at coordinate 168,947,543 of CM073001.1, read as the reverse complement.
CATGGTCCTTTTCCATTTGTGTGGGGGTTTTGAAGAGGAGGTACATTTTAGACATGATGAGAGATAACATTGTTCCCAGGGCTGCACCGGCTCGTCCCCTGAGACATGGGACAGATCAGACTTGCAGTCTTCTGAGTTCCACTGGTTACCTGGAGGCACGATGGCTGCTTTGCAGTAAATATTCACGTAAACATAACACGGGGTTTGCACACCGGGTAGGCAGAGGCCCATCTCTTTGCCAGCCTGCCCACAGCACGTGCGGAACTCACAGGACACTGGCGACACCATTCCCAGACCTGGGAGTGCGTGTTCTTCACCTGCGGTGCGTGCCCGTCCAGCTCCGTCCGAACACTGTCCCGCAGTGACTGTGTTCAGTGCCTGTGGGTCGGCCTCCTCAGGTCCTGGTCTGGACCACGGCCTGCCCTGTGAAGAGGTTCGGTGGAGCTGGACCTGCGCCTGGCCCTTGATAGGGAGGCCTCTTTGACCTCAGAGACTTCCTTTCCGTTGATGCTAATCAGAAGGTGGGAGCCTTGGAGGCTCCTGGCTGGTCTACACACGTCCCATTGGAGATCTCGGGGCAGCCTCGCGGGGGCTCTTGCCCTTCTGCGTGGGTTCTCGGCTCCTGTCTGCTCTATAGGTACCCCAAGGTGTGGCCTGTCATGGACGGCCTTCTGACCCTTTCTGACTCGACGCTTCATGTTCACACCCTCGGGAAGGCTGCTTCCTGGTTCTCACAAGTCATCATTTCTAGTGTTGGTGTCACAGCTGTTGGTCTATCCCTGCCCTCTGCTGTCCAGAGTGTCTGGCAGTGTCGGGGTCACTTTGCTGCTGATGGGGCTGCTGGCCTTCGTACCCCGAGTGGTTCTTGCTGTCCTTGGCCATGCTCTGCTGCTGCTACTGCTGCTTGAGTGCCCGTGGCCCTCACTTGGAGCCTGGACCACAGCTGTGGTCACTCTCCTTGTGAACCACAGTCTAGGCGAAGAGAGAGGGGCAGACGCCCAGGCCCAGGGACCGGCAGTTGCTGAGCCCCCGCCCGCGAGCAGGCACCCCGCAGCACTTGTGCCTGCCGTGTCCCCTGGCGTCCCTGTTCTCTAGGGAGTGTCTGTGTGTCAGAGCTGGGGAAGGAGGTGGCCTGTCTCATGAAAGGGGGGTCAGTGCTGCCCACGATGAGCAAGGCAGGAGGAGGCTCGCGCAGCCCTCTTACCCTGTCAGAGCATGAGTGTGCAGGGGGAGGCCAAGCATCAAGCTTCTCCTGGTGGGTGGCTTACCCTCTGCCTCCCAGCCTGTGCCGCCATCAGCACCACAGTCCACCGTGGGCCTGCTCTCCGGCAGCCTCACGGCTCCCCTGGGGCCGCTTGCCTGGCTGCAGCAAGTCCCCTCACCGGCCCAGAGCTTTGTGCTGAGCTGTGGGACAGGCCTACTGGGGAGCTTCCCGCTACTTGCCAGCACAGTCTGTTACTCTTCCTGAGACGTGAGGACACACTAGTGGGGGCATCGAGCGATGTCTTTGGGTCCAGCTGTGTGTGCAGACGACCGGCCACAGCTCGGGCACACATGAGGCTCTTGTTCCTGCACAGGAAGATCATGGATTCTGGAGAGCTGGACTTCTACCAGCACGACAAGGTCTGCTCCAACACCTGCCGCAGCACCAAGATCGACCTGTCGGGCGCCCGCGTGTCTCTGAGCAGCCCCACGTCGGCCGAGTACCTCCCACTAACGCCCGCCACAGCCGACGGTACGTGCCACGCGGTGGTCAGCGGCCGCCTCCTCCCTCACTGTCCTGAGTCTGAGCCTCTGTCCTGTTAAGCACGTTTTCTTTTTAAGCCACTTTGTTACGCAACACAGACGCCCTAGGTAGGAGCATGTGCAGTGCGACAGAGCAGTGTGCTGGGCCCCGCCTCAGCTCTGGCTGCAGGGTCTCCCTGCGCCCCTCACAGCCGCCCCGCCGCAGCTCTGGCTGCAGGGTCTCCCCGCGCCCCTCACAGCCGCCCCGCCGCAGCTCTGGCTGCAGGGTCTCCCCGCGCCCCTCACAGCCGCCCCGCCGCAGCTCTGGCTGCAGGGTCTCCCCGCGCCCCTCACAGCCGCCCCGCCGCAGCTCTGGCTGCAGGGTCTCCCCGCGCCCCTCACAGCCGCCCCGCCGCAGCTCTGGCTGCAGGGTCTCCCCGCACCCCTCACAGCCGCCCTGCCGCAGCTCTGGGTGGGGCCGCATTCTCTGCAGCACCTGCGTGGCTGCACAGGCTCTTCTTCCCCCGGGCTCCAACGGACACCTTCGTGATGCTCTCCTGTGTTGACATCTGTGGGGCTCACTCGTAGCAGACGAAAAACCCCAACTTACAACGGCTTTTGGAATAGAGATTCTCTTTAAAACCGAAGTTAGAGGGAAATTAGGTCCCGGGTTCCCTCTTTGTGTTACTGGTTCGGGATTTCACGGTGTGTTTCTGGTGATGTCACTTGCTTTGTCCCTATGCTGTGACTGCACAAGGTCAGTCTGGGCGTGCTTCGTGTAGCCACGGATCATCCTCGTCGCTGACCAGACACTGGCCGTCTGAGGGGTTGGCCTGTGCTGGAGGAAGGAGAGGTGGGCTGGGCGACCGCGAGGCCCTGCGGTGCCCAGATGGCCCTGCGTCCTGGCTGAGCAGCGTCGACAGTGCTGCTGGCTGCTGTTGCAGCCTTTGCTGGAAGCTCCAGGAAGGAACACCAGGCACCCGCTGTCAGAGGGGCTGGATTTGTCTGCTTCCTCATCCAGTGGTGTGGGTCATTGTCCTTCAGCTCCTGTCTGGATCGGAGTCCCAGGGTGCTGACCTGACTCCTTGGATGACACAAGACAGTGTGGGAGGGGCTGGGTCACCACAGAGCCCCTTCCCTGGGAGACACATCCAAACACACCTCCCATTCCTATTGGGCCAGTAGTTTTGTGACAGGGCGGCCTGGGGTCAGCATGGGGTGACTGATCCCTGAGAAAGTACCAGGCAGGCTCCCACCATGCCAGTCAGCACGTACCGTGTTGGTACAAAACACGTCAGTACACACTGTGTCAGTTCAGAATGCGTCTGTACACACCATGTTGGTATGAGACATGTCCATACACGCCGTGTCAGTGCAGGCCATGTTAGTACGCGCTGTGTCAGTGCAGGCCACTTGGTAAACGCCGTGTCAGTGCAGGCCACGTTGGTACACGCCGTGTCAGTGCAGGCAACTTGGTACACGCCGTGTCGTGGAGGCCACATTGGTACACGCCGTGTCAGTGCAGGCCACGTTGGTACACGCCGTGTCCGTGGAGGCCACGTTGGTACACGCCGTGTCAGTGCAGGCCACTTGGTACGCGCCGTGTCATGGAGGCCACGTTGGTATGCGCCGTGTCAGTGCAGGCCACTTGGTACGCGCCGTGTCGTGGAGGCCACGTTGGTACACGCCGTGTCAGTGCAGGCCACTTGGTAAATGCCGTGTCGTGGAGGCCACGTCGGTACACGCCGTGTCAGTGCAGGCCACTTGGTACACGCCGTGTCAGTGCAGGCCACGTCGGTACACGCCGTGTCGTGGAGGCCGCGTCGGTACATGCCGTGTCGTGGAGGCGTTGGAGCTGGCTGTGGCTCAGGAGGCCCCTGCAGCTCTACTGTGTGTGTCTGAGGGGCCTGCGACTGAACGGCGGCAAGTGTGGCTCAGATGGGAGCACTGAGTCCCCGGCACCAGGACAGGTCTGTCAGCCTTGTGTGTCCGAGAAGGGATGTTCCGTAACAGGGCAGGCGGGCTCACCTGCCTTTGTGTTGGTTGCAGTGAACGGGTCTCCTGCTACCATCACCATTGAGACCTGCGAGGACACCAGTGACTGGACCACAGCCATCGGAGGTATGGGGTTCTTCCTTTGGGCTTTTGTGCTGGGCCTGGGGCAAGGCCTCATGGACGACGAGGTGCAGGGGGCTGTGCCCACGGACAGCACCAGTGCTCGGAGGCTGGGTCCCCTGTTGGGCTGGCTCACTGGCCGACTCAGGCCCAGCTTGTTGGGGAGGACACTGCTGATTCCCAGAGCTATGTCCTCCCAGTGGCCCTTGGCTCTGGTGGCCTGGGCAGAACTTCCTCCTCTCTGAGCCTGTCTTTCCCTCCCAGATGACACGTTTGCCTTCTGGCGGGGACTCAAGGACGCAGGCCTGCTGGATGAGGTCATACAGGAGTTCCACCAAGAGATGGTGGAGACCATGAGAGGCCTGCAGCAGCGGGTGCAGGACCCCCCACTGCAGCTCCGAGGTGAGGGTGCTGCCCGCAGGGCCTCCCTGCAGAGCAGCCAGTGGCTGGCTGGCTGAGGACGCAGCAGGGGCTGGCAGCTAGTCCTCCAGGCCAGGACGCCGCTAAGCAAGGCCCAGCTTCTGGTGGCGGAAGTGGGCCTCCGCCGTGTCCTGGTGGCCGGCCGCCCTCACTGTGCCGTCTCCCCTCAGACGCTGTGCTTCTCAACAACATTGTGCAGAACTTCGGCATGCTGGACCTGGTGAAAAAGGTGCTGGCCGGCCACAAGTGCCAGATGGACCGCTCGCGGGAGCAGTACGCCCGTGACCTGGCTGGTGCGTGGGGTTGCCCATGTCCCTGTGGGCCCAAAGTCGTGAGCACAGGAGGGCACTGAGCACAGTCAGCTGGGCAGTGACGCTCAGACCGCTGTTGTGCAGAGGACCGTCGCTGTCTGAGCTTCCGACTCACTGCCTGGTTATCGCAGGCTGCAACGGCAGAGACGCGACCCCGAGTCCCGTTTATGACGGCTGCACCAGTCTTTCCCAGCACCCCTGCCTGTGTCTGAGCTTGGCAGGTGTGCCCGTGTGCGTGTGCGTGCGTGTGTGTGCATGTGCAGAGCAGGCTGGTCACGGTGCTGCTCTGACTGATCTTTACCTAACGGCCCGAGGGCACCTCTCTGTGCGAGTGCAGGAGGAGCAGAGAGCATGGCAGCTCGCCGGGCAGGGTGTGTGTGTGAGGCCCTGCCTATCCCTGAAGCCAGGTGCCTGTCCCCACGTCCCCGGGGTGACGCCCTGTCCCTGTCCCCGCAGCGCTGGAGCAGCAGTGTGACGAGCACCGCCGACGGGCCAAGGAGCTCAAGCACAAGTCCCAGCACCTCAGCAACGTGCTCATGACGCTGACCCCTGTGTCCCTGCCGCCCCCCATGAAGCGGCCCCGGCTGGCGAGGGCCACGTCCGGGCCGGCCGCCATTGCCTCACAGGTGCTCGCCCAGTCCGCCCAGATCGCCCTCAGCCCGGGTGTGCCCGTCTCCCAGCTGACTGGCGTGCCACTTGGCAAAGTGATGTCCGCCCTGCCCTCCCCCGTGCTAGGCAAGGGCTGCCCCCAGGCGGCTCCCACCAGCTCCCCGGCCTCGCCTCTGCTCGGGGGCTACACGGTGCTGGCCTCATCGGGCACCACCTTCCCCGGCACGGTGGAGATCCACCCGGACGCATCCAGCCTCACGGTCCTGAGCACGGCCGCCATGCAGGACGGCAGCACTGTGGTCAAAGTGGTTAGCCCGCTGCAGCTGCTCACCCTGCCAGGCCTGGGCCCCACCCTGCAGAACGTGGCCCAGGTGTCTCCCGGGGGCAGCACGATTTTGACAGTGCCCACGGGGGCCATTGAGAGTGCCGTGGCTGCCCCGGGACCCGAGGAACACACAGCCACCATCGAGGTGGCCGCCATGGCCGAGGGCCATGAGCACAAGTAGCCATTGGCAGGGGGTGAGGCCCCTTGCGGGCACGGGACTGGCCCCTCTCCTCAGGCCATGGTGCGTCACGTGAGGCTGCTGAACCAAAGAGGAAACGCCAAAACGGATCGAGAGGAGAGAGGGACAGAGGTGACAGCAGCCTGTGACGCCCACTAGTCTTCAAGTTCTGAACTTCCTCCCCTGTTTTCTTGGGAAATATATTTTTCCATCTGTTGCTTATTAATACTGTTTACACATTGGGCCGACCAGGAGCCAGATGAGAGACGGGCAGCCGTGCCGCAGCCAGGGCAGCAGGCAGCGCCCAGGTGGCCACCGCGGCCCGCGTGACTGGGGCACGTCACGAGCACATGTCTTGGGGACTGTCCCCAAGGGTAGAAAGCCATGGATCCTATGGATTTGGTTTCTTCCCACAGTTTTCTGTAGGGTTAGTGTGGCTGGCACTCTGTTCTCCCATCTCCGGAGCAGGTGTGCGTGGTGTATCAGGTCAGCACGTGGCTCAGGTTTGGGGGCTCCGGCCCCTGGGGTCTGGGGTGTGGACCTGGGCCACCTGCCTAAGCAGAGGAGCCGCGGGCCAGCAGTGAGCACCCCCCACCCCACCCGCTCGTGGATGCTTGGTACCCCGGAGCCATCCCACACGCCCTGTGGGTGTTTCCCGTGAGCTGTTTCGCAGGCTTCTAGGAAGAGTCAAATGTATAGCATTTTCAGCCCAAACCATGCTGAGTGCCTAGGCTTCCAGAATCTGCTCTGGATTCCAGAGTGTTTTGTACAAAGCGGCTGTTGGGACAGCCTGTGCGAAGGTGACTGAGTGCTGGCGGTCCTGCCACTGGGCCCTGGGCGTGGGGGCCTATGTAGAGCAAAGAGAGGCTCGCCTTCTGTCACCCTGTCCTCTGCCTGCCGGTGGGGCCACCGTGACAGCCTTGTCCTCGGGGCCCCACCTGGAGGTGCTGTGCACACTGTCCCAGGGCGCGTGGGGCAGTTGCCCAGCGGGCACAGCCAGGGCCTTGTTCACTAAAGGGCTGTCCGTGGGCCAGCCACAGTTCTGACTGGAGTCACGAGGTAGACCCGACGGGACCACCTGCAGGTCCCCAGTCCCTCACGCATCAGGTCACCACGGCCACCCAGTCTGTGGCCTACTAAGGACCCTTCTCTGGGGTCCCTGCCACGGGAGGGTCCCCCTTGCACTTTGAACGGAACTAGGCTTTGTCCGTCCACCCTTCCATCCACCCAGCGCCCCAGACCCCACCTCCGCGGCCTCGCTCCCATTCAAGCTACTGCGGTTGTCTTGGTTTCTCTGTTACATATGTGTTTGCTGTTCTCACGGGTCCGCTGGTTCCAGCGTGATGTTTACCTTCTTGTTTGTGTGTGCACTTCTTTTTAAAGTGCATCCTGATTGAGTCTCGAGCCCGATTAGGTGGGCAGCGCGGGCCCCGCAGTTGTGGACGTGCCCAGCCCGTCCCTGTTTGCACCAGCTCTGCTAGCTAATAAAACCACCTGTGCTGAGGAGCCCTCGTCACAGGCAGACAACCCACCACCACCAGCCCCTACTGGCCTCGGACTGCGGCCCAGGGGAGAGTTCTCTTCAGAGCCATACAACCTAACACCCAGCCCCCCCACCCCCGCCATGCCTGGCAGGGCCCCAAGCCCTGGGGTACGGGGAGGGTCCCACCATCGTGAAGGCGCCCCGGGCCCCTGGGGAGGGGCTGTTGCACTGGTCCGGCCGGGGCGTGCTGTCCTGCGCTCTGGTTCTGGGAAGCGGATCAGTTTGGATTTCTCACTGGTGCTCAGAGGCAGCCTGGGGGACAGAGAGTCTAAGTTCGACTTCTTATGTTTTTGCAAGTATCTGCTTGGTACTTTGATTTAAAATAAACACACATTTCATAGTTGGTGTCTGTCTGTCTAGTGATGCAGGACGTGCCGAGACAGCTCTCACACCTGCTTTGCAGGAAGTGGTCTCGGGCCCCTCCCTGACATCCCCGATGTCTGCTGTTTCCTCAACCCCGGCCCCCCCTCCCCAGAGCCACGGCCACAGCAGTCAAATGGGTGCTGTGTGTCCTCACACGTCTAAACATGGTCACACTCAACCTGTCATGTGGCAGCGCTGAGAGCCCCTGCCAAACTTCGTGGTCCTGAGTGCAAGGGGCCCAGCGCCGGCTTCGGGCAGGCTGGGGCCGCTGGGAAGAGGGCGGGCCCTGCTGGCCCCCGGGAGGTGGGCTTGCGAGTGTGCTGCCCTTCTCTGCTTGGAAGCCAGACAGTGTGGGGAGCTGCTGTCACTGATGAGTCTCGACCATCAGAGCTGAAGGCTGCAGAAGCCGTGGGTCTCTCTTTCTGGTCTGTCGCCTTCTGCATTGACATACCTCCCCCCACACTAAAGATGCTTTGAAGGCTCCCTACTGCCCAGGATGAAAGCCCCCACCACACGGAGCCTGTGAACTGTCTGACAAGTAGTGTGGCGGTGAGGGGTGTCATAGAGCAGGAGGAGAAGGAGAGGACCCACCGATGACAGAGGAGGAGGGTGTGTCGTAGAGCTGGGATCTCAGGAGGCCGGCCCTAGCAGCTGGGTGTCCCTAGGAGATGGTGTCCCTAGACTTGTGAGGAGTGAGCATGGGTTAGCCCCTTACTTGCTGCAATAGAGGACATGCTCAGAGAGGCACCCCCTCTGCTCAGAAGGGCCAGTTTCCAGTGGGGGCCCAATGATCCAGCCTCAGGGTCCAAGGGAATGAGGACCCTGACTCCAGGCATGGGTCCCCTCCAAAATCCCAGCCCCAGATGGTGGGGTCGCAGCATATGAGAGGATTGGCTCAGTTACTGCTGGGTTCTGCAGCTGTGGGTTCGACAAAACCCAAGAGGATCCAGACTGAGCCCTGGGGAAGGGAGGGCAAGGCCAGAGAAGGGGGCTTGAAGGCCAGGAGTCTGAGCTGCCAGGGGTGGGGAAGGCAGCCCACCCCCAAACCCGTCCCCACACTCGACTTCTACCCTCCAGCGGTTTGCAGAATACTCCGACACTGGCTCTCTGATAACTGGAAGTGTATTGAAGAGGGTGGAAGGGTATAGGACCAGCCTCTTAGCACAGCCAGTGGGGACAGAGGACCCTTGCCTCCTTCCCAGGGGCTGGCTGTGGGGCTGTCAGCAGGCACATCCCACTCACACACTTACTAAGCATCTCTGGGCTGAGCCAGGTTAGGAACCTGAGGATTAGGAAGAGTGGTTTGTATGTAGTCAGTGCTCTCCGATGCATGCCAAGGCTCCTGGCAAGGGAGCAGGGGTACCTGGCCCGGCCTCCCCTCCGAGGCCCCAGCCCCTGCCCTCTGCCGCATGGTCCTGCAGCCTCCCCAGTCCCCTCTCCCCAACCTCCCCCATCCCGTCGTCCGTCCTGTGGTCACACCTTGCTTCCTTGCCTTCCTGTCTCAGGAGAAGTGACACCACCCAGCCAGGTGCCCAGCTGAAAACGAGTGGGCTCCCCACACCCTGACCCTCACCCTCCGAGAGCTCCCCCCACCTTCATCCCCGTCTGCTACCCCGTGGCTGGGCAGAATGGTCATCAGGGTCATTTTGGCCACCCTCCAACCGACCTCTGGTTTCCACGCACTCGGCTACAATCTGCTCTCGGGCTACACCACAGGTCCCTCCCGAAGGTCCTACTGGGGACCCTCCCACCTCCACCCTGACTCCCCTGGCAGTGCTGCCATCTCTGGGCCCTAGGGCCACCCCGTTCTGGTAAATGACCATGTGTGCTTTCTTTTGGTCACGCGTGTGTCTACGTGTCTCTGTTAGATTGAGCGCATTAACTGTTACTGGGTGTTTCTGTATTTTATTTTTATTTATTCTTTGGTCAGCTCGACCTGTGGGTTTCTGAGAAAAGTGAATGACAATCTCCTTTTGTGTTCAGAGTGGTCTTAGGTGGACAGCACAATGCAGAGGAAAGGACAGAGACTCCGGCCCCCATGCACTGCCTGCCCCCTGTTGTTAATATCCCCACCAGCTGTTGCGTCCACTGTAGCCGTCTACACCTGGGGTCACTCGGGACTGTGGCTCTGCGTGTCTGCACAAACATATGGTGCCACATGTCCACCAACACGGCATCACATGGAGCGGTCTCACGGCCCCACACGGAGCGGTCTCACGGCCCCAGCAGCCCTCCGTACACTGCCCGCTTGTCCCTCCTCTCCAGCCCCGACCACGCGGCTCTGGTCACTGTCTCCGCAGCGCTGCCTTTTCCAGGATGTCACAGAGTTGGAAGCACAGCGTGTAGCCTTTTCAGACTGCCTTCTGTCCCTTGGTCCTATGCGTTTCGGATCCCTCCACGTCTTCTCGTGACTTGATGGCTCATTTCTTTTTAGTGCTGAATGGTAACCCATTGTCTCGTTGGACCGCAGTTGATTTATTTACCCACCTGAGGATGGACATCTTGGTGGCTTCCCATTCTGTCGATTCTGAAAAAACTACTCTAAATATCCATGTACAGGTCTTCATGCACACATAGTTTTCAAATCCTTTGGGTAAATACTGGGGAGCACCATTGCTGGATCGTAGGAGTCTGCTTTGTTTTGTTAGAAAGCACTGACTGTCTTCCAAAGGGGCCGCCCCGTCTGCATTCCCACCAGCAGCGACCGAGAGTCCCTGCTGCTCCACGTCCCCGCCAGCACTTGGTGGTGTCAGTGCTCTGGGTTTTGGCCGCTCTGATCGGTGGGCAGGGTGTCTCTTCATTGTCACATTTGCACTTGCTTATTTGTCACCTGTGGACCGTCTTTGGTGAGCCATCTGTGAAAGTCTTTGGCCCATTTTTAATGGGGCTGTTTGTTTTCTTACTGGTTTTAAGAATTCTTTGTGTGTATTTGGAGAAAACAACAGTCCTGTATCAGATGTGTCTTTTGTGAATATCTCTCCCCTCTGAGGCTGGTCTTCTCGTTCTCTCTGTATTGTCCTTCTTAGAGCGGACGTTTTAAATTTTTAAATAAGTTCAGCTCGTCCATTTTCTCTTTCGTGTGGGGTGCCTTTGGTGTTGATCTGAAGAGTCGCCGCCGAACCCCAGGTCAGCTGGGTTTCCTCCCGTGTTATCTTCTAGGAGTTCCTGGTTGGCGTTTCACATTTCTGTCCGTGATCCACCTGAGTTAATTCCGTGAAGGGTGTAGATCTGTGTGTCGACTCGTTACCTTGCCCGGGGATGTCTGGTGGTCCAACACCATTTACAGAGGAGACTGTCCTTTCTCCATTGTTAAAGTCAGTCAGCCATGTTTTCGGGGGGCTGTTTCTGGGCTCTGTGTTCCGCTCCGTTGACCTGTGTGTCTGTTCTTCCGTCAGCACCGCACTGTCTGGATGGCTGGACGTCTAGAGGGCGGGTGGCGGCAGACCCCCGACTCTGTCCTTCTCCTCCGGCACTCAGGTGACTGTTCTGGGCCTTCCGCCTCCACAGAAACTTTAGAATGGGTTTGTCGGTGTCCACAAAGGAACGCGCTGGGGTCAAGACGGGGGTTGCTTCTTGCTCAATCTACAGATTGTGTTGGGTGCTTTATCTATTTAAGGTTAGGCTATTAGGCATATGCACGTTCATGGTTGATATAGCTTCTTGATCAGTGTTTTCTTTTTTTCCAAAGTTAGAAACGGGGAAGCAGTCAGACAGACTTCTGCATGCGCCGGACCGGGATGCACCCAGCATGCCCACCAGGGGGTGATGCTCTGCCTATCTGGGCCGTTGCTCCGTTGTAACCAGAGCCATTCTAGCACCTGAGGTGGAGGCCATGGAGCCGTCCTCAGCGCCTGGGCCGACTTTGCTCCAATGGAGCCTTGGCTGCAGGAGGGGAAGAGAGAGACAGAGAGAAAGGAGAGGGGGAAGGGTGGAGAATGAGATGGGTGCTTCTCCTGTGTGCCCTGCCCAGGAATTAAACCCGGGACTTCCATATGCTGGGCCAATGCTCTACGGCTGAGCAAACCGGTCAGGGCCTTGGTTAGTGATTTCAAACAGGATGTAACACATCTTAGTGGTCTGTGTTTTCTTAAACAGAGGAACACACAATATGGTAGAGCAGCATAGAAGAGAAGTTCAGGTGTGTGTCATGCAATGAAGGCAGTACTTTGGGAAAGATTAGGTGCAGAACCCCGGTTAAAACAAGGTTGAAAGTCACCATTGTTGTGCTTCTCTGGGCTTGGACCTGCCTTTGCTCCTGCCATGTGGATGGCGCTCAGCTTTCCTCTGTGTGGTGGCTTTAAAACCTGTCCACAGAGCCTGACCTGTGGTGGTGCAGTGGATAAAGCATCGACCTGGAAACACTGAGGTCGCCGGTTCAAAACCCTGGTCTTGCCTGGTCAAGGCACATATGAGAGTTGATGCTTCCTGCTCCTCCCCCCTCCTCTCTCTCTTTCTCTCCCTCTCTCTATTCCACTCTCTCTCTTCTCTAAAAATAAATTAAAAAAATTAAAAAACAACAACAAAAAAAACAAACCTGTCCACAGAGTCTGTCTGACACTCCTCCCACAGAAGTTGGAGTCTAATCCCCCCGCCCCCGTCATGTGGGTTGGCCTTTAGTGACTCATGTTAATGACAAGGATGTGGCGGAGGTCCCGCTGTGTGACTTCCCAGGATAGACTGAGCAAAGTAAGTTTCCTGTGCTGCTCTTCATCTTTCTGTCCCTATCTCTCTCTGTCTCTATCTCCCTCTGTCTCTGTCCCTGGCCACATGCCCATTCCGGAGCCTGAGCTGCCACCTTGGAGAGACCACGTGGAGATGGAGACAGCACTCAGAGCCCCCATAGTTCCAGCCCCCCACCCCCACCCCAGGGCAGACAGGCAGGGAAGAGTCTCAGGTAACCCCGACCTCAGAATTCCAGTCTGCTGGCCGAGGCTCCAGACATCACAGAGCAGAAGCTGGTCTTATGCCACTGAGTCTCAGGGTCACTTGTTGCCCAGCCACCCCCACAGGACACACAACGGGCTTCTCTCCATCCGAGCCATACAAGACACCCGAGTGGGTCCTGCTCACTGGTGGCCTGAGGGGCCCAACCTGGGGAGAGGACTCATCTGGGCAGTTGCCTGGGCTGGAATGGCCGGAGGCTGACTGCTCTTCAACTTGAGACCGGGTTTCCATGGGGTCATTTGCCATGGCTTCAGCCGGGACCCGTGGGGTCTCCAGGTCAGATTCCACGTGACTTTCTCCTCCTGGGGTACCCGCAGCATGCGGGTGGGATGAACCATGGACCTGGTTTTACACTAATGTCTCTGTCCTGACATCCTGTGTGTGTACCCGCACACCAAACCCTCATCCAGGTCGGGTGGCTTTCACCCTACACCATGGTTTGAGACCTGTGCTCTGCTGTCTCAGTGTAAGAGTTTCCCGAGTAAGCACTTCATCATACGGCTCGACCTGCTGCCTGACAATGGATTCCGAGTTGTTTCCTGCTTCGGCTGCTGGGAACGGGCGTGTACAAACAAAAACCTCCGTCTTTGTGGGCTCAGCACCTCCCCACCCCCAGCAAGAAGAGGCCCCCTTCCAGCTCCCCACCAGGCTTTGTAAACAATGGACGTGCATTTTCGTTTCTCTTGAGTAGACACACAGGAGAGGAATTGCTGGGTCATAAGTAGGTCGTTGCTCATTGAACTTTATCAGAATCCACCAAACTGTCTTCCAAAGTGGCTGCACCATCTGTGCCCCCCCATCCCCCCGAGGGACATGGGAGAGTCCACATGCCTGCTCGTCCTGGCCAGCACTGGGCACGGTCAGCCTTTCTGCACAGAGTCATCCAGTGGGTTCAAAGGGGCATCTCCCAGGGGTTTGTTTTTGTTTTTGTTTTTTAGAGATAGAAACAGAAAGAGAGGAAGGGGGAGAGAGAAAGAGAGAGAGGGAGAGAGAAACATCGATTGCTTGATCCACAGATTTATGTGTTCATTGGTTGATTCTTGTCTGTGCCCTGACCAAAGATCAAGCCCACAACATTGGCCTATCAGGACGATGTTCTAACCAACTGAAGCTGCTGGCCAGGGACCCTCAGGTTTTGATTGGCATTTCCCTGCTGAAGAATGACTCTCATACCCTTTTTATCTTTTCTTTTCTTTTTTTTTCTTTCTTTTTTTAAAAAAATTTCTTTTATTTTTATTTTATTCATTTTAGGGAGGAGACACAGATGAGAGAGAGAGAGAGAGAGAGAAAGAGAGAAGGGGGGAGGAGCTGGGAGCATCAACTCCCATATGTGCCTTGACCAGACCAGTGCAGGGTTTTTTGTTTTTTTTTTTAATTCATTTTAGAGAGGAGACACAGAGAGAGAGAGAGAGAGAGAGAGAGAGAGAGAGAGAGAGAGAGAGAGAGAGAGAGAGGAAGGGGGGAGGAGCTGGAAGCATCAACTCCCATATGTGCCTTGACCAGGCCAGTGCAGGGTTTTGAACTGGCGACCTCAGTGTTCCCAGGTCGACACTTTATCCACTGTGCCACCACAGGTCAGGCTCTTTTCTTTTTTTAAGACAGCTAGAGAGAGATAAGCACTGATCTGTTCTTCCACTTAGTCACGTGTTCATTGGTCGCTTCCCATCATGTACCCTGACCGGGGATCAAACCCGCAACCTTGGTGTTTTGGGATGACGCTCTGACCGACTGAGCTAACTGGCCATGGCCTGAAGCCTTGCTTTCATGGGCTTATATGGCCATTTGTATCTTTTCCCACATGAAGTGTCTGTTCAAACATTTTGCTACCTTTAAAGAGAACGGGACTTAAAAAAAACAATGATTGAATTTTAAGGTCCAAAATAACCTGGCTACCATTCTTCATCAGAGGCGTGCATCCTGAATGCTTCCAGTGGTCAGTGGCTTGCCTTTTCATTTTTCTCACGGGCTGGCATTGAAACAGCAGAAACTTTTATGTCTCTGAACTCCAGTTGATCAACTTTTCCTTTTATATTTGTGCTTCTCATGTCTTCTTAAAGAAGTATTTGCTCTGCCTGACCTGTGGTGGTGCAGTGGATAGAGCGTTGACCTGGAATGCCAAGGTCACCAGTTCAAAACCCAGGGCTTGCCCGGTCAAGGCACATGTAGGAGTTGATGCTTCCTGCTCCTCTCCTCTTCTCTCTCTCTCTCTCTCTTCCCTCTCTAAAATGAATAAATAAAATTTTTTAAAAAAAGAAAAAGAAGTATTTGCTCGCCCCAGGGCTGTGAAGATTTCTCCCGTGTCTAAGCTATGCGGTTCAGCCGTGATGCTGACAGGACCTGCCTTGAGTTAATGTTTTGTGCGGCAGGAAACGGGGCTTGGCCTTCACTTTCCTCTAATTGTTTTATTTGGCTGGCCAGCACCATCTGCTGGGAAGCCTGCCCTTTCTCTCCTTGGGTCCCTTTAAGACCCACTGGCCACAGGTTGGGCTTGTTGGACTCTCTGCTGTCCAGCACCCACGTGGCAGGTTTCTAGAGAAGACCTGGCATCCCCAGCCAGGCCAGCTCCTGGTGGGACGTCCCACCATCAGTGACCAATCCCTGCGACAGGGCAGGTCCTGCAGACGCCAGGGTGTAAGCTGCCTGGATGGGAGGTGACCTCTCCCAGGAGGGGACAGGGTGAGGCCCAGAGGCCAGGAGGTGGACTTGAACCTCTGGCAATAGGAGCCTGCCACGTCCGTCCGTGTTCCAGGGAGCAGACCAGGCTCTGGCTCGGCTCTGATGCCCCGCCTTGCATCCTGCTGGCTGGGCTGGGGGATGGTGCAGTTGGCCAGAGTGGGTTGGAGTCAAGACGGGGGGTGGCTGGGCTGGGGCACGTAGGGGTCAGGTGCTGGGTGAAGGGCCAGGTCTGAGCTGGATCTGCTGCCCCTCCAAACCACCAGCCCCAAGCAGGAAGGGCTTCTCTGCCTTTGCCGGAAGTGGGGGGGGGGACAGGCGTGTCCTCCCACATGGTGGGAATGAGACAGGCTAGTAAGCCGGGTCAAGTGGAATAGGGAACTGAGACAGATAGTTAAACGGCCAAGCAATTTACAGTCATCTCATAAATCGAAAAGATCTACCGTGGTACCTTGAGATACAAACAGACTGTAAGGCCAGCAGCCAGGGCCACCATCACAGCAGCCTGGCCCACGCAGGTTCACATTTGATTCGGACAGTTGGTAATGAAACAATGGAGCCAAGAACTGGTGCACCATCACCTTTAATCCTAACTTACACCCGGCGGGCAAAAAATACACACAGTGGGAAAACACTTCCCTTTCCATTCAGGGTTCCCAAAGCCACTGACTTATCCGAGTTTCCTAGAATCAAAGGTTTCTACCTCACCATCCTTATTCACCTCTGTTCCCCATCTCCTTCTCTCTGCACAAACTGGCTTCTCCTTCAGCACTCCGCTATCTTGGCTGCTTCTCCTATCCTCCATGTGACCTTTCTCTGCTCTCCTCCAGCATGGGCTCCTCTGCCCCATTTTATAGTGTAGAAATCAAAACTTTTAATCCAATATACAAACAAGGAAGTCTCTGATACAAAGTCACGTATCTGAGGCATAATGAGATTCCTCATGAGAGTGCACATTATGTAACAATCAAGGATGTGGGGGAAAACTTAGTCTTTTTTTTTTAATTTTTATTTTATTCATTTTAGAGAGGAGACACAGAGAGAGAGAGAGAGAGAAGCGAGCAAACATATATATCATATTTACAAACTTATTTGACCAACACAGACCAACATACAAATTTTTTAAGATACAAGCTGCAACTCAGTCCATATTTTTGTTCGAGATCCGAGCGAAATTCCGAGATGCGAGTCGTGATTCGGGAAGCTGCCGCTAGCTGGCGCGTGGGTTCAATATCCGCAGTTTGACATACGAGTTGACTGACTTATGAGCTCGGTTACAGAACGAATTAAATTTGTATCTCAAGGTATCTTCCATAACCAGGAACCCCTAAGAGTCAATAAATGGTTTAGGCAGCTCTCTTTCTCTCTGGAGCACACCTGAGTCTTTCCCCGTCCCCTCCCTCTGGGGATATGTTTTCTTTGCCTTTCTTTCCTGAACTCCAAGGGCCCTTCCTTTGCTCCCGTGACTTGTTTTCCAAGTCCATGCTGCCTGGCTGACTAACTTCATTCATGGCTCGCTTCTTTCCTCTGTGACTTTCTGAATAAACGTTTGCTCGCGTGAAGAAAAGAAAAAGAAAATGGTTTACACGTCTCCTCCCACAATCAGAGGGTAAAAGCTTTTTTTAAAATCACTCTACTCGAGGCCTGACCTGTGGTGGCGCAGTGGATAAAGCGTCGACCTGGGAACACGGAGGTCGCCAGTTCAAAACCCTGCACTGGTCTGGTCAAGGCACATATGGGAGTTGATGCTTCCAGCTCCTTCCCCCTTTCTCTCTCTCTCTCTCTCTCTCTCTCTCTCTCTCTCTGTCTCACTCTGTGTCTCCTCTCTAAAAATGAATAAAATAAAAAGAAGTTTAAATCACTCTACTGGAGGAGAGAGATGGCAGAAATCCAATTGCTGCCGTCAGTGCCAACCACACCCAAGAACGGAGGAAGTCAGGGGAATAAAGCTCACTATACATCAGCAGAAAGCAAAGGAATATTCTAAGTCAGTCCTCCCCTCCATTTCCCGCCTTCAGAAAAGAGACAAGAGCCCTTAAGACAGAGGCTCAGTGGGGGCACTCTCGGAAGCAAGTTCTCTCTCTCAGAGGGCCATTTTTACTTTTCTGTCTTAAACTCTAAGGGTCCACCCAAGATTTACAGAAAAGGGGCAGCAGGCAGCTCATCCTGGGCTTGTTCCTTGAATCTGTCTCCAGGGTCCCCTTTCTTCTGACAGCAGCGCCCCCTTGTCTCATTTCCGTCACTGTGACTTTTACTTTCAGGGTGCCCACACAGCCCGGTGTGGCTCACTCCTTTCCTACAACCTTTCCTAAGGAGGCAAAGCAGAGCCCCCCCATGGCTTTCCTGTTGCTTCTCCTACACCGTCCCAGGTTGTAATGAACGAGCCCTCCAAAGCACCCGGTCTTTTCTGCATGAAGTCAGGAATCCTCAACGAAGCCGACCACCTCAGGGCCTTCTCCCTTTCCAGTGACAGGAAGTCCTGTATGTACACCGCACCCTTCCTCCATCTTTATTTATTTATTTATTTATTGTACCGTTTTATTTATTGATTTTTAGAAAGATGAGAGAAATAGAGAGAGAATAAAAGAAGGGGAAGAAGCAGGAAGCATCAACTCGTAGTAGTTGCTTCTCATATGTGCCTTGACCAGGCAAACCTGGGGTTTCAAACCGGTGACCTCAGCATTCTAGGTCGATGCTCTAGCCGCTGCACCACCGCAGGTCGGGCCGTCCTTCCTCATCTTGAGTGTGGCCCTCCCAGAAGTCAAGTGGAGAGGTGCCCACGTCCACGGGAAGGGGCACACAGAATGACGGGGCAAGAAGGCTGCCGGGGGACAGTGGCACTAGCCCCCGATACGTCACCTTTGAGGAACAGCCAGACCTCAGGAAGGGAGGGGTCTGACCAAGCCAAGGGGTGAGGTGGGTCCTCCCACAGCAGCTTGGGAACCATTCCAAATCTCCACCTTGCTCATCTCAGCCCCAGGCAGGGTCTGAGTGTGAGGTGACACGCAAGTATAGACTTAGTCACCTCCTTGTTCCCTCCATCCCCAAGGCTAAGCTGGGACCCTCGCACTTATGACTTAGTCACCTCCTTGTTCCCGGCCAGGGTGTGTGTGCCCTTATGGCTGAGTGGGCAGGTCCCTGGGTGGGCCCCCCCCGGGAAGGGTCACTAAAGGCTGGGGCCTAATTTTAAAGTTCCATTTAGGTGGGCGGTAACCAGAGGCTGCTGGGGCAAGCTGTGAGGACCAGACCTACAATCACAGATAAACTGAGGCCTGGCCCCAGACCTGGGACCTTCCTGGGGCTCAGAGGAGGGCCCTAGAGCCTGAGAGAGCAAGCTCCATTTACGAGGACAAGCGCTGGGTGAAAAAGGCCTGGTTTTGGGAGGGGGGAGCGATGGCTGGATGTTTTGCTTTTTAAAAATTTTTTTTTTAATTTGATACAATTTCAAACAAACACACAAACGTTGCAAAAACAGTGCAAAGACTTGTGTATGTGTTTTCTTCTGGATTCACCCGTCACTTACCTTTGGTCCTGTCTGGTTTATATCGAACTTGACTTCCGAACCATTTGAAAGTCCTGTCTCTTCCCCCGAGGCGCCGACCGGAACGTTTTCTAAAGAGCTTGGATGAGGTTGCTTGGTTGTTAAGGAAGGCAATCCAGCATTAATCGATAATGTTCCTGAGACTCAGCCCACATTCACATGTTAACAGTTATCTATTTTTTCGTAACCCACAGTCCCTCTGAGGTCCCTTCGTCTCCTCCAGTCTGGGTGACGTGTCAGCCTCCTCGATCCCCCTCGCTGGGATTATTTTGAGGAACGCGGGGGCTGGTCATTGCAGACTTGATGATGTTTTCTGGAGAGTGGGTTGAGGTTTTGCATTTTGGGCTGGAGCCACTGGGGAGGGGGAGGGGTCGCTATGTCCTGGGTACACTTGGGCCTGTGCATTTGTCCTGGGTCTGTGACCCCTGACACTTGGCTTGGGAGAGCCTGAATAGACCAGACCATTTTCTTGACCGCAAAAATTATTGTGTTACTTCGTAACCAGTAAGCATCCTAGGGAGGTAGGTATGTGAATATTCTGTTTCAATTATAGCCATGTTAGTTGCAACCATCCCCGGTCTGCATTAACTCCTATTGCTGAGCAGTTTTGAAAGGACCCTTGTGTTGCAAACGAACGGAAACAGATGCAGGGACCCAGCTAGGAGGTCCCTGTGGGATTCCAGTTTTTGAGGGGCACCTGGATTCTGGATCAACTTGGATTTCAAACTGACAGCATTTACAGATGGTTGGGTGGAGGGTGTGAGGAGGGGGCCAGGGACCTGGGCACTGGGGAGGGTGGGGTTGTCATTCAATGGTTGCAACTGCCAAGCGCACAGGTGACGTCCCCCACGGCTGGTGCTCGGCCCGCGCCAGCAAACTGTGGAACCAGCGCCAGGGCCCCAGGATGTATGCCACTGACTTCTGACCTGGAGCAGCCCCTCCCCCTCCAATCAAGCCGTGTCTGATGACTCCAGCCTTTACCGGTCAGAGAGGTGAAAAGTACCCTGTCGTTCTGACCGGCATGGCCCTGAGAGTGTGGCGTCAGTCATTAGAGCCTTCAGTAGTGACAGGCAGAAGAATGTGTGCCCGTGTGTTTGGCTGCTGACTCTGCTGCTTCTTCCCTCTGTGTGTAATTGCTGTATTTGTGTGTGGTTGGACTGATTAGTGCGTCTCCGGTGTCTGCAGATGTTTAGCCACAGGCTCTCCCAGAAGAGGAAACGCCACCATGCATAGCGTGTGTTGATTTCCGTGGTGTCACTGTTTCCATCGTTGTCGAACGAGGAGCCTCAACCCCCCCCACCCCCCCCACCCCCGTCAGCAAGGCCATTGGGCTCTGAGAGGGCCAGCAAGCGCGTGTGCGTGTGACACACCCATCCACACACCCCACCATATCTCCAACCCATCTCTGGTTGGTTTTTGTTTTCTGTTGACATCTTTGATGTGTCTGTTGTTTTACTGGGTGGAAAGCGTTAGCTGGAAACCCCCGTCCATTTTTTGATTCAAGATGCTAACCAGTTAGTTGTAAACAGAATCGTTAGAATGAAACAGTTCCAATGTACATCTTTCCCCGGCGACCTGAAGGACCTTCTGTGGTCAGGTATGAAACTGCTGTGTCCACTTCAGCCTCCTTTTGCACTGTCTCTTCAACCACCTTGGTCTGCGTGTGTCCATTTCTGCTCCAGAGTCACACCCCTCTAGTCCCTTCACCACATGTTTTGATAGTTGGTAAGACTAGTATCCGGTTACTCTTTTTCCTTTTTGAATTCACTATTGGAGATGTGACTGATGGTGCAACATTGTTTAAGATTAGTTGCACAATGGGTGTTGATTTGATACATTTACATTGCAGGAGGGAAGGCACCCCTGTGTTGGCTAAACCCTCTGTCACTCACATAAAGAACAATTCTTTTTTGAGGTGGGAACAACCAGGATCTAGCCTCTTAATAGGTTTGAAGTTTATATTAACAGTGTTGTGGACTGCAGTCCGCTACACTGGGCATTATTAGGTCTTCTTATCTAATTTTATAACCTCAAATAACATCCTGATACCCCCAATTCCTGCTGCTGATACTTAGTCCTTTCTGTTTTTAACAGTTTGGCTTTTTATTTTTTGGTTCTGTATATAAACAATAGCGTGCAGTGTTTGTTTTTACTGTCTGACTCATCTCACTTAGCACATCAAAGTTCACCCATGCTTTTTTTTATTTTATTTTATTCATTTAGAGAGGAGACAAAGATAGAGAGAGAGAGAGAGAGAGAGAGAGAGAGAGAGAGAGAGAGAGAAAGGGGGGAGGAACTGGAAGCATCAACTCCCATATATGCCTTGACCAGACCAGTGCAGGGTTTTGAACTGGCAACCTCAGTGTTCCCAGGTCGACGCTTTATCTACTGCGCCACCACAGGTCAGGCAGTTCTCCCATGCTTTTGCAGATGGCAAGATTTTCTTCTTTGTCCTGGCTGAGTAATTGTGTGTGTGTGTGTGTGTGTGTGTGTGTGTGTGTGTGTAATATCTTATTTATTCATTCACCTGTTGATATTTAGGCGGCTTCCATATGTTGGCTACTGTGAATAATAATGCTGCCGTGAACATGAGGGTGCAGATCTCTCAGGGATCCTGGTTTCATTTCATTCAGATAAATACCCAGAAGTGAAATCGCTGGTTCGTAAGGCAGTTCTATTTTTAATAGTTCTTTGAGGATCCTCCATCCATCCTGCTTTCCACAGTGGCTGCACCCACCTGCATTCCCACCAACAGTGCATGCGGGTTCTCTCGTCTCCACATCCTCGCCCACACTTGTGTGTGGATTTATTGGACGACAGCCATTCGGACAGGTGTGAGGTGATATCCCATTGTGGTTCTGATTTGCAATTCTCTGATGCTTAGTGATGTTGAGCCTCTTCATGTACCTGTTACCTGTCTGTATGTCCTCTTTGGGAAAATGTCTGTTCAGGGTTTTCCGCATTTTAAAATTGGATTATTATCATTACACTTTGGATGGTAACTTCGTATAGGTACATGTTTTGGGATATTTTTTTTTTTATGCTGTGCGTGGCATTTTTCAATTTACTGATGACTTCCTCAGCTGTGCAGAAGCTCTTTAGTTTAATGTGGTCCCACTTGTTTATTTTGGTCTTTGTTTCCTGTGCCTTTGGTATCGTATCCAAGGACTCACTGCCAAGACCAGCGTCAAGGATCTTCCTCCCTGTTTCCTTCTAGGAGTTTTGCGGTTTCAGGTCTCTTACATTTGGTCTTTGATCTGTGTTGGGCTGATCCTTGTGAGTAATATCAGTCAGGGGTCCAGTTTTATTCTTTTGTGTGTAGTTATCCAGTTTTTCCCATCACTGTTTTGTTTTATTTATTTTTTTAATTTTTCTTAAGTGAAAAGCCGGGAGGCAGAGAGACGAACTCCAGCATGCACCCTGAGTAGGATCCACCTAGCAAGCCCTCTATCGGGCCATGCTCTGCCCAGCTGGAGTCATTGCTCCGTTGCTCGGCAACTGATCTATTATATCTTCTGAGAGAAGGCCATGGATCCATCCTCAGCACCCAAGGCCAACTCGCTCTAACTCAGCCATGGCTGCGGGAGAGAAATAGAGACAGAGAAGGGAGAGGGGGAGGGGTAGAGAAGCAGATGGTCGCTTTTCCTGTGTGCTCTGACTGGGAATCGAACCTGGGGAATCCTTGTGCACTGCCAATGCTCTACCACTGAGCCAACTGCCCAGGGCCACCCACTACAATTTATTGAAGACATTCTATTTTCCCCACTGTATGTTCTTGGCGCCCTCATCAAAAATTAGTTGAGCATGAATGTGTGGCTTTCTCTCTGGACTCTTGATTCTGTTCCACTGGCTTACACGTCTGGTTGTTTGTTTTTTTGTTGCCAGTACCATGCTGTTTAGACCACTATAACTTTGCATTATAGCTTGAAATCAGGTAGCATGACACCTCCAAGCTTTGCTTGGTGGTGTTTTTCGTTTTTTCTTTTTTTAGGATTACTTGGGTTATTTGGAATCTTTTGTGGTCTGGAATAAATTTTAGGATCGTTTCTGTTTCTATAAGGGATGCCTTCCTAAAATAAATGTAAGGAGCATTGCCATCTTTGCATCACGTTGGGTTTCTGTTCTCCCGGGGTCCTATTGTCTCTCGGGAACATTTCCGTTTTCTTGCATAGTTCTAGCTCAGCTCATCCCCATCTTTGGTTGCTGCTGGTGAAGTGTTTATAAAGTGTTTCCCTCTGTTTTGTTCTGTAACTGAATGTTTGTGTGTCCTGAGGCCTCTGGCATGAATGTGAATGGTGTGCCCAGCTCAATTCCTGACTTAACTGGGGAAGCTTCTATTTTGTCCTTCCCAACAGGGTGCTGACCTGGGGCCGATAGGGATGCATTTTATTGTCTGAAAGACAGTCCTGTTGTTTCAGTTTACCTATTGCTGTGTGAGAAATCACCCCAAAACTTGGTGGTTTAAAACAATAATAAACATGTATTATCTCACAGTTGGGAGTGGCTTGGCTGGTGGCTCATGCTTGGGGTATCCCACAGGGTTGCAGTCAAGCGAGGAAAGGGGTGCAGTGGTCTGAAGGGCGGCCATCTGCACAATACTCACACAATCCTGACCCCGGTGCTGATCTGGGGCAGGAGGCCCCAGTATCTTCTGGGCCAGCCTCTCCTTCAGGCGTCTTGAACGTAATCCTCACAATGTGGTGGCTGGCTTCACCCAGAGCAGTGACCCAGGAGGGCAAGGAGACAGCACAGTGTCCCCGTGACCCCGCCTCGGTCATCACGCTTTGTCATGCCCTCCACCCCTGCTGGTTACACAGGTCAGCGCCTTACAGTGTTGTTCAAGGGGACTGTGCAAGGATGAGACCCTCGGGACAGGGCTCACTGGGGTCACGTGTGTCACAGCGGGGTTGGGCACCCTGCCACCAGCACCCTGCCAAACCTCCGCCAGTGACCAAGTCGGGCGAGGGTGGTTTGATCACTATAATGTTGCATTATAGCTTGAAATCAGGTAGTGTGATGTCTCCAGCTTCGTTTTCTGTCGTTTTATTTATTTTTTTTAATGTTTATTTTATTGATTTTTGAGAGAGAGGAAAGGAGAGATACAGACAGAGTCGACAGGAACATTGATCTGTTTCTTGTACATGCCCTGACCGGGGATCGAACTGACAACTTCTGTGCTTCAGCATGATGCTCTAGCCAACCGAGCTATCTGGTCAGAGCCATTGTTTTTCTTAAGGGTTGCTTTGGCTAGGGGTCTTTTGGTGTTACTTAGGGGTCTTTTGTGGCTCAGAATAAGTTCTTTGTGGTTCAGAATAAATTTTAAGAAGGAAAGCCCTGGGGATCAATGCAGTTAAGCTGCCCAGGTCTGCTCTGCTCTCTCTGCGTGTAGATGGGGAGGTCTCTAAACCTTTCCCAGCCCCCAGCTCAGCCCAAACACCTTGCCTGCATTTTAGGGGGTTGGATAGAACATCAGAGCCTCCCCAGGTAAGAAGCACTTCCCAATGTAGGTTCCTCCCCAAGGAGGAGGGCAGGTCACCCCTGACCCAGACTGGTTGGTGCCTTTTAGGAAGGTAGGGCCATCCGGTGGGGGCACCCCGCCCCCCAGCTCTCAGCCTCGATCGTGCCCCTCCCGCGCGGACCCTCGGTCACCCCACGCGACTAGCTGGGCGCCCCCTCCCGCCTGGCGATGGCGTCCGCATCGGACCCGGGTTCGAATCTCGGGGGCCTGAAGGCGGGCGGGCAGGCGGGGCGGCCGCGGTTCGGGGCGGTGCCGGGCGGGGGGCGGGGTGGGGGCGGGGCGGGGGCAGTGAGGTAATTTCCGCGCTCAGGCGTCAGAGGTT
Source organism: Rhynchonycteris naso (assembly GCA_037038555.1). NCBI lineage: Eukaryota > Metazoa > Chordata > Mammalia > Chiroptera > Emballonuridae > Rhynchonycteris > Rhynchonycteris naso. Next base: position 168,922,956 of record CM073001.1, on the reverse strand, counting down.
TGAGTCACCCCCGGGGCAGAATCGAAAGTGATCGCGCGGCGGGCGCGGCCCAATGGGGGTAAGTGCGGGGATGCGGTTGTTGGTGCTGCGGGGACCAGCTCCGTGCACCCGGGCGGGGACTCCGAGGCCGGCTAGGGGCGGCGGTGCTGGTGGGCCTGGGGGCCGGTGTCGGGGAGCCTGAGGCCGCGCACCGGGATGGGGACCCAGCTGAGCCCCCCGCCCGGACCACCGCGCAGCCGCGCCCCCCACCCGCGCGCCTGGGGGGGCCGTTCTGCACCCTAAGTCCCCGGCCCTTTGCTCTCGTGCTGACCCGCTCCCGCGGCCCGTTTCCGAGCGTGCACAGACTGGGGTGAGGTGGGGGTCTCCGCGCGTCCCTCTGAGGAATAGAGTTCCCACTTTGGAGCGGGGCAGGCTCTTGAACTCCAGGTTGACCTCTCATCGCTTCCTTTTAAACATCTACGTCGCCCTCAGAGTTTCCCTTGAAAGTTCCCGTAGAGGAAGCGAGCAGTGCTTGCAGGACGTGGTTCCCTTTTCTGATTTAGGACCCCCTGCCCCGCGCGCCCCGGGGAAATCCCGTGTTCCTCCCCTCTGGCTGCGCCTGGAGAACGCTGTGCTGCCCCGCAGGCCCGGCGCAGGCAAGGTGCTGCGGCGGGGTCCTCTCCACCTCTTCTCGCTGTCCCAAGGGGAGGAAATCATTTCCCCTCCAGACAGGCGTGAGGGGCGAGGGCCCCAAGAGCCAAACAGTCCTTTCACACGGGGTGCCGAGGTTCCTAGCCAGTTAGGAGACTGGGGCCTTTAGGGCCTTTGGATGAAAAGACTCAGGAGGAGTTGGGGGGGGAGCCAGGAAGTCCCTGGGCCTCCAGGGTTCCTGTTGCTGTTCTGGGCACCTCCCCCCAGTCTCAGCCAGCTGGTTCCTTCTAAGCAGGACCCAGAGACCCTCCAGAAAGCGAAGTGTCTGGGTTGGGTCAAGGTCAGTGGGTCTGGCCTCCTTGGACTTGGCAACCCTCCGCTCCTGTCCTGTGGCCAGAACCCCACCTCCTGCCCCTTTGCTGAGGGCGAGGCCGGGCTTTGTCGGGGCCCCCTCTGAGGGCAGCAGCCTCTTGGCCTTGGGGCCTGACCTTGCTCTTTGCTTCTCCTGTGCCAGACTTCTCTCCGAGCGTGAACAGTCTCAGAGGACCAGCTGGGCCCGTGAGCCTCGCACGCTGCCCGCCCGTAGAGCCAGGCTCGCATCAGAGATGGTGTCCCCGGGGTCTGGCCCATCCACCAGCACCATGGCCAGCAAGGGGCCATCTCTGGCCAGGCTTTGCACCCAGGTGGACCTGTGTCTGGGCTGCTCCCGCTGCACTCAGCGTCTTAACGAGAGCACCTACCTGCTGTGCCAGGTGGAGCACAGCTGCCCCCGCGAGATCCTGCTGGCCCGGCTCAAGAGAGCCACCAAGAACAGGGTCTGGCGCAAGGTGGACCGCCGGCCCAGCTTCCCGCGGCCTGCGCGGTACGAAGTCTGCCGCTACTACAGGCCCGGACTGGGCTGCCTGCGCCACCGGAACCAGTGCACCTTTGCCCGAAGCCCCGAGGAGGCGCTGGTCTGGACCTTTGAGCGCGAACACAACCTTCACCGTCTGAGGCTGAAGGCCATGGTGCAAGGGGGTGGGGCCCCGGGTGAGCTGCGTGGCCCCGTGGACACCCTCCGTGAGGAGTTTGGCGGCCACTTCCAGCTGTTCTGCTGCCATTGCTTCAGGCGCTGCCCACCGTGCCTCTGCCCTGTGGACCCCCAGGGGCGCTGCCCCAAGCACGGAGCCTGCCCCGCCATCCTGACCCACGTGACCTCTGAGGGCCGCCGCAAGCAGCAGGTGGTGGAGGTACGGCCGTTGCCTCACTACCGCCAGCCGCTGGCCTACTGCATGTACGTGGGACGTGGGCAGCCGTGCCGACACGGGGCGACCCGCTGCCACTACGCCCACAGCGCTGTGGAGATGGCCGTGTGGGAAGCCGAGCAGCTGTGTGGGCTCAAGCGGGTGACCCTGCTCACACCCCCTGCCCCCAAGGTGGACAGGCACCCAGCCCGCCACAGCCAGCCCCCTGCGGGCCAGCTGTACTGCCACGCCTGCCTGGTCACCTGCCACTCCCAGGAGGCCTTTGAGAACCACTGCTCATCCCAGGAGCATGCACGGATGGTGGCCCTGGACCAAAGTGTGGCTTGGGAGCATCGCAGCCCGCCCATTGGGCTCTCCACCTTTGAGCTCTGCCCCAGGTAAGGACAGTGTGGGGTGGGGCTCAGGGAGAGGATGACCCACCTTCAGCAAGAATCAGGGGCTCCCTGTCCCCTCAGTGTGACCAGCTGGCATCTTGTCTGCTTCAGGTGGGCCCGGGAGGTAGGGGCACGGGGGTGGCTCATGTCGGCCTTGTCTTGTGGGCAACCATGGTGGACAGCAAGGAGGAGGTTCCTGCCCTCCAGCCTAGAATCTATTCCTGCTCCCCCACACACAAGCCTCTTTTAGGCTGAAGAGTCTCAACCCCCGGGGCTTGCTGACCTCCCTCTCCTCAGGCCCAACCTCTGTGAGTACGGGGACATCTGCACCAAGGCACATTCAGAGCAGGAGCTGAAGGAGTGGAGGCAGCGTGTGCGGACGGCCGAGCTGCGGCAGCAGGCGGCCTGGCGGGAGGGGCTGGTGTCTTACCGGGAGCGACTGCTGGCCGAGTACCAGCGTAGCAGCAAGGAGGTCACAGTGGTGAGTGGGGTGTCCCAAGTGGGCCGGAGCGGCCAGGGGCCAAGGCCACGCTGCTGACAGCCGGGCTTCCCTATGTAGTTGGCGGAGATTGTGGATGGCGTTTCCATCACCTGTCAGCAGCCCCTGCTGCATCGGGCCCAGGAGAAGAAAATCCAGCATCACTGGACGTTTGTCATCCACTCTGAGGTGAGGGGTCCGCACAGCCCTCTGAGTCGGCTGGGGTCTGCGGCTGCTGTCCTGCACAGCGTCCCCTGCGTGTGTGTGTGTGTGTGTGTGTGGTGTCTGCTGGCCCCGTAGGGTTAATTGTGGAGTGTCTTGTTCAGCATCCACAGGGCCTTCCTGGGCAGGCTCTATGCCCCCGCCTGAGGTTCTGAGAGGCTGAGTACCAGGTGGGGTCACCACAGGAAACGCAGGCAGCTGACGGGGATGGGGGGCGGGGGATGACAGGGCTCCTGGGCCACCTCCCCATCCAGTGTCTCCCGCAGGAGCCCTTGCAGCACGTGGCCTTGCTCAAGCAGGAGCCGGGAGCGGACTTCTCGCTGGTGGCACCCTGCCTCCCGCTGAGCCAGGTGTACGCGCAGGGGACGCGCTTCCGTGTGCCCCACCGCCCCGCCGAGTTCCAGGTCGGGGTGTGTGTGCAGACCGCTTCCTTCGGCAGCTTCGAGCAGTGGGTGGTCTTTGACTTCGGCCGCAGGCCAGCCCTGCTGCAGAGGCTGAAGCTGCAGCTGGGACTGGAGCAGCGCCCGGGGGGGACTCCAGAACCCAGCCACCCCGAGGAGTTGGAGCGCTGGCACACCGGCAACCGCCACGTGGTCCCCGGCGTGGAACGCACAGCGGAGCAGGCAGCCCTGATGGCCAA